>LS512749.1:25180-120703 GCA_900490845.1 Pristionchus japonicus | reverse complement strand
TCCGTGCTCCATCGTCTGCCGGTTGGAAGCGGTCTTAACTCGGTAAGTTGTTGTTTGTTATCAGTTTTATTTGTCGCACTCACCGCGATCTCTTGAACCTTGAGCTTGTACCATGACTCGATGTCGGTACGGTTGGTGTTCATACGCTAGAATATTGCGAAAATCATTTTAACATTAGCTAAAATAATGGCTTCATATTTTAGCTGTGCGCTTCGTATTCGTGAAACTCGTACCTGGTCATATTCCTGACGGATATCTCTAATGGCCGAAGCGAGTTCGTTCTTGAAGAACTCGCGATTCTCTGGAGTCGTGTCGCGAGAAACCATGGACTGCAGCTCCCTGCGCAATTGATTTATGTTTGACTCGATAGACAAGAATTTGAACTCACTTGTCAAGGTATCCAACTTATTGCCGCCTGAAACAGAATTAGATTTTAAGGAAGAGCAGAATGTTAGTTTCCAAACGCACTTTTCTTGTCCACCGATTAGTTGTTTCTTCTTCGATCGTAATTCGAGCCTCCCTCGTTAGTCTTTCAGCTTCTTCTTGTTTAGTTCTCTGTTCAGCGTCTCTTCTGTCTCTCTCTTCCTTCTCTCTTTGACGTTCGTTATCCTCCTGTTAGTGATTGGCAGAACTGCGCTCGGTCACCACCACCTCACACAACTTCGCTGTATATAATGACACTCCTGCTCCTTCCTTCTTCGAGTCTCTTCCAGTCTTCTCTCCTGCTCTTCTTTATGCAGTCGGTTCCTTTCCTCACGTTCGCACCTCCTATAAAATTGATATTTTTTATAAGTGAATAATATTCCATGCCTCGACTCCTCCCCTCGACTCCTCCATCTCAGCTGTATGCTTTCCTTCTCAATACGCTCCTGCTCGATACGATTCATGCGTACTTGCACGGTTGCAATTGCTACTCCATTCATGGTTTGATTGATAATATGAAAGTGTTTGCTGACCATGTTTTTTCCTTCTGTAGCCTTTCTCTCTCGGTCTGTCGGTTGGAAGCGGTTTTAACATGATAGCTTTGTTTGTTAAGAGACTGTCTCGGAAAAAATTCAGCATCTCGCGGACATCTCCCTAGCACAAGGATCCAGCCCACCACACTACCATGGCATGAGAGGGTCTGGGCCCCTGATTGATGAAGTGGTGGTTTTGGGATTCGTCGTCGCGTGCGTGGTGCGCAATGTGCGCGCGAATTTCAAAAAATCGATTTTCATATCTTCTCATTCGAACAAGCTGGAGTCAAAATTCTTTTTGCATTGTGTTAGTGAGCTCAAATGAACAAACTTTCACCTGGAAAGTTTGGTGAGCTTCGATTCCTAAGGCGTTTTTGTGTGTCCAAAAATCATTTTTCCACAAATTTCCCTTCCTTTTCGAGAGGGGGGCAAGGTCCTACATATTGCACAGTGTGCCTGCCATGTGTATGAACAACTTCCACCACATTTGAGAGAAATCGGTTTTACTCCACTCCCGACTTTTGGTTCCCGAAGTTGATCTACTGCCTAACTCCAAATCGCGAAAACGTAGCTTTCACCTAATGTATACGTGTACTAGAAAGGTCAGGGCCTAAATGTGTTAACTTCGATGTTTTGGGAAGATTGAAGCACTTTGAGTATTTTTCCGGAGGCGACTTTGTCTTCGAGAACCATGACCCGGGGGTCATGGGTGCAATCTGAACCTCACAACCATGAACCCCGGGTCATGGTCCAAAATCGAGTTGGTGGGGATCCTGAAGTAACATACCTCATCACATACTACAGTGCCACACATACTACCGTAGCCCGGTATACCGTGCTGTGTTCAATCGTGAACTGACTTTTGCTCAAAAATGTATTTCAACGTCTCTTCGGGGAGTTTTCACGAGCGACGTTGTGAGGAAAAATATGGAAACGCAATATAATATTTTAGTAACACACAAGCTAGCATTTTATAGAAAAGGAAGCGAATTAGAATGCTATATTATGCCAAAGAGCCGAACAAACAACGTTAAACCCTATTTTGAATAAAAGTCAGTTCACGATTGAACACAGCACGGTATACCGGGCTACGGTAGTATGTGTGGCACTGTAGTATGTGATGAGGTATGTTACTTCAGGATCCCCACCAACTCGATTTTGGACCATGACCCGGGGTTCATGGTTGCAAGGTTCAGATTGCACCCATGACCCCCGGGTCATGGATCTCGACGACAAAGTCTCCTCAGGAAAAATACTCAAAGTGCTTCAATCTTCCCAAAACGTCGAAGTTAACACATTTAGGCCCTGACCTTTCTAGTACACGTATACATTAGGTGAAAGCTACGTTTTCGCGTTTTGGAATTAGGCAGTAGATCAACTTCGGGAACCAAAAGTCGGGGGTGGAGTAAAACCGATTTCTCTCAAATGTGGTGGAAGTTGTTCATGCACATGGCAGGCACACTGTGCAATATGTGGGACCTTGCCCCCCTCTCGAAAAGGAAGGGAAATTTGTGGAAAAATGATTTTTGGACACACAAAAACGCCTTAGGAATCGAAGCTCACCAAACTTTCCAGGTGAAAGTTTGTTCATTTGAGCTCACTAACACAATGCAAAAAGAATTTTGACTCCAGCTTGTTCGAATAAGAAGATATGAAAATCGATTTTTTGAACTTCGCGCGCACATTGCGCACCACGCACGCGACGACGAATCCCAATCCACCACTTCATCAATCAGGGGCCCAGACCCTCTCATGCCATGGTAGTGGGGTGGGCTGGATCTTTGTGCTAGGGAGATGTCCGGTCAGGGGGTCGAAATGGTAAATTTTTACGGAGACAGTCTCTTAATCATTTTATTATTGGATTATCTTGTCTGGTACTCTCTGGAACCTTGAGGTTGTACCACGACTTGATGTCTGTGCGGTTGGTGTTCATGTACAAGAATATTTTACGAATTATATAAACATAAATTTTGAAGGTTATCTTAGCTGTGTGTCGTATTCGTAAAAAATCTCGTAGCTGGTCATATTCCTGACTGATATCTCAGATGGCCGAAGCGAGTTCGTTCTTAAAGAACTCGTGATTCTCGTGATTCGTGTCGCGAGAAACCATGGACTGAAGCTCCCTGCGCAATTGTTTCATGTGTGACTCATTAGACAGCAGTTTGAACTCACTTGATCTCCTGCTCATGAACTCTTCTGACGAAGTCGATTTCCTCAAGAAGAGTCTGCACCTAGGTCTGGTGGTCAATGTGGTTGAGTGTATCCAGGTTCAGTTCCTAAAGGACCTCATGCAGCTGATCCTCACCGTTTTCCCTACTCCGCCTATATGATATCATGACTTTATGCATTGTTAGCTTGATTGCATAGTAAAACATATCATTTCTTAAAACATATCTTTAAAATGTCCACTTTCGACTAAAGAGTTATAAATGAACATTTTTGACGCGTTGAAGCTCTCCGATGAGTCTGTGATTGTCCTTCTTGATACGGGCTACATCCTCCTCGATATGAGCGATCTTGCGCTTGAGCATGTTGATCTGGGAACGTTTATTGATTATGCATTAAAGATCACAACAACCTCGGTCTCGAGCTTGCTGAGTTTCTCGAGCGGTTCATCGAGAAGAACGAGGATAGATTCACGAGAAGAAAGAGCTCCTTCATTTCATTCCTTGTTGTATATGATGTGGTGGGAGCACATCTTCTGGCAAAAGTACCACACACTAACTTACTTTCTTCTGTACTCGCTCAGGTCATCGATGATCTCCTTAGAAGTGGGACGAGCGCCGAATTTTTGTGGCAGAAAGCATCCTCATATCTGAGATTTATCAAAGTCGTATCAAACTATATAGACGGTAGTCATGGAGCCTGTATGAGACGATTTTTCAGAGGCAAACAAGATCGTGGACTAGAGGTACTACTGACAATGCATTGTTGCGCGCCCCACTTTGGGAGAGAGGGGCGAGAAAGGAGAAGAGGGGAAAGGAAGGGAGCATTTAAAAGCGAGAGGATATATAAGCACAACAATACTTTCGACTCCCATTGTAGATTATTAGTCCGACGGATTAATGATATTGTGATACAATTGCGTAGGTTAAAGTATTCTCACGATCCTCTGAACTTGTATTTGCCTATATTTCGGCGCTGTTTAATCAAAACATGTTTCGCGCTCATCAACTTTCTCTCTACTTTGTTTTCTTTCTATCTTAGTTCCCCTCATCTAGAAACTATTCCTAATTTGATTCTCAATTTTCCCTCCAGAATTTATTTAGATCGTATGATCAATTCCTCCATGTTTGGAAATACCGTGTATTCCCTTTATTCTGCATATTCATTAATATTCCATTCGTGAGTAAGATTCTTGAGTTAATTCATTCGTCCATCTCATTCATTTAATTCCATTTCTCTCTCTTTTGATTGGCCCTGGATAGCAATTAGAGGTACCTTGTCACTCCTCTTGTATCACCTCAGCATAGCTCTTCTCTCTTTCTTGCTCTCTATCCTGCGATGAGATACATGTGTACTCGTACTCGGTGGATTTTCACTATTAATCTAAATTTGAACAATTCGTGAGTAATCCCTATTGAAAGAAGTAAGTCGTAATCACTGTTTCGAAATAAATTTCACTATCAACCAATTGTGGAGGAGAAATATAGAAGAGGTAATCATTGACAATCACGCGGCAGACGCATGTTTGAGTGAAGACATAGGGCCGCTAAATAGCGTAGATTGGAATGACCGGAACGATTTATTCACATAGCCATAGACGGTTTCACTTTATCATGGATTCTTTCCAAATAAATCGCTCAGTTCTTGGGGTGAGACATGGAATCGTACTCGTAGTTGTGGTTTGTTCTATTAATTCTCTAGGGATGAGACAGTTATCGGCCACTTCAATATTCATTTATTTATTTCCAAGAAGGCAATGAGAATTGCCAAGTTCTCCTTGCAATATTCTGATAATTCTTAGTTGCTGTGAAGATCGGACAGTTCACAATTAACTCTTTATTGTCCAGCTGACTCAGGCATTTCTGTATACGTAGGGAACAGAAAAGGGTGGGACGATGTCGACTTCGGTGTTGGCCTTGTGCGGTACATACATTTGAGACGCGGCTTTGCTCGGGCTCGAACTCGCATTTTCATTCTGGAAAAGGAACTAGTCAGTAGGCAAAGCATTATTTGTCTGGTTTTGTTCTGGCACCGTCTCATAGAGGAGAGAGTATTTCAAAAGAGGACAGTCGGACTAGAAACAGGACGATTACGTTGATTCTTACCTTGGTTCTGTTGACGTGATAACCACATCAGGAAGATGCCCTACGAGATGATGTATGCATCTGAAATGGGAAGGAATCATCACAAATAACAAAGTAATTGATTCCGGTATTAACAATCACACTTAAAATCTCGATTTGCACAGAACAGAGCAGGGAGAAATCAATGATGACTGCTCTAGAAGCGCCTGACCGGAGAGAAGTACAGAAAGCGACGGAAACGATCACAATTCACATGGTTGAGTGGGGTGGAATATTTACGCATGCGAGCCAATCGCGCGAATCGATTTTGACGCACTCGGAATTTGGAAAAGTGATGAATCAAATGCGGGTGGATTCTATTCGTCGCGTAGTAGATAGTTCATAAACAAAAGAGCAATTCAATTGAGTGATGAGGAAGAGGAAGGGCGGAAGAAAACGAAATCACGCGAGTGAGTGGTCAATCGATGGTGCGTGGGGAGAAGAGGAGAAGAAGGTGGAAAGGGGAGGAAGGGGGGATGTTTGCGTGTTGGAAGCGTGACAACTCATCGATAAGCGAGGATCGAGAGGAAAGAAGGAAAAGATAAGCGGTACGGAGAGAAAAGGAAGGAAATAAGAAGAGAAGGTTCCCTATCTTGTGTCACTTTCGATTGTGACCCTGCTCCCTTTGCGTGTGTTCTCGATATAGGTTAACAGAGTGATCGACTGAGAGGGAGAGGAAGAATGATTATGCGATTAGTCAAGCGCACGCGAACATGAGTCAGAATCACTGATTAGCAATAAATTTCACTATCAACTAATTTGTAAATTGTTGAGAGGAAATATTGAAGAAGGAAGGTATTCGTTGGCAATAACATAGCAGTCGCAAGGTTGAGTGAAGAGAGGGTGCCGCTAACTAGCGTAGATTAGAATCGATGTAATATCCGGAACGAATAATTCAGTGGTGTTGCGAAAAAATGGAGCGAGCGACCATAATGGGCATTAATGCTTCGAATTGGCTTTGATATCAGAGCGAACAAACAAATCCGCACATTTGACAGTTGGCCAACGGCATGGCAAGTTGTCAATTATTCAAAGTTCCCCGAGTGAGGCTCGAGAGAGATGTAATGACTTCGCATACAAAGTTATTATTCTGATGTATCTTCGGTTGCAGTACAGGATGATTCACAATTTATTCTTTATTCAATGTTCGGGAACAGATCCATGATTCCAGGCCTTGGAGGACGTGAGAGAGGAGTACGGCAGCCGTTCTTGTTGAAGACATTGATGATTACACAGTCGCATGCTGAAATAAATAAATTAACACTCTTGAGAAAACATACGGTTCCATAATTCGTTGCAATTCAAATTGCCTGGAACCTCGTTAAGTTGCATCGTTTTCTTTAGAAAAATGAAAAATTGAAAAAGAAATAGATAGTTGATTGAAAATAATTTTTAAATAATAAGAAAACGAACCAATTGAACTGTATCTCGATCCATTTCACTACGTGGATGAAGTGACGTCGATGAAGGAGATGCGATCTGGAATTGTTATGATTATTGACTGCCTTGGGAGTGGACGTGCAAAGTTCTCACATATGATCGACCAGAGTACAACAAAGAGGGAGAGCCGAACCAGAAAGAGGAAGCCAAAATTGATTCATACCTTGGGTTTCTCGTCTTGACAGCCACATCAGAAAGATGTCTTACGAGACGATGTATGCATCTGCAATTTAATCATTGCGATACTCGGCACAAGCATCAAAACAATTAGTTACGGTAACAACAATCTAGCTCAGATTCAGCGAGTGTTTCGCAAGAAGAGAGCGTGAAGGAATCACTGATGCACTAATGTTGACTGGTCTAGAAGCGCCTGACCAGAGAGAGGAAAAGAGAGCGACGGAAACGATCACAATTCACATGGTTGAGTCGGGCGGAGTGTTTACGCATGCGAACCAACCGCGCGAATCGATTTTGATGTACTCGGAATTTGGAAAGGTGATGAATCACATGCGGGTGGATTCTATTCGTCGCGAAGTAGATAGTTTATAAGCAAAATTGCAATTCAATTGGGTGATTAGAAAGAAGGAGGGCGGAAGAAAACAAAACCAGGTGAGTGAGTGGTCAATCGATGGAGTGGGGGACAAAAGGAGAAGAAGAAGGGGGAGGGAAGAAAGAGGGAATGTTTGCGTGTTGGAAGCGTGACAGCTCATCGATAAAAGAGGATCGAGAGAATAGAGGGGAAGAGATAAGCGGTACGGAGAGAAAATGAGGGGAATAAGAAGAGAAGGGAAGTGGACATAGGGAGAGACAAAGGGCGTTGTTCTCAGTGGAATGGAGTGACGAGGAAAGGCGATGAATCATTAGAGGGAGAGGGGACGAATGAGATAACAAGAGGTGAAGAAAGACAAAGGGTGAGTATTTCGGACCTATATTCGGTTATGAACAGCATACAAAGGATACGATGGGAAGAAATTGATTGTTTGTTTCATTCCGTGTGCCCCTTTCAAGTCGTGAGCAACTTTGACGAAAACATATATTTATTCAAAATTATCGACAAAGTCAAACAACAGAGATTGCAATCCAAACATAAAAATGTTGACGAGTATATAGCGGGTGTTGATGATAATCGCTGCATTCTTCTCTTGGCTTGACTCTCCTTCTCTCTCCTCCACGTCAATAGTCATTTGGGTCTTTGTGTGTGAGAGTCTTCCCTCTCCTCCACGACAAGAGCACTTCTCCACTTTGACTGCGAGATCATCGGTTCACTGAAATATGATTAAATTACCACCGAGAACACTGAATTGCAACAATCAATGAATATTTCGAAATGGATACGTACTATAATGAATGCGACATAAGCTCCGTTGTTCTTGATGAAGTTCGTGTAGTTCTTGTTCTTGCTCATATCTTGATCGTCCTCTCAAGTGAAGACCCGTGAGTTGGGGTAGACAACTACAAGGCACAATATTGATCGCGATGATCTATCGGATAGAATAGCTCGGAAAGAAAATCGCGGATGGATTGTATAGGAAAGAGGAGCGTTATGGGATAATAATCGGAAGGCTCTTACTACACGTTGCAGAGAGCGATAAAAGCGATAAAAAGCGATAAAAATTCGGTTCTTTCAATGATAGCAGTGATGTTTGAATGATAGCGAGGCCACGCGACTGATCGTTTGGAGAGGGGTCACTCTGAGTAGAGAGGATGATTACATTGGCACACGCGGCTACTTTAACTCTTGCGTTTCGCGAAATCGATTGGAGTCACTCAGTTGAATGCTGTTTAAAGACACGATGACGAAAATACGTGGCCCCTGAGCCCGTGGTAGTTGAGCAGAGAGCCAATAGTGATCAATCAATGGACGCAGAGAAGGGGGGAAGGAAGAGGGAAGAGACACGTGGCGAATCAGAGAGTGGAGAAGGGATAGTTAAGAGGCGACGAGGGAGAGGAGAAAGGAGGAGAGTAGGAAGAGGGAAGGAAGGGGAAGTGGAAGGGAGGGGAGGCTCCTCTCTTATACACAGCCAGCTGCCCAAGAGATCAGGAGATTAGAAACTGCATTCTCATTGCCTTCTCAAGTGAAAATTTTGTGAAAACTGAGCGAATATTTATTACATGATAGAATGTGATTTTATTCGATTGCAATTACCAGTGATTTACAATAATGGAATCATCAGTGAGGTACCAAGCGAAGGTCGACCTTCGTTTCTTGAGGGCGCGTAGTCGATATGAAGATCGGCTTGTGGTGATTTCGTGTGGAGAAGTGGAAGAAGAAAGTGAAGCCTGCAATTTTTCTTGCTGACTCGGCGCTGAATGTTTACACGTACGCACGAATTCTCGAGCTTCTATTATTCCCATCGCAATTGCAAACAGATTGGTCACAATTTTGGCGCCTTCTTACTTGAAAATATACGAAATATTGGAATGGTAGAGAATGAAACTTGCCAGTGCTCAACCTTTGGCACTAGATTGGCGCTTTCGACGGAGTGTCGAACGGCTGGAACGAACCTGCAAGAGGAACACTCCTATATATATGTTCAATATAAAAAACAGTATTTAGAGTTTCTGCACTTTGACTCTTATGAATCACATGAGGTAACGAAATAAGATGTTATCTTGCCTGATTTCCTTCGCTTGTTTGTTGATTTGGATGCATTGCTCGTTTACACAAGAGTTCCCGAGGCAGAGTAGGTGCCTGATTAGAAAGTAATTAGAAGCTTCCGAAAATGAGAACGGAAAGTTTGTGCAAGCGATGAATACGATTCCGGAAGTACACGTGATCATGGGCAAATCATGAAGATTAGTCACGGCGATGCATGATAACAATGAGTGGGCACACTCTCTACCATCTCGCGTCGGCCAGCGATTGATACGAGGAGGGAGAGGAAGAAGGGGACGGAATGATAGCGAGAGGGAGTGTTGGCGAACAAGGAACAGAATAGGGGTCATTCTCTGCAGAAGTTTGGAAGGAAGTCTAGCTAGAACATTCATTGCGAAACCAGAAAGAGGAGTTGGACAAAGAACTCTCTAGTTTAGAGGATGAGAAAGGAGGAGAGAAAGAGAGGGAAAGATTGGCATGTGTGTGCATCACTCCCCCTCCATCTGTCCGGAAAGAGAGAGAGGGGAGGAGAGAAGAGAAGAGTAGAGAGGAGAAGGGAGCTTGATAATTCCCTCCACTAACCGTTCGAAGATCATTGGAGAGAAAGAAGAAATCGAGGTCAAATGCTCAGCCCACTTTGCGAATCGGCTCCCAATTTGTGTAACGATAGTCGAACGAGCCCGCCAATCACATCTCAGTTTCGAAATCAGGGTAACGCTCAACCAAGTTGTAAATTGTGGAGAGAATTGGGGAGAAGAAAGACGAAAATCGTTGGCAATCACGCGAAAGACGAGTGGAGTAATGGGATCTTGCAGCCTTGGTCGGCGCTAAACAGCGTAAAGATGAGTGTAATCGAAAATTATCGTCGGAACGATTTATTCTGTTTTATTCCGTTTATTCTTCAAGTTTCGCACGAATTTAAGAATTTGCTCAATACTGATTCACCCTTTATAAATTCGACCCGGTGTGTGTTATCAGTACTCGCTTCAACCTTTCCTTGCTGCTCTTCTTCTAGCACAATTCAGATAATAATTTATTCAAAAAATAAGTCAATGGCGATGGCGTTGTTGCAGAAAGCTGAGATCTTCTTGATGAATGCAACTAGTTTGAGAACGTTGACCTGAAATGATTCCGATTACGGACCAGATATCGACTTTAGTTGACTCACTTGTACTTTACTAGTATTAGCACTTTCGATTCCTCTTTGAGATCATTCATGACTGAAGCGATAAGGATTGGTTCAAAGGACGGAAAGAGCAACTCACACATCAGCTTGCATCACCAGTTGACATCAGTTCACACATCAGTTGGTACTGCTTGATTTTCATAATTCTTCATCAATTACAGCCATAAAAAGCTTGAATCGAGAATGTGTAAAATTCTAAAAGCATTTCAATTAGGATAAAGTAAAGAAAGTAAGCACGACAAGGCGAAATGAGCTACGGAGGAATGTTGCGAAAGGGAGACTCGCTCGGGGACCATGATAGCAGTGAATAGCAGAGGGAAGAATGAAGAGTCAAGGAGTTACCCTAATCTCCGAATCACAGACAATCTTGATGATCAGATAAACAAAGGCCGAACGAGTAAGAGAGGCAGATCAAGGGCAGAAAAAGAGGGGAAGGCCATTTAGGGAGGAGAGAATGAGAGAGATGAGCGGGCGAATAATCGTGTGCCGACTGATACCATCAATGGACTGATCACTATCTGTGATGAAACGTGGGATGGATGGAATGAATGATCAACTTGAGAGTGACCAGGGGAGTGAGAAGAAGAGAAGAAGGAAAGGAGGGAAGTTAGAGAGGTGAAATGAGGTGTGGAGAATGGAAGAAAGTTGTGATGTGTGCAGAGAGAAGAAAGTAATGAATGATACTGAGCGTAGAGTGGACAATCAAACACGTCTCGAACGATACAACTTTGGTGGAAATGTCAACCATCTAGAGAGTGATCAGTGGAGTGAGAAGAAGAGGGGAAGGAAAGGAGGAAAGTTAGGGAGGTGAAATGTCAGTGGAATGAGAAGAAGGTTGAGGGCAATGCGAGATACGAATTGCAGTGTATTGTGTGTAGGGAGAGAGGTGAATCATAGATCATAGATAGAGGGCAATGCCAATTGTGGAAGTGAGAATGACAGAAATGAGCGGTCAAACAATTGCGAGCCGACAGATGGGCTGATCACAATTCGTCTTAAAATGAAGGAACGACTGACCAACCAGACCAGTGAACAGAGAACAAGAGAAGAAGGAAAGGAGAAGAGTGGAGGAGAGGAGAGCTGGTGTAACAAAGGGAAGGGGAAGAGGAGAGACGAGAAAGGTTGACCCCGAGACCCTGAGATGAGAGTGAGAGAAGAAGAAGAGAGGAGAAGAACAACTGGGAACTTTTTCCATCCTCTCTTCTCGTTACGGGGGAACGTTCAATGTGAGTAAAATGCACGATTGATTCATCAATTTATTCAATAATTCGGATGAGAAATGATCGTAATACCCGAAGATCTTCAGGCAACGGATGGTAATGAGACGAAGTGAGATGAACCACTGAAATATGATCGATTACTGACCAGATAGGCCATTGAGTCACTCACCAGTGAGCAGTTTTTCCTCTATATTCCTTGTTCTCCTTCATAATGTCTTCTGAATTTATATGGATTGGCTTGATATTCGAGACAAAGTAAACTCACCGATGTGTTCTGCCTCTTCCTGGCTCGGCTAGACATAGTCGTTGTGCGTAGCTGAAACAGATCATGTTTAGGGCCACCAAATTCTGTCAGTTTGCTGGGAAATTCTGACCTCATTGTTCATGATTTCGGCATGGTTTCCAAGCTCGAAGAGATTGTGAAGAGAAGAAATAGGCTTCTTAGTGGAATTTAGTCATTATCAAGCGTAGAAAGTAAGCACGCCCGAGTAAAATGAGCAGAGAAGGAAGGGAAGGGCTAGCAGGGAGAAGTGCACAGTGGAAGGTGCCCCCTCGAAAACCTCTCAAACAATGAATGAATGGGGCGCAAGAGCTGGCATGGATAATGAACGTATGGAAAACAACGTGGAAAGAACTGTCGAGAAGTGAGGGTCAACTATCCTTCTCTCTAAATCATGAACACTCTGGCTGCTCAAATATAGCGAGAACATTTGCAAATTGAAGAGAAAGAGTCAGATCAGCTACCAGTGAATGAGAAAAAGCGAGAGGGTAATTCGTGGTAAAATAATGAATCATGCAAGGTGCACGGTGACGATGTTTGGAGTGATAAGGCGAGAGAGTGATTCAGTGTACGCGCAAATGTGTACATATTCTCTGATGACCGTGTGATAGGGAGTGGTCAGTGGAGAAAGAATCGAAAAGAGAAAGGAGAGTGAGATATAAACATTGCGGTGTCAGGAAATGTCAGGGGAGAAAGGGAGAGGAAGAAGGGGGAAGGGTCGTCTCTGTTTCACGTGGCATGGACTTTGCACTGCCTAGTTGTTTCGGCATATGAATGAGACCATTTTTTCGAAAGACCAATCATTGATCTTTCTCTTATCTTAACAGCCTTCAATATTATCAGATCGGGGAACAGGAAAAGAATTAAAACTGTACCCATTATCATGTAAATCTGTGCATTTTATAGGACAAACAAAATTGAATAAATTATTTATACAACGAGAATATTACTGATTCTCTCATTGGTCGTTCAGAGAGTGATGAGATGATGGAAGTGTGGACTGGACTCTGCAATGAGGCTCTTTCCTGGATGAATTCATGTGCGTCAAATAACTATGTTAACTATGTTTGTGTAGTTTGCAAGCCAGACTCTGTAAGATCTCACCTTAGTGATTGTCTCTTGTGAATGTTGCTGCCTTGATCGTCGTGAAACGAGGTAGAGATGATATATGCATCTGAAGACGTTAATAAATTAATCATACTGATACGAAAAAACGAGAGCGGATCATGAATACCGGACGCAAGAATAAGCAATACTTGAGGGGACGAGGGCTAATAATACAGTGCGCAATCACGAGAAATAGTGACAAAAGAGAGCAATGCGGTGAAGGGAATTCTCACTCGAGTGAGGAAGAGATCAATGGTTGAGAGTAGTGATGTGTGCAGAGATAAGAGGGTAGAAAAAGGTAGGAGTGATTCATCGAATAGGAAGGAGTCAGAAAACATATTCGGAAAGTCGGAACATGGTTGAGTCCATGATTTTAATTAAAGAACAGTGTAGTGAAGTGACAAGGAGATGTCGCAACGCACTTTGCATCCTCCGATTCATGGATAGCCACTTTTCGGGAGAACTTTCCCATAACTCCTACCAAATCACTCTTTAGACACTAATCCTCCTCTCATCTACGGGTAAGTAAGAACTGTTGATGAACGATATAGGAGCGTGCATGCCTGAAAATGAAAGGCTAAGAATGAAGAAAGATTATAGCAATGCGAAATCGACTGAGTATATTGAGATGCAGGGAATATAGCACCATCATTGTGTTCAATCAGCGAGAACTGTAGCAATATATTGCAATGATAAAGCTGGCAATTTTGAGTGCTGCGAAAGACTGATTGTATGAGCCTGAATTATCCCTGTTGAGTGTTGTAGCCTGAGATGAGTTCCAGTAAAAGCTCGCCTTCCCTCTAAATTTAAATCTGCAGAAAAATGAAATCCACACCCTTGCAATTGCAAGCAATCTCTAGTCATTTGAATTCACAGAGAATGGTAATTTCCATAAGAAAAGAACCGGAATTAGTAGGGGGCTAGGGCTAACTCATTGCAGAGATTGATATTTCAATCACACCAAGGAGTACCAAGGAAAAAGGATCCGTTTCAAAGCGACAAATTCTAATTTGGAATGTTGAGAGATGCTTGATATTTGTAAATCTCTGTGTTCAATGCTTGCTTCTTCGAAACAGTTCAAGACCAATAAATCATATTGTTGAATTAAAAGTACACAGGAGCAATTACTGCAAATTTATCCAGCGGCAAACATGAGCATAATTGAATGGGATATATATTGTTAAACACAACCCTCGTTTCGGTACAATTAGCGAAAGAGTGTATTTGAAACTACACGAAATTTGTTTACAAAAAATAAACTCATTTCCATTGCAGGTGCCGGCTGCAGGTGCGCAAGGTCCCACTCCGATGTCCAGTGTGACTAGTGGACCATCGGCGGTGCCTCCTGTTCGAGCGGTCGATCCCCCATCCAGCAGCAACAGCTACTCATGGCACGCCCACGCACACAACCGACCCCCGTATGCCCGGTGCTGCATCTGCAAGCCAGCCAGGCATGAAACCACTTATGCTCGAACTTCATTCTTGATCCCTCTATACTTCATGATAGATTTATCTCTATGTGCTCTATCATGTTAGATATGAAAGATGAGATTGATTGGAAAAGTAAAGTTGAAAGATGATCTTCATTGCAGAATCTGCTAATTCCCGAGGAGATGAAAGTGGAGATGTCGTCACCTCCACCAAAATTTCCTCCACCAAAATTTCTCGAAGATCTCTGCAAAGCACAGTCACATTCCCCTGGTGGATAAAATAATTGTATTTGTAATTGTAAAGTTGCAATCAAGGCTCGCGAAGCAAAGGAAAGACGACGAGCACTCATGGCATTTCAAACCGAAATATCGAACGAAGCAACAGATGATGATACGAGTGACAGCGGTGGCGAAATTCCATCGAGGCCTGCTTCTAAGAAGCTCGCACAAAAACCCAGCGAACCCGCAGTTCCGGTTCCTGCGGTTCGTGAGGTGAATTTGCAATCTAGTCATTACAATTTTGCTTGATTGTAAAAATTAACACATCTAATAAATGAGCATAAATTAAAGACTACTCCTCCGAAGCAACCTACCCCCCTCACTGCGACGCCTCTTAAATCGGCTCTCAAAAACCCAAGACCTCCACTGAAATTTCTGAGTAAGTGGAGATTGATTGAAATATAACTCTATGTATAAAAACTGCTGAGAAAACTATGCATTCAAAGAAGTGAACACGACTGAAATGTGAAGTGCATTATTTAGGAGAATGAATGAGAAGAAATGGTTACAACTTCTGAAATTTGCAGGAAGCGATCAGAAGCACCTCAGAAGCAGGCGAGGATCGATAATGTGTTCCAATTCATCGACGAAGATGGACTCAAATTCAATCAACGCGAGGATGCGCCTGATGCGATTGTTGAGGTAAATTCCATTTATTATTATTTTAAATTCCTCTCGATTATTGCTTTTCCCAGATTCCTGCTCCTCCGCTTCGCGACGCCCCTCGACCGCCTGAGTATGTTGAATCGGAATAAAATTGTGAACTTATTTGATAAAAACTATAAAAAATTGAATAAGAGATGAAGAGAGATAATGTTGTTATTCGGTAATCAAAAATCTACTAAAATGCCTATTTTTGTCCCTTTTTGCTCAATTTGAAAGAGCATTTGATATGATCTTCCTTAATAATTCAAAATTTTTAAACCAGACACAATCGATCGTTTTAGGCACCATCCCAGCCGCCCATCGATCAACCATGCAATGATTCTGCAGATTTGGTTGTGAATGTTAGATAATTCACTTATTCTTTTGATTGACTATTTTCGAGTGCATCATTAAATTCCTATTGATACAGATTCCAACTCCATCTCAGCCTTCTAGCCTCACTGCTACGCCTCTCCGAACTGCTCTCCAGAAACCAATGGCAGTTAGCTTGCCTAGGTAAGTGGCGTAGGAATGAGATTGTGCTATCATCGGAAAAATAGATAAAAACGAAGAGAATTAAATAAAAAAAAACAGAATTGAAACATTTTAAATTTCAGGAAACCTCGTCAAGTCCCGTCAGACAGCAGCAATGATGATTTTGAGAAATTTGCCAATGCACGACGGAAGCCAAGAAGAAAACCTCCTGTGAAATCGCCCTTCTCTTCAGATGCCCCCTCTTCAGATGCAGGTATATTCGTTTAAGGATTGATTGAAAGTTAGGAGATATTTTTCAAAAACATCCAATCATTCTTTTAGGATCCTGCACAGCCACAACCGCTCAATGAACCACAAATCGCTTCTGCAGATTCAGTTGCTCAGGTAATTAAACTTTCGATTTATTCAGATTTCGATTCATATTTTTGTTGATATATGTTATGTTGTTTATTAACTGCAGTTTACTTGATATTTCGTCAGCAAATGAAATGTAAACCTGCAGAGAATGTGGACAGTCGAAGTTCAACTGAAGATCGAGATGATCTGCGAGACATGACCGAAGATGCACGAGAGGACCAACCGCCCATTGATGATTATTAGCACGAGTTATGGGGATGTTTATCGAACCGTCGTAAGAAAATGAATATCCACCCAATTATTCCCTCAGTTGGAGATGCTGGAGAAAGTTTTCAAAAAAACGTTACATGAACGAGAGGGTAAGCGCAAGCGCGAGTGTGAGCCTCCAATCAAGAAACCAAGAAAACATCTACCAGAAATCGACATATAATAATTGAATGATAATTGAAAAAAACGTGATAATTGAAATGGAAATTCCAGGCCATCGGAATCTTCATCGCATTTTGTATGTGCACACAAGTGAAGTACTATCACTACGTCAAGAGCGAAGTGTACTAGCCTTCTTCCCATCCACTAAGAGAAAATATTTTTATATTTAGGGGCCGCAAGCTCCTCCCCTTTTTAGTGGACAAGGCGCGCGGCCAAACAGCGTGTATCGGGAAGCACAAAGCGAGTTCGCAACCAAATCGTTAGCTCTAAAGCGTTTATAGCAGCTACTATGGTCCTTTATCGATGACAGGCTGGCGAGCAGCATCGGACACTTTTGAGTCGGTCAAATTTGAAGGTTAAAGTGGGAAGAGAGGGGATTAGAGTACTTCCGAAGGTCGCACACTGCTCGCCAGTACATATTTTATGGAAACATTTTCTCCAAGACGATCTAAAATGAAAAATCAAAGAAAAAACGTTTCCCCGAATTGTGCTCCATTTTAAAAGGTTTTAGTACGCGCGTATTTTATTTGATTCCGGTTATCGCTAAACGCAGTGAAACTTCTCGACTGGCCAGGGAAGGGAAGGTGTGTGTGTCACTTTGTGCATCCTCCGCCTCTCGCTCCCCCGCTGATCTATCACCCGGCGTGGCTAGAGCGCACCCTCTCACGATACTCTCGCTCTCACTCTCGCCATGTCGAACAGCTTTGAGCTCGACGGGGAAACCTCTGCCCGTTTGGAGCTTGAGGGATGGGCAAAATAAGCTCCGCCCCTTCCTCTCCCCCTCTCGCCTTCCTCCCCTTACAAGCAGTGCCTTCCGCGTGCACGTTTCGGGCTCTAACTCAGCTTAGGGGCAAGATAAAGACTTCCGGTAAAAAGCATGTTGTTATTGGGGTCCTGGGGATAGTTTGGACACACTTTTGAACCCATTGCTTGACATCGGTTATGGACGTTGTGGCCCCTATTTATATTACTACCCAATCTGATCACTATACCATCCGTACACTCACATCCCAACGATCTCCATTTGTACATCGGAATTCGCACGTGAATTCGGAAGCAAGGACGCTATAGAAGTTTATGGACATTGAAACAGGTGCGGTAGATTTCAATAACCACTGAATGCTGATAGGACTGGATTGAAGAAGAAACAAAATAGAAACGATGAAGAATCGGAATCCAATCTTTGCAATATTCAGCAAGATCCACTCACCCTCAAACGATGCCCTCTCCTTGTAATGAATCTCTTAACCCGCCCGCGTTGTACGATAAAGCAATCACCCGGAGCACTCAATACTAGGGTGTAAATGGGTAATGAAACTCAACCTAGTTTTGTCCCATTGTAGTCCAATCAAGCTGTTTCCACTTCCTTCACTCTCTTTATCTTGTTTCTCTTCTTGTATGCAATTTCCCTCATTCGAACTGTCGTAAATCCAAGGTTAGCGATAGCCCTGCGGAACTGATCGAAGGTCGGCCACTCTCGAGTTTTAAAGGAAGCCAAGTAGGTGGACAAAATCACTCCCGCTTTCTAGCATCATTCCCTCCTACTATCTTCCATACATTAAATTTCACATAGCTATCGCGATATCTTTGCTTGAAAGATATTAGCCATATCGATGTTCTTGTTCTGACACGTGCTTCCAACAATTAATTTCTCTCATTTCCAGAATGAGCTCAATCCGCTACCTCATCGGTGGCGCGTCTGTCTTCTGTGGAGCGACCATCCTCGCTTCTCTTCTCTTCGTCGGTCTCCTCTTCCAGGACATCAACAACTTCTATGATGACGCCATCTCGGATATGGGCGAGTTCAAGGTGATTCTTCAATCTGATTGGCCCATTCTCCTGGATTTGAATGTTGAAGCTGATGATTCTTGAAATGTATTTCAGAACTACGCGGACGATGCGTGGCGCGAGATGATCATCTCCAACTCTGCCTCTGCCTCCTCTCGCTCCGCCACTCCCTCCGTCTTCGGTCGTGCCAAGCGTAACGCTGCTTCTCAGTGCGGATGTGCCGCCGGTCCTAACACCTGCCCACCCGGACCCGCCGGAGCTCCCGGTGCACCCGGAGCCGCCGGAGAGGACGGAAGCAACGGAGACGATGGAGTGCCCGGCACTCACGGAGCAGGACAGATGTCGGCTGTGCCCGGAGGATGCGTCAAGTGCCCCGAAGGACCCGCTGGAGAGCCCGGACCCGACGGAGAGGCCGGAGAGGCTGGTCCCGACGGACAGGACGGAGCCCCTGGAGCTCCCGGTAACGACGGCGCTCCCGGAGCTGACGGTGAGGCCGGAGATGCTGGACAGGCCGGAAGAGACGGACACGATGGAAGACCTGGATCTCCTGGACGTAACGGAAAGAGAGGAAATGGAGCTGCTGGATCCCCCGAAAAGGACGGAAAGGCCGGCAGACCCGGAAAGAATGGAGCCAGAGGCGAGAGAGGAGCACCCGGAAACGCTGGACACGAGGGACCCACAGGAAACGCCGGTCGTGATGGACAGCTCGGTCAGGATGGATACCCCGGACAGGACGGAGAGTCTGGTCTGCCTGGTAGCGATGCTGCTTACTGCCCTTGCCCCTCGAGAACCATGGACATCGTGAACCAGCCTGCTGCTTATGAGGTGAGTCATTGTTTGAACAGATGCGATCAGCTGATTTCTCAAGGAATGCGGAGTTCTTACTCATCTCTTATCATTAAGGTGCCCACCACCGCCGCTCCCGCTCCCGCTCCCCAGGGTTACGACGCACCCGTTGCTGCACCCGCTCCCTCCTACGAGGTCAGTTTACATGCCTTCAGTTCACTACCTTGAAATCCATAAACCTCTGAACGAAAAATTTTCAAACACTAATTTGACTGAACAAGACCTCTCAGGCCCCTGTCACCTCTGCTCCCGCTCCCACTACTGCTGCCTACGACGCTCTCGTCGAGGCAAAGCCTGCTGTCGGATACGCCAGGGTGTAGATAGACGAGTGATTAGATTTAGACGAAAATAGTGATAAACACGATTACGATATTCAAGTGTACAGCGAACTTGAACATACGGGACGTTATGCAAAAACAATAGATATTCAACGAATCAAGAAGGAAATCGAGCATTCCTGAGGATTCAACATGAATCAACTTTCAGATGGATTTACTAAATGACTGATTAAGAATCTCACATACAGAAAAATCGCTTTATCTAAAAATAACCACCATGTACAAGTGAGACTTATGTATTGATGGCACTGAGCGCGGGTACCCATCGGATTGCAATGTTTCTGCCCATCTCAGGAGAACAGGGTGGATCCAAAATGAGTTTCTAATTATAAAGTTCCCAGCAGAAATATTGTCGGGTATGGAGGACGGTGATGGGGCTTTCTGGTTCATTATCTGTAAAATATTGTGTCGAAATTGCTTTCCAGAAATGTTTCAACAGAACAAAAGTGAGATAAACTGACGTTTAGTTCTTTGTATATATGCTGTAACACTAGAAGTTGAGCTAGCATCGCAGGGGAGGTTTTGATAGATTCGACATCCATCGATAGCACGCCATCCTCTTCAGGAGAAATGGAATATCATTCAATGGATATTCCATGTGACAATCAACAGCAATATTAAAAAGCGTAAGCAGCTAGATTGATGGATATTGAATTTGACAGCAGTCAAAACAACTGGAAACATATTTTCTAAAAACAAAGACATTTCCCTTGCAGGTGCCGGCTGCGGGTGCGCAAGCTCCCAATCCGATGCCCAGTGTGACTAGTGGACCATCGGCGGGGTCCTCCGGTTCGAGAGGTCGCTCCCCAATCCTGCATCGACCGCTACTCATGGCACGCCCACGCACACAACCGCAAGGCAACCCCCGTATGCCCGGTGCTGCATCTGCAAGCCAGCCAGGCATGAAACCCGGTATGCTCGAACTTCATTCTTGATCCCTCTATGCTCCATGATAGATTTATCTCTATGTGCTCTATCATGTTAGATATGAAAGATGAGATTGATTGGAAAAGTAAAGTTGATAGATGATCTTCATTGGAGAATCTGCTAACTCCTGAGGAGATGAAAGTGGAGATGACGACGGACCTCCACCAAAACTGCTCGAAGATCTCTGCACAGCACAGTCACATTCCCCTGGTGGATAAAATAATTGTAATTGTAATTGTCAAGTTGCAATCAAGGCTCGCGAAGCAGAGGAAAGACGATGAGCACTCATGGCATTTCAAACCGAAATATCGAACGAAGCAATAGATGATGATACGAGTGACAGTGGTGGCGAAGTTCGATCGAGGCCTTCTAAGAAGCCACCACCCAAACCCAGCAAATTTCCGGATCCGGTTCCTGTGGTTCATGAGGTGACGTTGCAATATTTTTTTTCATATTTTTTATTGAATTCATAAAAAAATTCTTCTCGACTTCTAATAAAGAAACATGAACTTAAGACTACTCCTCCGAAGCAACCTCCTCCCCTCACTGCGACGCCACTTAAATCGGCGCTAAAGAACCACAAGCCCGCTGAAGTTCCTGAGTAAGTGAAGATGGATTTAAATTGCTCTCCCAGTATAAAGTTTGTAGGGAAAAATGTGTCATTGAAAGATGTAAAAAACGGAAATATTTACTTCTTTTTTTCGGAGGATGAACATGGAGAAGTCGTTACAGTATCTCGAAATACAGGAAGCGACCTGAAGCACCCCAGAAGCGGGACAGGATCGATAATGTGTCCCAATTTGAAAAGAGCGAAGAGAGCGAGATCCGACAAGGGAGATCCTAATTTTGGAGTGAGTTTAGCACTGGGATAATTGAAAAAAATGCTGACACTGTGAAAGAGAATGTAAAATTCGAAATTGCAGAAAACGGTCGCTAAGTCGAAACCAGTCACTAAGGGTATCACACTTCTCATTCACATGCAGCCCTGGCCGCAAGAGTCGAGGGTAAGTCGATCGAAAACTCAATTTTTGCTCTTAAACGAAGATGAAAATGAATCTCAAACGAATACAATTACAGATGCAAGTGCCCATACCGACCAAAGTAAATCCCTACTGGAACCTTCCTCCCTTCCTCGCTCCTCATCCCAACTGAATGAAGAAGATCGATTTCGATTTCGGCAGTGAAGTAATTATAATTATTATTTACTTTTTTTAAGAGAATTCTTATTTATAAATTCATTTGCAGTTTCGTTACAACCCTGGAAATGAAAGATCGATACTGGAAGGGAGAAACAAATCATATATTCCCGAACTTCTTATCACTGTGAGTGGCTTAGGTTAGATTTTCGATCAGATTGTCCATTTATTACTCATCAACAATCTAATTTCAGTGATCCCGTCTCCTCCTTCAACGAGGACATTCATGGCAAGGGAGGACTCGCATACTTGGTGAAGAGGGAGTACGCTGAGGCTCAATACGCTGAGTCAGGGATATCTGGAGAGAATGTACTCTGGACCGACAGAGATGTTCAATTTCACCAAGGTACTTTGGTTTCACATAGCACTTTATGACAATAAATTCAATTTCAGACTCACAACAACTCTATCGCTCTTGCGCCCGTCAATACTCGTATGATGAAAAAGAGAGACATTAAGATCAGCAAATCGATTTTCGCTCGCTTCCGTGAAGAAAGAGCTGAGAGGAACTGGCTGAAGCAGTTGTAGAGGTAAAATTGTAAAAATCAACTTTGATCAGGTACTTCTTATATTTAATTATAAAAACACTTACCAGAGCCTTCTCATCAATCATTCCCTACAGCACTTCACTCCACGTCCTGCAATGGAGATTGCTGAAGTAATGTAGCTCCAATAATGTATTTAAGATGTGGGGGGAGACTCCAGAGGGCAAAGATTAGGCGATGGGAAAGAAGTAAGCAAGCATCTATGGATGAAGAAAGGGGAAAGGGGGTATTCGGAGAACGAATGAGGGGTAATCAATACAACATCTCAAATTAGAGGACGCGTCATAACGTCGTCAGACTGCATGTGAGGAGCTCTCAAGATTTTGATGAGGATGATTTCGAGTTTATCAGCGAAGGATTAGCTAAGGAAAAACCGAGGCCAATACCAATTCATCCTCCTAGAAAGACGATTTCTTCTCTTGAAGTCTCTAAACACATAATTTTATGTCTACTTAGAAGATATATACTGGTAAAATGTTTATTTTTGTCCTCTCTTTTGCACAACTTGAAAGAGCAATTGATAAGCAATTGATATTCTTAATATTTAAAATGTTTTCTACCCGACTAAATCGTTAGTTTTAGGCCCCAGCCACAGCCGCCCATTGATCATCCATTCAATGCTTATGCAGATTCGGCTGTAAAGGTTAATTCCCTCATCCAGATTTCGTTTGATTTCTGAATATTTTGGGTGTACCATTAAATTCCTATTTTTCAGATTCCTGCTCCTTCTCAGCCTTCTAGCCTCACTGCTACGCCTCTTCGATCAGCTCTCAAGTAACCGAAGGCAGTTAGCTTGCCAAGGTATTTGGCGTTCGATTGAGATTGTGATCTAATTGAAAAAAAAATGATAAAACCGAAGAGAATCAAATGAGAAGAATGAAAAGCTGAATTGAAACATCATACATTTCAGGAAACATCGTCAAGTTTCGTCAGATAGTAGCGAAGATGACTTTGAGAAATTTAGTCGAAGTCCAACTGAAGATCGAGATGATCTGCAAGATATGAAGGAAGATGCACGAGAGGACCAACCGCCCATTGATGATTCTGAGACAACCAATTTCATTTTTCTTCTGGTTGGTTCTTAAGTAATTCTGGATAGGCAGTTTGGAATTTTGCGACCTGGATTCAACTCGTCCAAAATGATTTTTTCATTTTTTTGGGATCATGAAGAAGTTGAATTTGTTATCTTTGGTCAAGAAGAAGTTACAATAGGCCAAACTGAACATTTTCATGAGATTCATTTTATTCCATTTCAGTATCTGTAACATACTGAGAGGTTTCAAAACTTTTGCAGACTTCCTGCTCCTCCTGTGCATTCCTGCCTTGCTGCGAAGCCCTTCGATCGGCTCTCAAGAAACCGAAGGCAAGTGACTCGGAATCTGTAGGTGTTTGGGATACTCTTTTCACTGTGATTTACTTGCCTTCTGCTAGAATTTCATATTCCCATACTTTCAGGCCCACTTTCAGCAGCTTCTTCCTTCCGCGCCCCCGTCGACCTCAACGAGAGCTCCGCGGAGCACGCGGTGCAGCGAGAGGGGGAGAAGAAGAGAGACGCAGAGTACGCTCATTCACTCTAGTTGAAGAGGAGAGAACAGGCCAGAACCAAGATCAAGAAGGAGAGCTCCAGAGTGAGAAGAAGCATGTTGGAGGCCGAGAGGCGGCAGGCAGAGGCCGATGCGAGGATGGGCAGACACATCTTCTTCGCTGAGCCTGGAAGGAGAAGCAGCACGGCCGAATCACCTGAAGAGGAAGAGGAAGAAGTGCAGATCCTTCTCATGGCTGAAACTGCGGAGGAGCTCGAGGCTCTAATGAAGGAGCAGGAAGTCTTGCGAACGGAGCAGGAGAAGGAGAGGGAGAAAGAGAAGTCACTGGATGAGCGCCGATTCGATCCTCATCATCGGAAGTAGTGCTGGTGGTGAGGCCCGTGCCCATCGATCCTATCGCGACGCCCATTCCCCTTGTCGAGTCCGCCTAAGAGTTTGCGGCTAGCATGAGGCTTAAGGCAGATATGCGAATGGCGCGGAACTAGGAGGCGGAAGAACAATACGAGAGGGAGAAAGCGGAGAGGCACAAGGAACTTGATAAGTTAACTAAGCGACAGGACAGGAGAAGGGCGAAGAAGGAAGCGAAGAGGAGAACAAGGCCACTCGCTATCGATTTTTCCAGTCCCTCCGTTACTCCTCCACCAGTGACGAGTCCGATTGAGAATCCGTGCGAACAAGCTCAGCAGCCGCAGCCAGCTAAGAAGCTTCAAGTATCCAAGGCAATGAATAGGAAGGCTCCCCAGACCCAGCAGCTTCAGGAATCGCAGTCAAGACCGGTTGCACATCCTCACCAGTCGATTGGGATGGGATATGACGATAATCAATTAACTCAATCTGCTTTCAGTTGGCCGTCAGAAAGAACGTGCTCGTCGCAGAAGAGACTCCGAATGTGGATAAGACTGAGACAAGAGAAGAAATCATCGAGAAAATGAAGGAGGTGGGTCTTTTTCAACAAATGGAGGTGGAAATACATTACAATTTACTTTTTTTTAAAATCTCAATTTGTGAATAATATCCTTGTCCTGCAGGAGACCAACATCAAAGTGCCTGCGCACCTCAAGGAGAAGCTTCTGTACTACCTTGATGAGAAAGCCGAGGGAGCTACGCTAGTTCAGTCAGAGAGACCATACTATCGACGTTCGTCTTTTTTATTCTCTGTGAAGCTCGATACGTGCATGAATTCGCAATAATTTTCATCTTTACATGAATATAAAAAAAACAAAAAATGTGATTAGATTTTTTAAAATATCATTCGATTCATTCTTTATCGTGCTCATCCAGACGGATTTTATTTCATGATCATTCTTTTCTAATTTTCATTATTAATTCCTGTGGCTCTGCAACTTCCGCTACGAATTCTGCAAGGACATCAAGTGGACTGTCAAGTTTAGCCGAAGAGGAGGACAAATACTGAAAACGAGATTGCTGGAGAAGATTCCCGTGTTGCTCCTGAAGATGGATACGTATGAGAAGAAGATCATTGAGGACATGAAGAGCCATTCATAACGTAAAAAGCATATATCGGTCCACGACTTTGTCTTAAATCAAGTCAATGCTATTTTATGTAAGTCTTCCGAAAAAAAATTCCAATGTTTGATAAATACATCGTATATTTGGGAACTGAATTCTCAAATGTATTATCCCTTGATATGAAATGAATATCAGTTAATATAATTTCAAAATTTACCGCTTGGGGACACCTGCCCATTTGCCTGCCCATTTTTTGTTGTTAACTACGGTACGTTGGGTTCATCTGCGTACATCGAGTTCTTTAGGTCAAATATATAAATAAGGTAAAGGGGTTGTTTGGTCGATTGAATTGATTGAATATTCATACATTTGCAGTTTGGAATTAAAATCAATTCGATTAATTGATTTATGAAATTGTCTATTGATAGCATCAAACTGAAGAGGTGAACTCGAATAAAATCTCATCCAATCACATCTCATTTCTTGATCGTTTAGCATGAATACAAGGTGCCTCACAATCTTTCATTAATCCATCAGAGCTCCATCAGCCGCAGTATCCATTTCGAAATTACTTCACACTATTACAAATTATTCTAATATATTCTTTGCATAGATATGACATTTGTGTAAGATACCTAAACATCCACACGAGAGCAATATTCTAGCATGCTCGCGCAACTTTGTACTAGTGTTATACGATGGTCTTACGAATTGGTTAATTTTGTCTAACGAAGGAGCCGGCATCGGAATATATTATAAGAAAATGTCGCTATTTTAAAGATGTCGAAATAGCGCTGCTGCGACTACACCACGGGCATCTTTCCGAGTTGAGAGAGGACGATGCGCATAAATGGGACAAGAAAAGCATACCAGAGAAGATGGAGAGACTGATTCCCATCTATGCATTGGCTTACTTATTAGTTCAATAATGACAATTTAAGATTCGAACTGAGCAAGCCGAAGCGAGCAGTAAACGTCGTGTCGAACGAATTTCATGCAGTCAGAGAGCCATATAACAAGTGACTTTGATTCTGACAATACCATGACAATGTCATGATCATTATGAATTCATCATTTCGCATTTTTCCTTCACTCCGCTCCATAAAGCGTTTTTTGACAGAGACAGATCTTTTTTGCTTCCCGAGTACAATGAATAATCTCTGGAGAGGCATCTTACGCGTCCTTTCTCGTTCCTTTCGAATACATCCCCTCATCATTCTCTCTTGCATTCTCTAGTCGTCCTCCTCGATACTGTTAGTTTTTCTTACTATCTCTCTGTTGCCTATTCCGTTCTCTTCCTACGTCTTCCTACGTCGTGATTACGTTTGGAATCACGAGACAGAGCCGCGATGATGCGGAGAGAGAAGAGGGTAGGAAGCAATAAAGATTGATCAAGAATTGAAGCTTCTCCATTCTGATTGAAAAGGCAAGATGATGAACGGATGTAGAGAAAGAGAGACAGTTGTGATCGTTAAAGTTTAATCCACAGACGAATGAAAGAATGAACAAGGTGAAAAGATCAAGCCAACGATCAGATGAACAACACTTAATTTCGACGAATTTCTCTGCTCATCCAACCTTGATTTCATTTTGTATGCGGATTTCCACCTCTTCTTTTTACTTTCTGTCCGTCGATCTGTCTTCAGGCCGAGCAAAAGTTTGGACACTCCCGAAAGCGACAAAGACTCGTGATGAGAGAAGAGAGAAAGAGCAGCTGCTAGCGGAAGAGAGAGAGATTTTTGTAACCGGAGAAGGGGACATTCATCGGATGGTCAGTCACACCGCATAATCGTGATGGATGGTAGTGGCCCGCGTACACCCAAATGCAATTCTAATTTTTGATTTTTTATCATCATTGTACAAGCTATTTAGCTAAAACAAGTTCTATGTACAAATTACATTGAAAATATTGATGAGATGCAGATTACACAGTAATGTTCGGAAATTCGTGCCTGATATTTGGAAACAAATTATGGTCGTGGATATGAGCAGTACAAATGAATCGTTACTCAGACAAGTCAAGCAACGCTTTGAGCCGTGGATTAGGAAAAGTGGACAGAAGTGGAAAGCAACTGAACGGAATGGGTTACAGTAAGTTACGGAGGAGGGAGCAGAGATCGTGGATTCTAGAGTCCTAATGATCTCTCATCAGTCAACGAAAGGGGAGACCTCATTATCTGCCACCAGCACACGAAAGAGGGTGAAAGGAACGAAAGGAATATTGAACAGAGATGGGTAAACATCAGAAAGGAGCTGAAGCGGAAGTGGGAATGGGTGGATTGGGTGAATATCAGTATGCGGAGTACAATGCATCACTCGTCTTGTATTAGAAAGGAAATGTTTTGAACAAAGAGGGAAAAACCTGGGCAATAGCGATAAGAGATGGTGTGATATGGGAAGGCACAGTATAGGAATACTGGGTGAGAAGAGATCGGAGAGACTACACACGAAAGACGCTTTCTCCTCATGGAGATCAAACGAATTAGGTTGGAAAGGGAAGAGAAATTGGGAATGGGGGAATGGACAGAGATGGAGCGTAAGAATGGAGATTGAAGGATGGCCGACGGTTTACTTATTGTTGCGGTGCCATTTTTTGACGAGGTCGGGGATTTCCTGAAAGCGGAACTGTTTGTATAAATAATTTTATATTGTTTAATTTTAATTTTATTGTGACTTCGTTTTAGATTGAGAATTAGTTTGTTTCGCTTACCTTATTGGCTTGTGTACCACTCATCCACTCTTTCTGTCCCTTGTAGTCTCCTCCCCACACCACTTCGTACTCGTTCCATCCTCCTCCATCTCTACAGTTGGTGATATCGAGTACCTGAAATGGGATCAATTGTGATTCTCTTTATCTCAGTTCACAATTCTCTTCTACAATCTAAACTCCTATATGGGTTCAATGAGACGAGATGGGGAAAAAGGAGGAGAGGAAGAGAAGGATAAGAAGAGGGGGCACAGCAGGGCATGCCGTTTGCGTGGAAAAGCCGGCTGGTAACTACATGATTGCGCTTTCCATGTGCAGAACCAGCAGCCAATGCTAACAATGAGTACTTTAGAAACTCTCACCTCATATAGAGGTGCCCCGTACGCGTTCATCTCAACCTTAGGCTTCTTCTCGCCCTTCTTGTTCTCCTTCTCGTCGTTATCACGCACTCGCTTCTGCATCTGTAAATAGACATGTTCCTATATGGTCTGATGAAACTTGTTCGTAACAAGAAAGACATACCTTCTTCTTCTTCTCAGTAGCTGCGATCTCTTTGGGAGGAGATTGACGAGATGCGGTTGCCTGTATTAAACCAATGATAGAATAGTTGTTGCGATATCGAACGGGTGTGGTGAGATGTGAACTGAACAAGATTCGTTTTCGCTTCTCATTAGTTGATAGAGGGATTGTGCCTATAGAATGAACTTTACCTTCATTTTCTTCTCGATCCTCTCCCTCTCCCTCGCCTGTTCCACTCGAAGACTGCCTCGACTGTATCCATCCACCCAGCATGCCTCCACCTGAGAGAGAAGAGACATAAAAGGGCAGCTAATCACGAAGAAAGAGCCTTTGAAGGTCTTAGGATGCCTTTAGCAACTGGTTACGGGACAATTGACACTATTGGAAATGCAATGGGTTCCACAGTGTCCCTCAACTTCGGATCGTGCAACAATTTTACTCACCAACTCGATCAGATTGCACTTCAGTTTCGACCGCTGTGTCTCGTCGATCCACTTCATGGAATGGAGAAGCTCCTGTAAATGTGCAAATTTGCAAATTTTAAATATATTTTAGGGAAAAGGGACACGGTCGCATCCGTTTGATCGCAGATAAGAAGTAGTGGAGGGAGAGTGAAGAAAGGAAAAGAAGTGACTGGAATAACTCATACCTTCATAGTTGATTCGATGAAGAAGTTGATACGGACGAGTGATCGATCTCTCCTCTCAAATCGAGCGCATTCCTCCCTCACTCGTTTACGCGCCTCGAGGATCACTTGAGAGAGATCACAATGAGTCTCGCTGCTCAGAAGACTCTGCAAAAGGCATATTCGTGGCTGAATGATCCTTAAAAAACCAAATAAATTATTATCCCATTCGAAGTCGAACCTCTTTGAGCTCCGGCCAATGTCTGCCCGCGATCTCGGCCATAAACTCCTTGATCTCGTCCTCGCATGCATTTGCGTCGGGAGAGCCGCCGAGAAGTGAAGGCAGATTCTTAGAGACGAATTCCCGGAAGCTTGACACGGTTCGCTCCTCGTCATCCATTTCAATAGAGAGGCAATGGGCGGTGACCTGAAAGTAGTTAGTTGACCAAGTTGACCAAGTAGGAACTGCTAGTGATAGTGATTTCCGTGCCTAGTCCTATGATTTTATTGTTGGTTTATCCACAACAAGCCACTCCTAATCCCTGTTACTGACGCCTAGTTGCTGGTTCCCTGTCTACTGTACTCTGTCTAATCCACCGATGAAACGATGCGTACCTGTTTTTTAGCCTCAGCTGCAATCGGCATGACTGAGTCGGGGAATCGGGCGAATTCCGCCCTCTCTGCCTTCTCCTTTGCTGCATCTGCTGCAGCCGCCCGAATGAGAGTCGGAGAGGGAGAACGACAGGGAGAATCACTGTCCGACGCAGAGTCGTCCGCCACTATGACCACGTAGACGTTCGCCATTGTTGACTGCAATCGGCAGATGGTTAGTGATTAAAATGACAATGGCAGCAATAAAAATATAATTGCAAAGATGTGTCATCTAAATTGGACGCGATTACGAATTACTAGGCAAATACAAGGTTACAAACGCGTTTTTTGAATAGGCGTCAGCATTAGACCGGGAATAAAATTGAACTATAAGCCGCAAAAACTCTCGGAGAGCAACACCTAAGCAATTCAAAAGCCTCTAAACAGTAGCAGTAATTAATTCTCGATTTTAAAAACACCATAATCGTAATATTTCAGGGAAGTCAACAATGAGGAGAGCGCTGATCGTTAACATTACTGAATAACGTGCTTTTATAGATGAAATCATTGTCTTCGTCCAACAAAACTGATTAAAATAGAGAGTCAACTATGCGCGGCAGGTAATGCGAGCAAATTTACACGACGAGCGATCATTAATCGACCAATAAAATACAATTTAGTTTGAATTTATGGCGAGTGACAGCATGACAAACAATTGTGGGGTGCGCGTGGTGTGGCGCCTTTTGTTGGTGGATCGGGAAAAACACACTCGGAACGGAATAATACGGTAATCACACCATAATTATTTCCGATTTATTCTTTGATATAATGATATCTATTTATTATTATTTTAATTGAACGTCGCGGAAAGAAGCATATTTTTTTACTTCAATAGAGAAACGAGCTCTCAGAATAGACACTCGAGCATGAGAGTGCATGCATCACTGTAAGAAGCTATCCACTGTTCTATTCTTGCAGTCTACCTCTCCTCTTCTTGATATCATTATCGCGGCTAATTGAAGGAGGTCGAAGAGAACGATCGTTCGAGTTATAGTCGAAGATGCGCTTCATCTCTTTTGGACACTTCACCTAAGGTTGGCCGATGGAGAAGGGAGGGATTAGGGAGACAGGAGAAGAGCAGCATTTGTGAGAGACAAGAAGCATTCCTTCACTTATTGCAAACTGAATCCTGCGAAGGAATAAAAACAATTACGTGAAAAATGGCAACAGGATATTCCCGCTTCCTTCCTTAACTATTCCCTAACGGAGCACGCTCGTCAATCACAGACTCTTTGCACGAACTTATAATAATTGTCATAGTGTTTAAGAAAATGAACGCGACTAAATCACTTTGAAAGTGTTCCTCCCTCTCGCGCTCTGCTTGGGGAGTAACTGACTCATCTCCTGACGACTTGCCAGAGTTTACTATTGTGTTCCAGCGGGAGGACCGGTGGGAGGACGAAGAAGGAACATGATGAGACCCTTGTGGAGGTTATGCACAAATTGAAGCAATACGGACTACGCACACTTGCAGAGAACTCAGCTGCCAACTCAGCTGGCAGCCTTCATTGTCTGCAATGCATCAAAATTGATCTAAAGAGTCAAACAATCAAAACTGAGGTATAGATATAGGAAAGTCGAAAGGAAGATGGACAACAATCTCTAATTCTCCTTCCGATCCACTGCCTCTACATCTCGTTTTCACTCCTCTTCGCCCTCGGTTCTCTCTTTTCTTTCTCGTATTGAAAGTGACCCTGAAGGGAGAAGTTGTGCGTTAGTGTGGGGTTGAAATGCTGTGTTAACAAACTTAAAGTAAAAAAAGTACTGAATCCTCAAATGAATTATTCCTTGACATGAAATGAATATCAATCAGTTAATATAATTTCGAAATATTTCCAATTTAATACTTGGACACCTTTTATTGACTCCCTGTTTTCTGTTGTACACTACGGTACGTTAGCTTCAACTGCGCACTTCGAGTTCTTTAGGTCAAAAATATCAATAAGGTTGAGGGGTTGTTTGGTCGATTGAATTGATTGAATATTTATAAATTTACAGTTTGTAATTAAAATAATTTCGATAAACTGATTAATGTAATTTGTGTATGGATATTATATATCTGAACAAAATTTACCGCGTATTTATATTACGCAATCATTGCTGTTGGGGTCAAGATGTTCTGCCACAGACACATAAAACACACCATAATCTCACTCTCCTTAAAATTAATCACATCTCAGAGAATAACGATGAACCGTGAATCAGAACTGATAACGATTGCTGATATCAGTTGTTTCTACTTTCACAATTCGTCAGACTGTTGGGAATGCACCTCTTTCACTGCTTGCATCATTGTCGACGCTTCGTACTTTAATTTTTTTTAATACGAAGAATTTTAAGTTCAAAAATCAACTTTCCATGTCGTTTTGTCCATTCTCAAATACAGTCACATCATTCTTCGTTCATGCTATAAAAATCCTTATCTCCCTCATTCTTTCCACTCTTTGTTTGCTATCGCTGCTAAAAAGACGCTTAAGCGATGACACATGTACTTCTCACTCACTTTCACTGTTATCACTCGGCACCATTCAGTGCCTACGCATATAAGTGTTGTTACAATCTTCTTCCCCGATACCCTACCTCATATTTCTGTCCCTGAATTGTAACTACATTCGTTCAATCATTAATATTTCAGTGTGAAACGTATACATCGTTTCGAAGGCATATAATGTAAATTCACATCGTTCAACTTCAGGAAATCCACGAATCAAAGGTAACTGATCCTCATCCGCATTCCTTTCTCCTTCTTGTCAAGAAATTATAAATTACTATTCAGATCACGTCTCATTATGACAGTCACCGATTCTCATGGTCTCCTCGAGTAAGTCGTTTTTGTATGCTGGTCGTTCCTTTGTTTGCTCAACCTCCTCACTTATCGCAACCGAAATCCACAGCAGTATAATTCCGAAAAGTTATCTATTTGACCAAATAAAGTGTTCAATATTGGACCTGTTCCAAACCCCCTGTCATTGCCAAGGCAAAGGTCTCCATCCAATACTTCTCGTTGCAGTTAACGTCGAGACGAAGTCCTCACTCACCTTTTCGTAGAAGAGTTCGAGCATGCGTGAAATGTGCCGGAAAATTAGTAATTGGTAAAAATAAAAAATTTGTATTTTACGTCGCATTGTTACACACAATCAGAAATCATTGATCATTGAGAACAGGAAAATAAAGGCACACAATACGCTCTTTCTTCTTCAACTACTGATGATCATGATGAATCTAACGATCATGATGAATCACTGCTCATGACGATTGCTGATATCAGTTGCTTCTATGTTCTGTCCATTCCCTATGAGGGTATTTCATCTCTTTTATAACAAATTCCTGCTCTCTCTTTTCTTCCCTCTCCTTGATCTCTCGTCTTCTATTCCTACGTGGCAAAATAACGAATGAAGAAGAAGAACTCGTTGATTTTTCTCCCTCTCCTTATCTCTTCCTTCTCTGGCATCGTTAAAACGATGACATGTGTGCATCTCTCTCTCACTTCCGATGAGATCATCTTGTGCCATTCAGTACCTACGAGTTACGAGTGTGTCTTTGCACACTTCTTCTTCGAATAATGACTTCCTTATTTTGCCATACTGAACTGTCAATATAGTAACCAAATTTCAAAATGAAACGCCTGCATCGTTTTGACAACATTTCGTCATTGTAATAATCATGTTGAATGACAAGGAAACAAAGGTATGCTACTTTGTTCGGCATTTTTGGGAGCTTTTTGCTGCTATTCTGGACCGCATACGACTGGCATTACTTTTTATGTTACGTCCATTCTTGACCTCCCAGCGCTTCATAATTTAGAGTAAGTTATTGTTTCTAAGAGATGATTATGGCAAATATTTAAAATTTTAAATCAATTCTTGATCCGAATCCGAATGATCAATTCGAATGGTCGTCCCTGGAAAATGTTCTTAAATGAGCACAAGACAATCACTCCATTAGAGCCATGTTTGATGTTGATTTCGACTATTGATAAATGAAATGCAATGTTATCATTGAAAAGCAAAGACTGATGATTATCGAATTCATGATTGTTGTCTGAAATTGCGAAACAGTTGTATGATTGTGAATAATCACTGACTCATCATTAAGCGAATATTCACCCTAGCATGTTTGGCTCAGTTCATCATGCTATGCACATAAGCCTGAAGAAAGTTCGGCTGTATATTTCACTCTGCCAATTCCTTCTTACATTCTCCTCCCCCTTCTTCTTCTCTCTGATTCCTTCGATTCGTCACAAATATCGTCTAGAGTGGAAGAGTTCTCCTCTTCCTGCACTGCCTCTTCTTCAATGCTTTCGTAAACTATGACGTCACAAGTCCCTTCCACTACTCCAAAGCTGTGTTTATGATTGCCTCAATGCCTCTTCTACTGTCCGATTGATGAATCTCTCTTTCTGTTTCTTCTACAAGCTCGGTATTTATCCCTCAATGAATAATTTAAATTTCAGTTTTGAATCTTCTACACAGATTCACAGCCGTCAATAATTATGTTACTCAGTCAAACATAATCGCTAACAGCAGGTATGCCATTGCATAGTATGCTATTCCAGCGATGTGCAGATATTCTTACAAATTCGCTCTCTTCAGTCTCAGTGCACTGCCTAAGTCAGCGAGCATACAGCACTATACTGCACTATATCATACAGATTTGATGGAATTCAGGATGAACATTTTGGTGAGCGAATGTGGCAGTAAATTAATAAAAAAATATTGCAGAGCTCGGTAAAACTCGAGCCAAATCAAGAATTTCAACGAGGCTAAGCAGTGCGAAAAAGTTATTTGATGGATAAATAGATATACCCAGATCTGACTGTTCAATTTTTATGAAGGTTGATACGGAAATGACAGTGATATTTTTACGATATACTACTCAAGAAAGAATTTCATCTTTTCGTAGATGAGCAAGAGCGTGCGTGAAATGTGCCGGAAAATTAGTAATTGTTTAAAAAAATTAATGAATTTGTATTTTACGTCGCATTGTTACACACAATCTGAAATCATTGATCATTGAGAACCGGAAAATAAAGGCACACAATACGCTCACTCTTGATGGATAAATCAATTTACTCAGATTTGACTGTTTTTGTTAATATGGAAATGACAGTGACATTTTTACAATATACTACTCAAGAAAGAATTTGAAGGTTAAAGTCTATTGGTAATATAGGTGTTTACAGGGGACCAAATTAAATCGAAAAGACGCAAGATGATCATCATAGTCATGGCTCAAGTTGTAGAAATCGTGTTCTTTATTGGGTACAGTGAATTGCTGCAAGTTTTGTGATTGTTACAAATCACCTCACTACACTTCTCACTACTATACCGAATTTACATTATCTCTTTAAAAGCGTGTGAAATGAATTTTCTTCTCGACCAGTATTGGCCCAGGACTTCAGGCAATCTTTATTCCACACCATGAGTCTCTACCATTTCCTTCGTGTCTTCTCTTCTCCCTTATTTCTTCGGCTTCTTCTCTCTAGTTCATATCAATGCTTGCGCCGCGTAGCAAATATCGATTGGATTGGAAGAGCTCGGAGAAGCGATCTTCTCTTCTCCCCCCTCTCTCTATTCCTTTCATAAACAATGACGACATCACTTCCTCTTCCACGTCGCCAAAGCTCTGTTTATATGCCTCAGTGACTCTTCTCCAATTCATTTGATGAATCTCCCTTTCTGCCCATTCTACTCCTCACGTATTATTAAATTGCAGTTCAGAATTGTCTACTCCAATTCGAAACCATTAATAGTAATGGAAATCAGTCTATTATAATCGTGAACTGCAGGTATGTCATTGTATAGCACGTTATTCCAGTGATGTGCAAAGAGTTGTTTCGGTTTTCGAATCTTATTTTTCAGCTGCCGTATCTGTGCAAGTATCAGTGTCCTCTCAAAAAGATTGAGTATACCATTATGGCCTGCACTGTATCAACCAGATCTGTTCGAGCTGAGGATGAACTTTTGGTGAGCAAAGCGATCTGAGGGAGTTGATGTAATTATTACAGAACTCGCGAATTCTCCGTTCAAATCAAGAACTATCACGAGGCTAAGCAGCGCGTTGAAGTTGTTTTATGAATAAATATATTTATTCAAATCTCATCTCTCAATCGCATGTATTTCATCAGGTCAATATCAAAAAGATAAACTAAATGAAAATTGAATTCGGGTTTGGATAGTAGGTGACCTAATTCTTAGTACTATCTGCCTTTAATCCTATCCTCCTCCATTCACCCTCATGCATGTATTCCTCTTATGCCGAGATGTATTGTTCCTCGAGGGGGTTGCTAACTACATTCTATCGAAAAGATCAGACTCAGGGCAGATGCAATCTAATTCTTCACTGATTTCATTAAATTGTGAACCAAAGTATGCGATTGTGACTAAAAATGTATTTATTTATTTATTTATTTATCTACGCCCGAGGTGCGACGAGATCGAAAGTTGCATTTGGAAGGGTGGAAATAGTAGAGGATTGGAGGGGGACTCTCCTGTAATTAGACGAGTTGTGACAAATCAGCGATATATGAAATGAATTTTGTTCCGTCGCTATTTTGGCCCAGTTCTATCTTTACGGCAGTGCATGTCACTCTGCCAATTCCTACGCGCATTCACTTCTTCCTTCTTTCTACTGTTCCTTCTTTCCGTGTTCTTCGGTACGTGGCAAGCATCGATTGTAGTGGAAGAGCTCTCCTCTTTCTCCCTCTCTATTCCTTTCATAAACAATGACGACACCAGATCCTCTTCCACGTCGCCAAAGCTCTGTTTATATGCCTCAGTGACTCTTCTCCAGTTCATTTTGTGAATCTCTCTTTCTGCCCATTATACTCCTCACGTATTACGATAGTGAAATTATTAAATTACAGTTCAGAATTGTCTACTCCGATTCGAAACCGTTAATAGTAATGGAAATCAGTCAATGATATTCGTGAACTGCAGGTATGTCATTGTATAGCACGTTATTCCAGTATTGTGCAACTAGAATCGGCTTTCGAACCCCAGTTCTCAGCTTGTCGCGTCTGTGTAAATCTCAGTATCCTCCCTACAATCTCGAGTATACTATAATGACCTGCACTGTATCAACCAGATCTGTTCGAGCTGAGGATGAACTTTTGGTGAGCAAGGGGGTGGCGATCTGAGGGAGTTGATGTAATTATTACAGAACTCGCGAATTCTCCGTTCAAGTCAAGAACTATCACGAGGCTAAGCAGCGCGAAGAAGTTGTATGATGAATAAATAAATTAACAGAGAGCTGGCGGTTCAATTGCCAAATCAGATTGACATTCTCCGTTGTACTACTCAGAAAGAATTTGAGAATACAAAGTGGGTGTACACAGGGAAATGCATGCAGTCGAAAAGACTCTCGATGCAGAAATCTAGGCATTTACTCACTGAATGCAGTTGGAGCGGTTTGACACAAAACGGAAAGCGCACCGAAGACGATTGATTGTCACATCCAAACGAGTCTGTGCTCACCACTCCCCCTCTCTCAGGCTTACGCTGTTTAGCGCCTATCTCTCCCCTCTCCTCTAATTATGGCCTCGAGAGAGGAGAGAGAGTAGTTGAGGTTAGGCAAAGGCATAAAAAGAGGTGCAGTAAGAAGAAGGGTGAGTGACGGTGGGTGAGAAAGGGTTTTCTGCCATCGGATAAAACCCCATTGATTACTACTTTCTAAAAAGAGACATCGAGGCAGGGAAGAAACGTTAATTAATAATTTGTCAAACATACTAAGTACTTCACATTAAAAAAATAAGATCACAATTTTATTTCGGTTTAACATATTCAGGCTGTCGAGAGAGCCTCGCAGTGAGGTTTAGCGGTAGAAGCAGGAATCTGTGGAAAGTAATGATTACTGTAATATTTAATCAAGAGGAATTTAAAAATAACAATAAATCGAATTTACCTCAACATTCTGATCAGTCGCATCTTCGCGTTTCGCATTTTCGCTACCAGATGTTTATCGAAAGAAAAGAAAATAATTATTTCTTTATCAATTTAATTTCCCTTTGGCTCCTTTGATAATTAAAAAAAGAATATTGTGATCATGTGGGATGTGTTATTATCTGTCTCTTCTCGCACTCTTTATGAGCATTGTTTGTTTGGCTTATGTTAGGCTGACGATTCTAGATCGTACATATTTTTAATGCACGCACAATGGAATGAACAAAGGTGAACCATTATTTTGTAATGAGTATCTCTTGTATTTCACTAGAGCATAACTGATAGTCACGTGGTCCATTCGTTATACCTCTCCTTTCGCCACAAAAAAAGCAAAAAGGTAACACTATACAAGATAAAAACAATACCGAATGAATTGGCTCAAACGGAAGGGATGTACCGAGATATGGAAAGGCAATGGCGTAAGGTGCGATACATAGGGAGCAAGTGCCATTTGAGGAATTGGGATATTGAAGAGAGATTAGAATAAATATGATCAACAATATTCAAATGTCTTTCCACAGGCATGAGGAAAGTGAAATTAAGAAAAGTTGAAGCACACAATAAGTAGGAAGAAAGACAAGACAATTGAAAGATTGAAATAGATCAGAAATGATAGTGAAATGAGTAGAGTAAACAGATTGAGAGTGTATGGGTTACAAAGATGACAAATTATTGTGAATAATGAAAGAATCTAGAGGATTCAATATGCAAACCTAAACAGATAACGTACTACTACTACTACACAGGTGAAATCGGAATGATTATTTTTTCTCCTAATCCACTACACATCAACGCCCTCCAGGAGAAATTTCGGCTCCCGAATCAGTGTCAACATTGACAAGCTCCATTCTCCGATTCACAGGAGTTCTGAAATATGCACATTTACTGGTCAGCACAAAAGATGTGTTTGTGTTACGTTTTGGACTAATCTGATTACCGCGTAACGTTAAGAGGACTGACCGGATGGATGAAGTATTGGGCATATGGGGTAAATCTCATTTTCCGTAGTCGGCATTGTCTGCGTCTTTCTCATTGAAATCCACGATTTTCACTTTATGGTATTGGGCATCAGAGTCTTCGATTTCATCTTCTTCCTTTCCTGAATTGTGATTGTGAGGAATGATTGCATTCTAGTGAGAAGCAATTATGCTTACATCCAATACTTTGTGATGTCGACCATATCGAACTGTGGTAGATGCTTCCTTGGTCTCTTGCTTGGAGGCTCACGCTCGTGCTGGCGCTTGGCCTCTCTTTCGTGGATCCTTCCTCGATACACTCCCACCAGAATCGCCAACTGAGATTATTATTAGCGTTCTTTGGATTATTCTTGGCGTTCTTAGCGAGCTAACTAGTAAAAAAGTGACAGAAAGAGGAAAAACGGGCTCACTTGGCACAATCAGGCGGAAATATATAAGCATTTCATAGAGTTATTCATCATATTGCGTAATTGCATGGTTAGGTTAATAACAAAAGGAGATCTTCGTATGCGTCTCTTTTATGTAACAGATCAAAATTCTGACCTCGTCGACGAATATCCGTGGCTTACGGATGTTGTCCCACGGTATTTCCTCTCTCCAATTATACTCATAGTCCCGAATTATATTCTTCTTCACTTTCAGGATTGATTTGAGAGTATCGGAGTTCGGTCGTTTTCTTCCGTTCATTAGCCATGACGGTCTGAAAACATTTCATTCATTTCACTTTCATACCGTTCATCGGAATATGGTTACTTTTGCTATGTAATTTGTCTGAAACGAAATTGTTGCATGTTATCTACGCGGCACTCTTCCCCTCCCTTTCCTTGGTGGATAATTATATGAAATTGAAGTTTAATTTGAAGACTACAGATATAGCAATCTCAAAAATAGTAATGAAAAATCGTACCCAGCCTGTCTGCTTCCCATGTAGTTTCCAGTTCTTTCATCCAAGTCATCTGTGAATCTGATTCGCCTGCAAGAGGAAATTGATGATCAATGATTCTAGGACCCTCATCATCATTTGTGATATTGCCAGAATCAAGTTCCTACTCACTTGTGATATGGCTCTCTGACCGCATGATACTCATTCGACACAACGTTCACTATGTGCATCGGCTTGCTCAGCTCGAATCTGGAATTTCCTCTATGAATCTTCATTATTGAAATAATTAGTAAGCTAATGCATAGATGGGAATTGGTAATTCAGGGAATGCGATTCATGAATCAATTTTTCATGTGATTGCTAGATAAGGATGGAATTCGTCAAGGAATGTGATTACTCACGCATATCTCATCAGCCTCTCCATCTTCTCTGGGATGCTCTTCTTATCCCATTTATACGCATCGTCCTCTCTTAACATATCCAGATGTCCATAGTGCAGTCGGAACAGTCCTTCTCTCGCGTCCTTCTCCTCCTTCGCGAAGTCTCTTTCCTTATCGTAGAAACTGTTACGCAAGGCAGAGGCGATGTCGACGTCGATCGTCTGAAAGTATCAATAGCAATCACTAGACATTTCAGTCCCGAGATCCATCTATGTTTCATGGCATGGCGTACATCGGCAGAAGTCCGAGAAAGAAGTAAAAAGAACATAAAAATCAACTCACTCCAGTCTCGGGCGGTTCACACTCCAACATGCACTTTTTGAGCAGTTCACGAGGTAGAGGCACATAATCGTCCGCGGGGATCACTTCGATGTATTTTGAGGGAACCTCGAGCCGATGAGGAGGCGAGTTTGGCAGGGATGCCACATCGACTCATTGAAGTCGGTAAGATTGAAATCGGCCTGGAAATGGGAATCTTTAAATGTAATACTTATGTGTATATATAATACGTTAAAAAAAGGATGTTTACGTTGCGAGTACGACTCACCTTCTTCTTTTTCGATTTGACTTTCGCAATCGCTACTATTCCTTCTGGTAGATCAACCGCAATTTCAGTTGACTGATTCACTCGTTCAGAGCAGAAGAAGAGCGTGCCTGTATCCTCGTCCTTGAAGCGACATGATTAATTGTACACTACTTTTCTTAAGAAAAAACTTAAAAACTAAAAAAAATTAGTATTTGAAGAAACGGTGTCCCTCATGTCCTTCTCTTCCTCCCTCACCTCGACATACGTGGACACATCATTTTTTTCACCAGTTAGTGATCATTAGCGTGCCGATATCGTCCGACTCTCTCAAACTGTAACGTCAGAAGATTGATAGTTAACTCGTGTTCATCATTCAAGTCATCATATTTGTTCTTCTTTCCGATCACACTGGATTCTGCATTGAACACGGTAAGACCGGACTCCTAGATGGTCTCCTTGATGACGGCCGGAAGAATATCCTGAATAAATTTGATTTTTTTTTATTCATTATAAAAAGTACAAGATACATACAAGAGCAAAAAAGTAAAATTGACTGTTTTGCATTCAAATAACTAAGAAAAGTAATGACAATTCGTACAACAGTGACCAGATGATGCCATAAATGTTCCGGGATAACTTTACGAGCTTCCAATCTCGTGTACGCCTTTCGGAGTTCTTCGTTGTCGATGAAATTCCTGTCCCTGCAAGCGTCCAGTTCACAAATATGAAAAGCAAAATGCTTTCAGTTATCAGCAAAATGGATGAAGGGGTTGGGGGGCTCGGGCTCTGATATTGACTTTTAGCAAAGATTTGAAAAAAGTATTGAAAGCAAAGGGGAAAACACCCACAATACTAGTTGCGGCTTGACGCGTCGCTCCTTCAGCTGCTTCTCAGTTGGTTCTCTTCCTTCCTGGATCTCGAACTCAGTTTTAGGAGAATTGAAAAGGTAATATTGTGAACGAGATTCATAGGAAACGGTTCAATGGACTGGAAAAAGAGATATTCATCATCAAATACTGAGTTGATAGTGTTTGATAGATTCTATGAGGTTTCGTATCTCGTTTCAAGCACTTGAAACATTGTCATTTCTCGAAGGTTGACTATAACTTTCAAGGGAATCGACGTGATGAGATATGATACCTGGAACTTCTTCATCTTAAGTCCAGCTCTCTCTGCGGCTGTGGATCAGGCATAGTACTGATGAGGAGGAGAAGTTCTTCCTCAGCTTAGCCGATGTAGCCATCTACCGGAGCAAAGTAGCCTGTCTCGCTACGTTGAGCGACCAGTGTGAACAGTTCCCTGAAGCGGGTGAAGTTGTCCTTCGAACATGTGAAAATTCTCATTAGCAGGTTCTTTTTAAGAAATTAAAAAGATTTAAACAGTTTAAAAAAAAAAGATTTAAACAGTTTTAAAAAGATTCTCTTTCAGTGCTTAACAGTAAGATTGGGACGATAAGGTAATCAGGTAACTCACATCAGTGTCAATGATCTGTCAATGATCTTCTTCACATACGTATACATCCCCAGGAGCAACACGGGAATCTTCTCCAGCAATCTTGTTTTCAGTATTCGTCCTCCTCTTCTGCTAACCTTTTCCCTCATCTTCTGCTAAACTTGATAGTCCACTTGATGTCCTTGCAGAATTCGTCACGGAAGTTGCAGAGAGAATGAAATTAATGATGAAAATGAGAAAACGTACGATCATGAAATAAAGATCCACCGGATGAGCACGATAAAGAATGAATCGAATGATATTGGAATAAATCAAGTGACATTTTCTTGCATTTTTATATCCATGTAAAGATGAAAAAATTGCAAATTTAAGCATGTATCGAGCAAAAAAACTTCACAGAGAATAAATAAGACGAACGTTGTTAGCATGGTCCCTTTGATTGAACTTGCGCAGCTCCCTCGACTTTCCCATCAAGGTAGCCGTGTGTCTATCGTACAGAAGCTTCTCCATGAGGTGTGCAGGCACTTAGATGTTGGTATCCTGAAGGAGATGGTGATCAATATTTGACAATCTGGTTCAAAATCACCAAGGTAAATAAATTAAGAGAAACGAAAAAACAACAGTTGAAGAAACTCACCTCATGCGGGTTAGATTGGTATCGTTCGACTAACTCTTCACTATTTCTTCCCTCTCTCTTCCATTCGTAAACCGTGGCGACAGCTTGTTCTTCTCTCTCTCTCTGCGCCAACATTGTGTGTAAAGTTTCATCCTCAACGGCGGTTGTTTCAGCGCGCTTGAGGATGAACATGTTCATGAGCAATACAATCTGATTGAGCACATATAATTATTACTTAAATCGCCAGGTCGACCCAATACAGTCAAACAGTGCAAAATAAATATATGATCAATATCTCCTCATCTTTCTTCAGTTGTGCAAAAACCACTTAACTCGCAATCAGATATAATTACGCTTCTTCTTCGTCCAAGCTACTCGGAAATTATTTTCTTTGCACCTCCTGTGTCTTCATTCGAGCAGCGAGCTCCTCACCGGTCTTGACGAATGGAAAGGGCTGCACCTCTTGCACTTCCTCATCTTCTTATTCAGGAGACTCGGATCGAGAGTTGGCCGAGCTGCTTCTCCTTCCGGTCTCTATGACGAAGATGTATCTGACCATGTGTGCATCGGCTCCTCTCTCCTCCTCTCCACACTCTGGCCCTCTCCGTCGCGATTTGACCCACGCTTGCTCTCTCTTCTTCAATTCGAGTGAATGAGCGTACTCCGCGTATCTCTTCTTCTCCAACTCCGTGGGGGGGGGCGTGGACGGGAACGGGCGCGGGAGGCGCCGGATGAAGAATCACCTGAACAACCGAATCTGCAGAAACGATGGGTGGTTCATTGAGCGGTTCCTTTTGGGCTGGGGCATACAATGAATGATGTAAATCTCGAGAACATTTACGAATTCCCAGAAAAAAATGAACGAAATTACCTGCTCTGCTTGACACGTGAAGAGGTGGGTGATTTCGCAGAAGGAACTCTTCTTGGCTTCCATCTTGCATTGGCGAATTTCTCCAAATCTTCTTCACTGCTATCTGACGAGATTTGACGAGAATTACTTAAATATAAGACGTTTCAATTCTGCTCGTCTTCTTTCTGATTTAATTCTCTTCGGTTTTATCTATTTTTCCAATGAGAGCGCAATCCCATTCCAATGCCCCGAATACCGACGGCCTTCGGTTTCTTGAGGGCTGAGCGAAGAGGCGTAGCGTAGCAGTGAGGCTTGGAGGCTGAGAAGAAGCACTAAGCTATAGAAATGGAAATTAATTATGCACACGAAAATAATCAGAAATCAAACGAGACAAGGACATTTACAACCGAATCTTCAGAATAGTCGGTTGGTTGATCGAAGGGCGGCTGGGATGGTGCCTAAAAATAACGATTTAGTCGGGTTGAAATCATTTGAAATATTAAGAATATCAATTGCTTATCAACTGCTCTTTCAAGTTGTGCAAAAGAGAGGACAAAAATAAACATTTTAATAGATCTACAATATGTTTTCTAAAATAACATAAAATTACGTGTTTAGAGGCTTCCGAAGAACAAATCGTCTTTCTAGGAGGATGAATTGGTATTGGCCTCGGTTTTGCCTTGGCTAAGCATTCGCTGATAAACTCGAAATCATCCTCATCAAAATCTTGAGAGCTCTTCACATGCAGTCTGACGACGTTATGAGGCGTCCTGTAATTTGAGATGTTTTATTGATTGCCCCTTATTCATTCTCCAAATGAACAACATTTTCTCTCTTCATCTCTTATACAATTCTTCGCAGTTTTTTTCGAATAAGATCTTTTTTCTAATTAGATTTTCCTACGAACTTTATACTGAGAGTGCAATTTAAATCCATCTTTAGGAACTTCAGCGGGCTTGGGTTTCTTGAGTGCCGATTAAAGCGGCGTCGCAGTAAGGGGAGGAGGTTGCTTCGGAGGAGTGGCCTTAAATTCATGTTTATTTATTAGAAAAATAGCGAAAATTATGTTCTAAAAACAAAATTTTGATGAATAGACTGCAAATTCACCTAACGAACCGGTGAAACCGGTACTGCGGCTTCCCTGGCTTTTTGAGCGAGCTTCTTAGAAGAAGGCCTCGATCGAACTTCGGCTCCACTGTCACTCGTATCATCATCCGTTGATTCGTTCTGGATATCGGGTTGAAACGCCATGAGTGCTCGTCGTCTTTCCTCAGCTTCGAGAGCCGTGATTGCAACTGCCATCTCCTCGGGAGTCAGCTCGTGCTGGAATGAAGATCGTGAAGATCATGACACTTCTTTACATTTCTAATCATTCACATCTTTCATGAACACATAGCGATAGATCTATCATGATAGATCTTACATAGAGGGATCAAGAATGAAGTTCGTGCTTACATGTCTTCGACTAAACCGTGGAATCGGTCTCCGGTTTCCGCCTGAGCCTTCCTCCCCCCTGAGTCTGTCGGATTACATGAGTCGTACTTCGGAATCATCGCTAGAACCCAGTCAGGCCAATCACCAGGTCTCCTCCTCTTCGGCGGCGGCTCCAGATGGGGCGGGAGAGGTGGTATGGGCCGGAGCCGGGGATATGTGACGCGGATCGGGCTGAACCGCCGCGGGGGCGCACCCGGCGCGGGCGTGTTCGTCAGGATCCTCTCGAACGGTCGCGAGCCGAACTGGTAGCCGACCAGGGCGGGCTGTGAGGGGACGGCTTGGTTTGGTGGCGGTGCGACAACGGCTGGGCGCCGCAGGCTTGCAACGGCGTTGTTAAATGAAGAGCCTTGACTGGGTGGTGGCGCGCCGGGTAGCGGCTGCTGCGGACGTGCTGCTGGTGCAGTGCCTGCTGCCTGGCTTGAAGATGCAGCGCCGGGCATGCGGGGGTCGCCCTGCGGCTTGGTGCGTGGTACTACCTCAGCTGAGCGCTGCAGACTTGAAGTGGCAACGTGCATTGAAGAGGAGCCAGGAAGCTGTCGCTGCGGACGTGCTGCCGCAGCAGCGCGTGCTGCCTGGCTTGAAGATGCTGCGCCGGGCATGCGGAGGTCGTCCTGCGGTCGGGTGCGTGGGCGTGGGATGAGGAGCGGTCGATGCTGCATAGCAGATCGACCGCTCTCACCGGAGGCCCCGCCGATGGTCCACTTGTCACACTGGACGTCGGAGTGGGAGCTTGCGCACCTGCTGCCGGCACCTGCAATGGAAATGAGTTTGTTTTAAGCGAACAAGTTTTTACACAATCTAATATTGCATTACTATTAACTTTTACAAATACCTTTTAATCCATGAAGCAGATCCATGCGAAAAAGAAAGTTACAGTAACCCCTACCGTAGACCTGTCCTACCGTACTCAAATAACCGTACTGCAATCTCCGTACCAATAAGCCAGTCATAATTTAGACCTACCGTAGTCCTCTCGTAGCCCTACCGTTGTCCTACCGTAGCCCTACCGTAATCCTTCCGTAGCCCTACCTAGTCCTACCGTAGTCCTACCGTAGCGCAGTCCAACTGTGATCAAAATAAAAGCAAACGTAAACCCCAACCGAAGACCTACTGCAACACTCGTATGACCGTACTGCAATCTACCGTACCAATAAGCCAGCACTACCGTACTCGTTCCGTAACCCTACCGTAGTCTTCCGTAGCCCTACCTAGTCCTAACGTAGCCCTACCGTAGTCCTACCGTAGCCCTTCCGTAGTCCTAACGTAGCCCTACCGTAGTCCTACCGTAGCCCTTCCGTAGTCCTACCGTAGCCCTTCCGTAGTCCTACCGTAGCCCTTCCGTAGTCCTAACGTAGCCCTACCTAGTCCTAACGTAGCCCTACCGTAGTCCTACCGTAGTCCTACCGTAGTCCTACCGTAGTCCTTCCGTAGCCCTCCCTTGCCATGAATGTCCTCGTTGAAGTAGGAGACGAGATCACTGAAATTAGATTGTTGATGACCCTGATTAAGAAAAAGCCACTTACAGTGAGAGGAAGTTCGGGAATAGATGAATTGTTTCTCCCTTCCAGTATCGATCTTTCATTTCCAGGGTTGTAACGAAACTGCAAATAAATTTATAAATTAGAATTCTCATGAAAAAAAAACGAAAAAAAAAATTAAGGTCTCTTTATTGCCAGTTCGAAATCAATCTTCTCCATTCCCTTGGGATGAGGAGCGAGGAAGGGAGAATGTTCCAGTATGGATTCACCTTGGTCGGTATGGGTACTTGCATGTGATATGACATTCGTTATGAATTGTTAACAGATTTATCGATCGACTCACTCTTGCGGCCATGGTTGCATGTGAATGAGAAGCGTAAGGCCCTTAGTTTGATGAGATTTATAAATACTTTATTTCACAGATTTTTCTATTTTTGAGGTTAAACTCACACCAAAGTTAGGATCTCTCTGGTCGGATCACGCTCTCTTCGGATAGATATGCTCCGAATGCGATTTCTCCGCTCCTTCGGCATCGCTCTCGTCTACTTTCTTGATTCTCTCTATCCTCCCTCTATCTCTACTTCTTCATCTTCCTCAATGAGCCATTCGACATCACTCTCGTCTAGGGTAAAGTCGATGAGCTCGAGAGGAGCATTGTGCTTCTTGATCAGCACGTGTTGTTCGTTCTCCGGAAGAGCAAGGAACTCGCAGATTCGATCGGGATGCTCCATGAGAGTAGTGTACGTGTCCAGGTTCTTGAGCAGTTGAAAAATGAATGTTCTTAAAAATTTTGAAGATAAAAGATAAAAAGATACTGTTGAAAAAGACTAAAAGATACTGCTTGTTGAATGTTAAAATAATTTTAGGATCTTTTTAAGGTTTAAAATTTGACACTCACTTTGCTGGGGACTCCACTGATCCAGCAGTCGTTGCTTCTCGGATAGTTGAGAGATTGCTTCCTTCTTCGCCCTTCTCCTGTCCTGTCGCCGAGTGAACTTATCCAGATCCTTTTGTCTCTTCGCTTTCTCCCTCTCGAATTTATCTTCCGCCTCCTGGTTCCGCGCCATTCGCATATCTGCCTTAAGCATCAATCGAGCCGCAAACTCCTCAGCAGCCTCGACCAGATTAAGGGGCGTCGCGAAGGGTGCGATGGGCGTCACGGGCTTCACGACCTTCACTACTTCCGGAGATGAGGATCGATTCGGCGCTATCTCTTCCACCGATTTCTCCTTCTCCTTCTCTTTCTCTTCTTCTTCTCCTCTTCTTTCTCCCTTTCCCTCTACTTCTCTCACTCCCTCTCTCTCTCCTTCTCCCCTCCGCCTTCATTCGAGCAGCCAACTCCTCCGCAGTTTCAGTCAGGTGAAGTTTCAGTCTCTTGCACTTCTTCCTCTTCGGGAGACTCGGATTGAGAGTCGGGCGAGCTATTTCTTCTCCCCGTCTCAGCGAAGAAGATGTCTCTGACCATCCTTTGTTCGGCCTCCGACATGCCTCCTCTTCTCACTCTGGCCCTCTCCGTCTTAATCTTGGTCCTCGCCTGCTCTCTCTTCTTCAACTCGAGTTAATGAGCGTACTCCGCGTCTCTCTGCTTCTCCCTCTCTCGTTGTACAGAGGCCCCTAAGTTCATTTGTGATAAACAAAGAGAGAATGCCGCCGATTTCGTACTGAGAGGAAAGGAGAGGGGAAAGACGAGGGTGTCCGGTGAGTAAAAAATACTGCACATGAGAGTATCCTTGAGTTCTGCAATATATTAATTTGCAAGTGTCCAAGAATTTGAACAATTTTTATTCCGTGTTTTTAGGATAATACAGTACCTGTCGTGCAGCCCTCTTGATCAGATTGAGAAGTCCCAGATGGTCGGTTGCTTCTGCTCTGCTTGTTGCCGTCATGAAATGGAAAAGAATAGTAACAATGAAGTCATATTAATGTGAGGTAAAAAGACAAGAAGGAAATATTAGGCTTATAAGTCTAACGTAATCCGAAAGAGGCATACTTGACCGGCATTTGAACCATCGGCGGAATCCATTATTGTTGAAAATCGAAGAGCTATAGGCTGATATGGCTCTTGATTGCCTGCAATTGAAGCTTTGAAATAGAAAAAAAAACGAAGAAAAATCACGAAAAAAAGTTCCCACTTCACCATGGAATTAGCATTAAAAGTGTTATCTTGTAACATTAATCACACGGCAAGATTCTAAAAAAACAGTTTTTGCCGATTTTCTCGAAAACGGTTAATCATAGAGCATTTTAGCATAGGAAGTAAAATGAAGAACTTTCCGAAATCTATCGTTATTTTTTGAAAAAGGTCCTACGATGAATTGAGCGATGGGCGGTTACGAGTCTGCTAGGGCCTGGAAAAATGGAAGTGAGAGACCATATGATCAGAAAATGTCAAAACGGCGACGATAATTGTACCGAATCGGATTCAGTGGCCTTCGGTTTCTTGAGCGCCGATCGAGGGGGCTTCGCAGCGAGACTAGAGCAGGAGTCTGTAGGAAATATTGATTGGTGCAGTTAATAATTTTTTCTTTAAATCAATGAAAACAAATGTAAATCTGCATAATGCGAAAGTGTATTTACCTGAACAACCGAATCTGCAGAATCGTTGGGTGGCGGTTCCTTGAGCGGCTGGTGCCTAAAACGATCGATTGTGTCGGGTTGAAAACATTTGAAGTATTAAGGGGATATCCAATTTCAAATTTTTAAAGACTTTTTAAGAATACAATTGAATTCAAAACAAATTAAGTGTTTTTAGGCTTCAGAAGAAGATATCTTCATTCTAGGAGTATGAATTGGTCTTGGCATCGGTTTTGCCTTGGCCAAGCTTTTGCTGATAAACTCGAAATCATCATCTGCCTTTCACATGCATTCTGACGACATTATGAGACGTCCTGTAATTTCAGATATTGTCTATTCTTCTTATTCCATTCTTTACAGTTTTTCTCTTCATATATCAGGTTGTACCATAAGTCTTGCTCGTTTTTTATCCAAGTGGCTGCCTAACCCCTCAATGAAGAGTGGCCTTCCTATGCATAGGGGCGTTTCAAAGTTCCTTCGTTACACTTCCCACCCACACCCTGATTCAATCGTGACATCAATTTCGAGGATGCTGGAAATTGTCAAAGTATGTCTTGTTTCGGCGATCAGAAATACCATATCACTAAGTACTCTGCTATAACGGCTGACCCGATCGAGTCGCTCAGACGCTCATTTTGATGACCAACCCTTACCCCATGAATGTTATGAAAGGCAGAACACAAATCTATCTCACAGTTATTTTATGGAATTTTATTTCGTGCTACTCGATTTCGAAAATTTTCGAAAATAATCAAATTTTTTGTGATAATGATTTTTCGATTTTTTGAGGTCAAAAGTAGATCCCACTTTGCACTCTTCCGGTATTTTTGTAGGGCCGAAGCTTGCGTATACAGCGCCCCTAAGCTCAACCCAGACACTCTTACCTATCCAATGTTGCAAAATTTTATTTGGATTCTTCTTCTTTCGACATGTCTTGAGAAATTGCTGAACAGCTAATTTCAATGAAGTCGGAGGACCACGGTCTCAAGTGGAGCGATTAGGTAATGGCACTATGCATCATTAGGTATGGTTAAGCCAATGTGGAAACCATTATCTGAGGAGAGCAAACCATTGAAAACATTTTAAAATTTTTAAATATTTTACCCATCTCATTTTATGTATTTATCTCGAGTAGCCTTTTGAAAAGAAGCTGCCAACACGCAACATTCAAAAGATGAGATGACCTTGTACTACATGATTTCAAGGGGCTGGGTAGTCTGCAGCATGAAGCGAGAAACTCCGCTTCATGCTGCTGCTCAAAAACGAGCAAGACTTATGGTACAACCGAATATGATCACAATTTTATTCTGATTCAACATACTCAGGCGGTCGAGGGGGTTTAGAGGTAGCGGATTAATAAATCGCATTTACCTCAACAATCGGATCAGTCGCATCCTCGCGTTGATTGGATTTGTCTCCATCTTCGTCGATAAATTGGAACACATTATCGATCCTCGCCTGCTTCTGAGGTGCTTCTGATCGCTTCCAATTCTGAAGCTGTAATCATTGCTTCTACATTCATTCTGCGAAAAATACACCACACATTTCAGCCGTGTTCACTTATTTGAATGAATACAGTTTTCTCAGCAGTTTTTATACATAGAGTTGAATTATTACAATCAACGTCCACTTACACAGGAACTTCAACGACCTTGGAATTTTTGAGAGCCGAAATTCAGAGGCGTAGCAGTGAGGGGAGGAGGTTGCTTCGGAGGAGTTCTCTGAAATTAATGTTTATTTATTAGAAATCAAGCAAAATTTAGTTGTAAGTTCACCTGACGAACCGGTCGAACCGGATCCGGAGCTTTGCTGGGTTTGGGCGGTGGCTTCCTAGAAGAAGGCCTCGATCGAACTTCGCCACCGCTGTCACTCGTATCATCATCCGTTGATTCGTTCTGGATATCGGGTTGAAACGCCATGAGTGCTCGTCGTCTTTCCTCAGCTTCGAGAGCCGTGATTGCAACTGCCATCTCCTCGGGAGTCAGCTCATTCTACATTGAAGATTAGATCAATTCACTACTTTTAAACTTATACATTTCCAATATCGGTTGACTTTTTTTTTAACAAAGTACTCAAGAATGCTCACCTGTCTTCTCGGCTGATTCTGTCGGGGGAGATTTCACGTTCCGAGATTCCTAATCACTTAAGAAGAACCAGGCAGTCAAGACGTGTCTGTTCAGAGCAAAGTCAATATACCAATACAATTAATAAGAACTGTTCCAATCCATTACTTGTTCGATAAAATATCGATTAATCGCCACTTTTTTCCAAATTCACTCAAGGTTCTACAGCAACGAACAGAAACTGGTCGAGAAAGATTGGGAGAAATCGTGAAGTCCATTGATTGGCAATCACTGATGAATGGTCAAGATTATCTAGTGTCTTCCTTGTCCAATGATCACTCTTCCTCCTCACATTTCATTTCCGAAAATCATCACACGGCTAATAAACTCAATTCTCGACCCCTCTTTTCTCATAAAATTGTATAAATGAAATTCGTTTAAGAAATTCCTCAAAATGCTTCTGTTTTTTAACGTTTCCCTTGAATAGCTCGGTGTGCCCACTTGAACACCATGTACCGTAGCTAACGAATGTGTGGAGGCGCAACTATTGGGAGCGGTTTGTCCTCAAGCCTCTCGTCCCCCGGTGGTTCATTAAGAGACCACACATTCTCATAGGAGCCGCGCACTAATCTCTGCCGGAGCCACACTTTTCGCAGCGCTGTGAACTTCTCGCAGCACTCTCCCCTCCTTGGCCCTACGCTGTTTAGCGGCGCCCGCTCTCCCTCGCCTCTGTTGGTGACCTCGAGAACGAGGGGAGAGCACACGAGGGCGGGCGGAGGCGGAGAGTGTGTGTGGAGAGAGAGAGAGCGCGCGCTCACTCGGTTGCATCTTTCCCCCTTCCCTCCTTCCTCTCCCTTCCTCCTCCTCTCCTTCGTTCTTCCTATCGACGAGTCAGCTGCTCTGCACTAGTTCTCATCACTTTTTGCATCATTCCTCGCGATTTCGCACGGCTTTTCGCCTCTTTTCGCCTCGCCTCTTTTCGCCCCGAGAGCGTGAGGGGAAGGGGAAGAGCGCTCGACGGGGAGACCCCAGGTGGTGCAAAAAGGTCCAGAGGAGAGATAGGTAAATTTGAAAGAAGGAAAGATAGGATGATGAAAGGATGATGGTTCATTAATCGATTGGGAAAGGAATCTTTTACGCGATCTAATATAGGCGATACGCATTATTATATTAAACAACTGGAAATCAAAAAAATTACATACGAATCGTGTTCATTGCGACCTTATCAAAACACTACTGAATATCCAGCCTCATTAATTCTTGAGCACCAGGGCTGAAAGAGAGGTAGAAACAACGGAAAGGGCGGGCGCATTGAATCATCCTTCGTATTTGAGAAGATTTCCGACCTTTATTCTTCAAAGTGGTAGGCAATATTCATGGCTAATAATGAGCAAGGAGCAACTGATCACATATCGCAGAAAAAATACATACACATGTTGTTACTACTAAGTTAAAGTAATTACAGTGAGATTACATTAATTTGACGGAATGGCACACATTGGAGGGAAGAAAATGACATTGATTAGGAAATACCATTGATATGAAGTATATACGTAATTTGAAGTTAAAATAAAACGGTTTGAGATAACGCAATAAGGAAATACTAAAAACGAATTATGAAAAAAGAAATCGAATTAACTCGGCAGTAAATATAATAAGTAGAGGACTAATTTAATGACTGTGCACTGAAGTATTTGAAGATCCGGTTTGCTATCTGTTCCGGCACTCCTCTCTTCTTCATCTCGTTCACTGTCATTCCAGAGAGAATGTTGAAGTGTAGACCCTGAAAATAACTTGGATTGACGGGGGTTCGTGGAACACAACAATGTATTCCTAATAGCTAACAGGCTCAAAAATAACTGTTCTGTACAAAAGAAAGTGATAATAAAATGGAAAACGAACGCGAGAAAGCAACTCCTTCAGAATGTCCGGCTTGATCATAAGCTTCCTCTGCATTCGGGCCAGCTGTTCAGTGTCTAAATTTCAAGGATTAAGGTAACATTACCGAACAAATCCTAAAAAAATAGCGATTGTTCATTACACACACCTCTTTTTTTCGCTTCCTCTTGCAGTTGAAGAGACGGACTGAAAATGAAGAAAGATCGTTCGAAACCCAGGGTTCTTGTCATGCAAGGTTTTCACAGAGTTATTGAATTCGATGTTTCTACTCTTACATCCTTATGGATATTTCATTCAGGCAAGGAGATTCAAAATGCCGCGTTCAAAACTTGTGAAAACTAACAAACCCCTGCGGAAGACTGTTCGCACAGCCCGCTCGTTGGCTTGTTTCCATCGTCTTGTGGAAGGCATTGAAATCAGAGATGTCGATCTATTCAAAGACAAACCTTCGAATGGCCCCTTCCTGTGCTGTTGCGGGACGCGAGTGCAACGAAGGATTCAGAGGACGAGAAGATGACGATGAGCTGTAACAGGAGTCTTCAGTTTTGAACTTTGTTCGATGTGATCTCTTGGAAAGAATGAGAAGGGGGAAGGGACCGTTTGTGAGGGCGGAGAACGATTTTGCTGCATTGAGTATGGTCATTTAATGAAAGTGCCATTTTCGAAAACGTGATTCTGCTAGTCGCCTTCTCATCATAGAAAAAGAGCCTGACGAGATCTAACTAGACTAGAGAGATGCCTGCGAAAAATAACATCAACATACCTTTGTCCGAGATCGCTACCATCTTGACCGTCCCATCTCGTGGCCACTCCATTCGTTATCATGAAGGGGGTTGTTGGGAGACTGCAAGTATATTATGTATAAATTAAATTATCTCATTATGACTTGCGAATCGAAACTCTCTATTTCTTGAATGGATTTGTTTTTGCTTCAAGGAACAAGCATTCTCAATCACGAGTAGTGAATTTGTTCACTACCTGTATATCGGAGCCTGATAGTGCACTCCCGTTGGCTTCCTTCCACCGGTAGATGATTGAGAAGGACCAGCCGAGTTGAGAGGAGTCATAATGGCGCAAGAGGAAGATGAGGAGGATGATGGCCTGCGAATTACTTATTCTCACTATGACTCTATGAAACATAGCTGGACGCCAGAACAGAGTCTATGAAGTATCATGTGCCATTAGAAATCTTGATCACTTCTAATATTGTTATATTACCTATCCATGATAAATAATTGATTGATTGATACATACCCAATCACTCCTTGCGTAGCAATCTGCTGAGTTGTCGGATGCGCCGATTGCACAACAGCGGAAGAAGAGGATGAACTGCAATTTAGGTATTATTGATTGTATTTGGAAAATTGATCAAGGTGGACTAACATTCTTCCTGCCTGAGCGGACAACGGCTTTTGAGTCGGAGTCAGATTAGTAGCATTGACTGGAGTACCATAGGTAGTTGAGGATGATCTGTCGTTTGGGGATTGCTTAGTGAATTTTGAGAAGAAAAGATAAAAATTGGCCTACCCTGCTATAGCAATCTGGCTTGGCAGCGCATCAGTGCACTCAGGCGGACGAAAGACACAGATAGTTGACGCATATCTATAAAGTGTGCTTGCCTTATTTTGCAAAAAAAAGATTTGCCAACCCTTTTGCCGCTTGAGCAACCATTGTCTTCCGCATTGGATCTGGCCGCTTAGAAGCCGGATTTACTCGGGGAAGTCGAGAGGAAGAGGAATATGTGGAGGATGATGGTCTGTGAATTAGATATTTACAGCGATGGACAGGCGCAACTTTCCGAGCATAACAAAAAGTTAATCTTGAGAAAACGCATAAACATGGGCTTACCCTACTCCTGATTGGGAAATCATCGTCTTCTGACTCGGCTGCACATCACTGGGCTCGGCTGGACGGAAGGTAACGACAGTTGAAGCATAGCTGAAAGTCGCTGTTTCCTTATTTCGCAAAATAAAGATTTCCAACCCTTTTGCCGGTACGGCAACCATCCTTTTCTTCACTGGTTGCTCGGAATCCGCATTTACTCTGGGAAGTTTGGCGGAAGAGGAAGAGGAAGAGGTGGAGGATGATGGCCTGCCAATTCTCCTCACTCTTAACTGAGATGGGCAGGCCCAATTGAGGTATTGATATCCAGGAAACATAACTCAAAGCCGGAACTGATTAACGTACCCATTTGATGTTTTCTCATTGATCAGACTAGTTTCTGACTGTGCAGTGGTCGAAGTGGCTGGAGCAGTAAGGGAGGACGAGGATGAGGATCTCAATAAAAAGGGCATATCTTAGTGAATTTTGAGAAAAAGCATAAACAGGGGCTTACCCCGCGCCTGATTGAGCAATCAGCAGCTTCTGACTCGTTACTGGTGGAGTGAACTTGAGATTAGAAAGGAAGTGGGTAGAGGGTCTATGAATCGGATGTATTTATTGCAATTATATTTTTAAAAACCAACCCCACTCCCGCAACAAAGGTCCTCTTAATCGGGCACGATTGTTTGGAGGCCATTTCGACTCCGGAAAGTAGGGAGGAAGAGGAAGGTGAGGAGGATGATGACCTGTGAATCAGATAATCTTACTCTGAACTGAGATGGACATGCTCAACGGTGGTATCAAAATCCATGAAACATAACTCGATAGCGGAACTGAGAAACCTACTCATGTGCTGTTCGCTCATCGATCAGAATTTCTTCAGGTTGGGTGAAGAACGGATTGGATCGAGGAGCAAAGGCGGAAGATGGCGAGGGGCTGTAAAGGCGGTTTGCTGATGGAACATGGAGAAAACTAAAGGAGCACATACGGGAGAGGAGTTGGACCTGTGTAGTGGGATTTATGAGAAAGCAGCAAAATGCATAAACCTTGCTCGGGCAATCATCGCGTCCGGATCTGGCTGTATCGAGGATAGATTCACTGGAGGAGACTGCACAAAAGCAGATAACATTGGCCTGAGAAGAGAAGTTGTCGTTTACTTGGTGTTCTTGATTAATATCAACCTACATTTCTTCTCCTTCCGTTCCAATCGCCATGTTCGCGGCAGATAATTGCAGTGGAAGTGCAGAGGGAGTTGTGGAGGCACTGAAGAGGTCTAATTAGCATGTCTTCCTGTTTTTCCTAGAGGAGCCAGAAACACGCTTATTCATGCCAGAATGCAACAGAAAATAGGCTACGCACCGTCCCTCGTATGGTGTTTCCTCCCAATTCGGTGTTCCTGCTTCCACTTCATCCATTTGTTCCTGCATGTATATCTGTAATAATCATTTCCGGTCACAAACAAATCGTTAGAAGTGTCAGAAGGAACCTGTGGGAGAGACAGATTGAGTGGGCACTGAGAACAGCGTACGAAGCAGTCGAGAGTAATCGCATTCGTGCACATTTCCAGCTTAAAATTGCTATTTTCGCTGATAATACCGTAAAATTATGGTTCTTGTCTAGTTCTCCGGAAGACACCTTATTGAATTTTTTTAAAGAATGCAGAATTTCGTTCCTGCGATGTTTGAGAGGGTGAGAAATTATAAATTGTGCAATCAGCAATAGGGGATGCAGACTGATCCTGCATAGGATCTTCCGGAGAACTAGACAAGTGCCGAAATTCTTTGATTTGATTTTTAGTAGCTTAAGAGAGCAAAAAATACTCACTCTGTGCATGATATCCGAAAGATTCTGCGCCGCCTCGTACACATTTGGAGGAGACCCGCAAGAAAGCTCGCAAGTATCAGTGTCGATCTCTGAACATGCACAGTGAGCCAAAAAAATTAGTAAAAGTGGATTGCACCGTAATGGAGGAGGTTATTACCGTAATGAAGGTGGAAATTGAGGAGTTCGCAGCTGTTATCGATGCTCGTTTCGTCGAGTATCTGCGCCATCGCATTGCCGTCCACGGCGCATTCCAGTAACTACAATATCTAATTTAGTAGTTAAAATCATTTCAAGTAGTAGACCCGATCATCTATGTAAGAAAACAGCAAAAAAAATCATGCGATGCTCTCACCATTAAGAGAAGATATTTCCAGAGTTGGTTGAGCGGGAGCGTCACGTTCTCGGCACGATTTCTGAAACACATTTCGTTCCACACAAGTTGAGAAAACAAAATCCGTACCTCCAATGAATAGGATGGATGTGTGGCCCGTGATCGCATTTGGCGTAGAACCAGAGAGCTGGGAATTTATTTAATTATTTTTTAAATCGAAATCAAAGTTACTGAATTTAGAAATAAATAATTCAGTGACGTGTTTTTTTAAAACTTTTTTTCAATTGTTTATTTAAAAATAAATAAAACTTACTACATTCCTGGAATGCAGCTGCAGCTGCAGCCGCTGCCGCTGCTTCCTGCGCCTATAAGCAAGGACTGCGAACGTCAGCCAATATAATAATAACTAATAAAAAAATACATTTAAATTACATTTATTCAAAGGAAAACATCGTGAATTAACCTGAGGAGGAAAGATGACGTCATAGAAGTGATTGATGAACAAATTCGGTGATAGTTCACGCATCTCTTGATCTTTGCTACTTTCCATCGTCCTGCAAATATTAATTATCAATTAAATAAGCAATTTATAGTTGCAATTTCGCAAAACCAAAACGTAAAGGGGCTTTCGCAGCGATGAGTACACTGCAAACACACACAGAAAAGAGGCAATGCACAACTCAGTCTGAATCAGGGGCAAACGGACTATACGGTCGCCGGAAAACTGTTAATGGCTACGAAAAACTAGCAATAGCTGGTCAAAGTAAGTTTCCCCGGACCCCGGAAACAACCACGGAGCGACAATCCTACAGTATGCTCGTTGTCGTGGTGAGAGTCCCTAGAGAGGGAGAGGGGTTTTCTATTTAGTGACAGCTGCACTCGGTGGTATTTGGGGTCACTTCCCAAGGGCAGTCCACACCATTTATAGTGTTGCATCACACTGGAACCTATGGCTAATTTCTTCTCGCATCAAAGTGGTGTCGAGGCACTCAGAGTAGTATGATTATGCAGCAAAATGCGAGGTTTTATAGGCTCGAAACAGAGGATTGGGGCTGTGTATTCCCGGATGGGTGAAATTTCAGTGAGAATAGCGATGGGGAAGACGTCACTGGCACATACAAATCGGGGGAACGATTCGAGGAGCGCTGATTTGGGAGTGAAATAGTGATCAATCGTTGATTCAGCGTCGAATTGTACGCTTCCCCACCGTTGTGTTTAAAACCTACTCAACATGCTCTCTGGATAGAAAAGCTTGAGACTGTTACGGATATTCGGGTACCTGTAGTGATATTTTATTAAATTAAAAAGCATTTAATTGTTTAAGGGGTCTTTCACCCCCGACCAGATAACTACATGGACGAGGGAGAAGAAATAGAGGGTAAGCGAGTGACAAGAATGAGAACAAGAATGAGGGCGCAAATCAGCTCAACTAATCATATTTTGAAAGTCCTCAGACAGATGCCATAACGAAAATCGATGATTATTGCATCAATTGCTCGATTTTATGTCTCGGTGTAAGCTAAGGATCAAGAGAAGCTAATTATGACCCTAAAAGTAATGATTAGTGGCTTTCTAGTACTGAAAATAGTCGACAGAGTTGCCAAAATTAAAATATATTATATTATCCGCTCAAGTAAAATAATTTAGTTTATTTAGCGGTAAAAGTATCCGCATTTTGTCTCAACTATAAACAGCTGGAAAGGACCGAAAAGAATGGTAGAGCTGTATTTATTGTGTAGCAAATTCCCAAACGAACCAATGTGTTTCCTCTTAAAAAGTCAATCTAATCATCTCTATGTTCGCACTCTCGGATGTTGTTGGCGTAATGGCAATTCCTATTCGGTTCTCGCTTTTCTGGGTAAGAAAATTATCGAGATCTTCTTCAAAGATTGTAATACCGAATTTAGCTCAGCTTAGTCTTGAATAACGGAACAGCCGTCACGTTTACCCCGAATCAGGTCCTATCTATGATAGCATCCGATTGCAAAACGTAATTTCAGAACCCGTACAGAATGATAAAACAATTGGAAATTGTTCTCAATGTTCCCGCATCGATGACTAATTGATTCACTACGTTATCGTCTGAAGAATCACTCCTTCCCGATATGAACTGTACATTTCCCTCCTTTTCTCTGTAAGTGTTCCTCTTCCTTCTTTCTTCCATTTTGCCCTACCATATGTGCAGAAATACAAAGATTCCGAAGCCACACCCCTTCTCTTTGTCCCTTCGTATATTCCCCGGCTCTTCCTTTACTCATTTACCCATCCGCCGAGAGGAACATGTGGCATCGAGAGAGAGGCAGGCATTCATCAATCTAAGCAGTGAGAAGAAGTCCGCGAGTATGAGTAGGCACTCTCACTCCTGTCTCTGTCTTTCCCTTCCGCATGTCCCTCACCCCTCATCCCCTTGGAGATTGCACACGCTTTGTTATCTCCTACTCCCCTAGGATCTTTATATTTTGATCCGTTCTTCCACCCCATCAAGATGCATTCTACTTGCCCCTACCCTCTCTTCCCCCCCCTCTTTTCCCCCCTCATTTATGACTTCTTCTCGATATTTACTCCCTGTTTCTTGGTTGTTTTTCGTTTTTGTTGATCAAAATATGAGGATTTTGAATGCACATTCCGGGAATAACTGATAAGCAATATCAAATACTCGAAAATAGTGCCTAAGATCGAATACGCTTCCTTACGTGCCTATTACGGTGTTCGTTGACGGGAGGAGATTCATTTATTCCATATTACTGGGCGAAATCCCCTCCTTCTCCGCCAAAGCCTCTCCTTCTGATTCAATCTCGACCTCTATTTTCCTCTTGCTTCCCGCATAGTCCCTCGCCGGGTTACTGTAACAGGAGTAAATCGATACTTAGCGTCAGTGACGGTCTCTTACTCCCTCACCGAGTTCTCTCCCTCTCTCCCTCTCTCTCATTTTCATCCCAATATCTCTCGCCTCTTATCATCTCCTAGGAGATATCACACACTTCGATGCGTTGTTTTTCTTCTTCTTCTCGGCACTTCCCTCGCGACTCCTCGAGAAAGTATCACTCATTAGAGAGCCTAAGGCCGGGTGACGAGACAGGAATATATCGAGATTAGGCACTCTTCCGAGAAAGTAACCCCACACCCACAACATCTTTCTCTCTCCTTCACCTTCTCGGAAAGTAATGTAGTCTCACTCATTATTGAATGGAGCCTAAGGCCGAGTGACTAGTCGGGGATGGATGGGTGCTAGGCACTCTTTAGGGGAAGCAGAGAACTGTCTTCCCCTCATCTTTCTTTCCTCTTTAGCATAAACAACAGCGCACACACCCTAGCCGACTAGCTAGTGGACATCGATTGATAGTTTCTTCCTTCTTCCCTCCTATCTGTCATTGTGTCTCTCGCTCTCCCCGCCTCTCTCGCTCTGCCCGCTCTCCTTGTGACCAGAGACGCACGGTAATGGTCACTGTCCCTCTCTTTCCTCCCTCTCTTTCTCCCTCTCTTCCTTCCCCCCATTCTTCCTCCCCTTCTCGTGTATTGCTGTTGTTCGTTTGGTAGATCAAAGTCATTGATCACCCGTGCACTGACCCTGGCTAATAGAAGCGCTGCATTCTCACTCGTAGGAACGAGTGGCCTTATCACTAGAGTGGCCAACGATCCAAAACATCGCGCGATTACGTCAATGATCCCTCCCCTCTGACTCCATTTTGAGTACAAGTTTCACCACGTTATATCGCGGGAAAGATCTAATGCGCGACCACCTACTTCTTTTTTCATCCTCAATAACTTCACCTCTCTCTCAATCTCGACTCCCGCGCATTTCGCTCTTCCCCCGGCTCCTCATATTTGAATTTCGCATCTTCTCAACGAATCATTCGCCTTATTGCAGGTAATTCATCACTCACAATGAACTCTCATGACGGAGTAATCACGAAGAATAGAGACGATGAGACCGATGGTGAGAATAATAGAGTATCACTTATATTCTAAATTTATTTTTCGCAGATGGCCAGGTCTCAAAGACCTCGAAAGGATCCGAAACCAGTCCGAGATGTCATCCCTCTCCATCGAACCATCCGGATCGGAATACTGGCGAGTGTTTACTTCTACTTTTGCTGTGATTTCTCTCGCTGCTCGTCGTTTTCTCCCCAATTTGTTAGTTGCTCTTCGAATAGATAGATTAGAATTATCGACTGTCCTCTGTATCGACCAGGGTCGCTCCCTTCTTAGGTCTCTTATTCCCTTCCTCCTCACATTGTATCTCATCTCTACCTCATGGATCTCTCTCTCTTCTCTTCTTCTTCACTAGATGCGTTCGGAATTAGCCCCTCTGTTCTCCTCCTCTCATCCTTCCTCATATTTACGATATCCTCGTTACTTTTTCTCTTGCTGCTTTTCGTTTGGGTAGATCAGTACCAGAATAAGTGATTGATCTCTGTACCGACCGGGGTTCATTGTCAGGTAGTCTCTTATCAGTTGCGAGTCCAAACAGCCAAAATATCGCTGGTGCCTTGCATGTTCCTAACTGATCTCACCCCTCTCCCTCCTCTCTAACTGTACTTCCTTCCGGGATTGATGCAGAGTACTGATCGATAGTTACTGGATTGCGACTAGTGTTTCTCGAAAGACGGCCTTTCTCCTCCAACCGATAGCCTATTTCTGATCACTCAATGAGTCTCGGAAATCTGCAGATTCTCCTTTCAAGGTAGAAAGCTTCTATCATCTACTTTCCCAGCTCTTTCTCTCTCTACTTTTCATCGGAATACTAGTCACACTCATCTCCTAGGAGATTCCTCAATGATTTTGCTGCTCTCAAACCACCTCACTCTATCTCTTTCTTTCACATCCAACCATCTCTCGAGTCTCAACAATCTCCTCGGTAACTCCACTCTCATCCATCCGATACTTCTCCCCTCTCATATCTCACCCTCCCTCACGCAAAAAACCGCCCATTCCCGCAATCGCTCTAGCCCCACAGCGAAGGTCGTCGATTGATCGATTCGGTCTCTCCTTTCCTTATTCCTTCCACGGATTCTATACCTATCGTAATATCCATGCATTTCTCTCCCCATTCCAACGTGAAAACATGCCCCTTCCCCGAAATCGGTCTAGCCGTGGGGCCTCGGTAATCGGTTGCTCGATTCGGTCTCTCCTTCCCATCCTTCTTCCATGTCGTCTCTTCCTCTACTCGTCTCTCTTGTTCTTTGGCCGTTCCTCTTCTATCCAGATGCGAGCGGTGAAAGGCCCCTTCCTTCTCTTCCCTCACTCTATATTTCCTCCCCTCAATTTCCTCCTGGTTCTTTCTCCTTGGTCCTCTGCAGCTTTGGTAGATCAGCTGATTGTGGGGATATTGCGGGATTGCGATAGTAATATCACGGAAGATAATATAGGCGCAAAATCATCTCCTTCAACTTCTCCATAATCAGTCACTCTTCTCCCTACTCCTTTCTACCTCTCGACTCTCGCTTTTCACCCTCTTCCCCCGCCTTCTCATTCTCGATGTGTTCATTCCTCGTTCTTTGCAGTTCTCCGAATTTGTAGATCATTATCAAAGCGCTGACCAGTGGTTATTGATAACCAGCACTATCACTTTTATCTTATCATTAGCGAGTCTAGAGATCCAAATAACGTGCCTGCCTTGTGTTTACGACAATACATTTCCCTCTCTCTCCCAGTTCAGAGTGTTCCGGACTACTGTAGGTCAATACGATCTTTTGACTGAGCCACCACCACGGCTTTCCGGTACCCAAATGATCACATCTCTAGGACGACTCTTCAGAAGTATACATTGCCATTCTATCTCTCAATCAGCTCACCCCTTCACTCATCTCTCGACCACTGCTCGCAAATAAACCATTGTTTATTTTCATTTATTCCCCTCTAAAAATAGTTGCCGGATCCTTTCTACCCTTGGCTTTCCTCCACCTCCTCACCTTCATTCTTCTTCATATCGTGTACTACAAATCACAAACTGCCCATCAAACTATGATCCGTTCGCCCAAACGTTTCCTTTCCAGTCAAGACATCGGAACCAATGCATTCCAGTCAGAAGAACTCGAAGAAGAAGACTTCAGGTGAGAGTACAAGTGGGTGCAGTTGCACTTCCTCTCTGTAGCCTCAGTTATCAATCTAAACACGCACAAAGCTTACTTTTCCAGGTGCTAGTGGTGATCTCGTCACAAAGCCAAAGAAGAGAGGCGTCTCGAGTTCGGGCAAGCAGCCCTCATCATCTCCTCAATCGGAGAGGAGTAGAAGTGAGCACCTAATTCTAATCCTGATCTCTTTCCTGACTTTATACTTGCACGAGGCTCCTTCTTCTTACTCGTCTGATGTTCATTGAACTGGTAGAGTACAGTTAGAGCTTCCCCACTGCACTCTTCTTCATAGATACGCTGCTTCATCTTTCTAGAGGTAGCCAAGGCCCGATCTCCAACCCGTGCAAAAATCACTCTCTCCATTCCCAAACAGTACCCCTTCTCCTCTCCCGTCCCTCCTCCCTCTCGTCAATCGCTCCCTAACTCTTCTTCTTTGTGCGCCCCTCGTCTCATATTCGATGTCTTGTTCCTCATCATTTTATTACATCGTGCTCTATTTTAATCTATTGGTTTCCTTTTTCCTTCTTTCAGGACCTCAGGACCGTACCTCCAAGAAACAGAAGAGTGCGGATGAGAGTGGTGGTGAGTTCAACGACATTTTCACTCGTGAAGCCGAGTACTCAATGGAAACGGCTAACTCATATGATTCAGGAACTACTCGAGAATCAACAACGAAGAAGGAAGCTCGATCCACGTCGAGACACGATTCCTTGCCACCTCGCATAACGGAAAGACGTCATGGTGAACGTTTCGTTCAACTCCATCATTCGCTTCTCACCTTCTCATTCCTCTACCCAGCTCATGTTGAACTCCTTGCATAGGCAGGGAACGTGTTCCTCTGTTCATCCTTCTCTGATTCGAACAAAGGGAAACTGTGACCTCAAAGAACGATTCTTTCCAGATGATGAGGATCTCGATCGTGCAGTTCGAATCGCAGAAGCAAAGAAGGGCCGCAAACTCAGAAGGAAAGAAGAGAACGCCATTAGGGTAGAAGTAAGCCTCAAGCAGAGTGAGTACACATTCCTAAACATTCCTTCTCCGATTTCGCACAGAAACATAATCAGGTTACCCGATTGAATTGATTCATTCAGTCGAAGCCTTGTGTGGAAGGAGGATCTACGACCCCAGCAAGAACACCAATAAACCTTCTCCGGTATACGGTAAGTACTGTAGAAAGAGCATCTTAATGATTCAGTAGCACTCCTCAATAGGCCAAAGAAGTGTTTTTCAGTGCCTCCCAAGGACCCGAGAACCCCTCCAGGCCCCATGCCCCGTCCAGGAAAATTCGACCCGTACAAATCGAAGACAAAGAAGATACCCAGGAAGCCTCGAGTCCCTAAGAGTGGTGAGTCTTCTTTCCAGCTTTGGAAATATAGCTTTGGGAAAGTCACTTTGCCCTTTTTCGACGACTAGAATACTTGTAATTGGAAAAAGTGGTTCAACACCGTCTGTTGATGCGCTGACGGCATCGTAGCAGTGTGTCACTGAAACCGGAAATGATGAAATGAGTGAACTTTGCCTTTTCCAGCCCCGTCTTGCCATATCTCTCTACGCCCATGCAATGCTCCTTCATCTCTTTCGGAAGAGGAAATGAAGAGAAAAGAGGAGCGAACGAACGCATACCGTAAGAATTTGCGAAAACTTTGAGTTCTCCTGCAGAAAAAATATATAAAAAATGAAGGAGAAGATACAAGATGCATTGATCGTATCCTTCCTTAGTAGGTCTCTCTCAAATTGACCGGTAGCAATATTAGTTTTTGGGAACATGAGAGATTCTTTGCAGTGGCCGAAATCAAGGCAATGTATGCAAATCCGGAATACCAGGCAAAGAAGGAAGCATTCATCATAGCGGAGAAGGCTAGGAAGGCGGCTGAAGCGACCTCTCACCATCCCCTCGGTTAGTTGTCAAAGTGGTACTTGACTCACACGCTCAGATTAAGAAACAATTCAGCGGGGATGCCAACAATGAATGATAGTTCATTAGCTGGTAGATAATTCCGAGGAATTAATTATGTTTCAGCCGCTCCACTTACGACTTTATCGGGTTCTCGTTCTCTGACTTCGCCCAACTCGTCAAGTATCGGAGGAACTACTGTGGCTTCAAGTCAGATTAGAGCCCTTCCATCAAATAGTCATTCCGTCGTAAACTCTAGTATGTATTTCCTTTCTTGCAGGAGCTTCGCAAACGGTCTCCCAGAACTCTCTTCAGCCGAATTCAACGATCGTCAACAAGCCTCCAACAGGTTCACATTTTGCAGGGAACTAATTCAAAACTGGTTTGATCACTGGATTGCATGTAAACCTGAGAGCTAATTATGACTCTCTGTTCAGCTACTCCTCGCAACACTTCGCGATCTTTCTCCCTGTGTTCTTCCGTCTCTTCGATGAGCGCATACTCTCCTTCGATCACCATTCAATCAGGTGTGTCCGAAATGCATACCGTGATATAATGGGCATGCAATCTCGGTCTGTGACGGCGATCCTTGCACGAGACCTTTTATCCCTCATCGTGCATTGTCACTCAACTGCAGTCACAATACATCTTCCTCTTCAGTCACGACTCCCGTAATCGTTCAGAAGAACAAGCAGAGTCCGACTATCGGCGAGAAGCGATTGGCAGGTGAGTATTTCTGATAAAAATAAATAACGCAAAATCAACACTGTTTTGTTGGTCATTTCCCTGTTTCGATACACTTTGAGGCTACTAATGTATGCCTAATTGTACTGTATTCAGAGGCTACTCAACCTCAGGAGAGCGAGAAGCAGAAATTGGGATCAGGATATCAATCTGTGAATTCAGACGCGTCAGCTCAGAAGAAGATCAAGAAGGACGATAGCAAGGGTATGCGTCCAGATTGTAACTGAATCCATTTCTACGTAGAGTCTAGTGGCACTTGTGGACTTAACCGGAAGAGTGAAGAGTTCTCATACCACCAAACCTTCTTAGGCAATCTTAGGCAATCTAATTAAATGAATGTGCAAAACATATGCATTCTTCCTGGAATGGAAAATCCTCATTTGCCTAGTTAACAGTCTTTCAGTAACCTAGAAAAGAGCATTGAATTGTACTTTGCAGCGATGTGCGATCCACAAGTGTTGCAAGCCTACTGGGATGCGAGAGAAAAGCTCAAAGGGGATCAATTTGATGAGCTCTTCAATAATGACGAGAAGAAAGCAATCAATGTGAGTCGAATGAGTTCATGATTGCTAATAATCTCGCTGCTTCAGAAGGAACTCCAAGCCTTTTTCGACAAGAAGAAGCCCGACTTCGCAGTTCTGATCAAGAAAGAAAAGGGAGCAGAGAAGGTAAAGTTGCATTTGAGCATCAATCAAGATATGTATCTGAGGAGAGAAAGCGAGCAGCACTCTTTTACGGCCTCTTTTTATCTCTCTTTTCTTCTCAGGTCATCAAGGAAATCAAGTCCTACCACACGAGGAGATGTGAGGCAGCAATCAATCGTCGACTACACTACGTCTGGTGCAAGAATGCGGAGAGGATGGTGAAGAACACGATGACCGTCAAACTGGAAGATGTGAGCTTTAGGAATCATTGCGGAACTTTCAAATAATGTACTGGCTAGAATCTGAGCAACAGTAGATATGAATAGAAGTCAATATCGTTTCAGGAGAAGGTCTTCTCTCAAATGACTGCCGATGGAAAGACGCTCGTTTTCTGGGCGAAGAAAGAGAAGAAAGAGAAGAGTGAGGAGGAGAAGGATAAGACGAGACTCATGAGAGAGGAGGTGAGACATGGGCGGTACTTTTGGAGTTCACCGGAAGAGGTTCCAACCACTATTCACCCCTACTAACGCCCTGCGTTTGGCAATCTAACGAACATTAAAAAAAAACAGTGAGGCATTCTTCCGGGGAACTCCACAAGTCCCGGATGTTCTATTGATCAGGGTGAATCGATATTTTCCCATTTCAGATCCCCTGGAAGTCGACGGAGGGACGATCCTTCAAGAAGAACCTCGTAAAAATTGTCTGCGCCCATCAATCATTCGAATTCTTCATTGGAGTGCGTTGAATTTCATAATATCGACTCTATTTGCTAAAAAAATAGGAATTTGCTTATTCAGGCATCGATTACGGGCCTATACCTAACTCAAATAATTTATTTATATAAAATTTTGCAGCGCTCACTCATGAAGAACGGTCCTGAATCGTGGCTTAAGCTTGCCGATAAGGAGAAGCAGATAAACGTGGACACAACGATTTCGTAAGATCTACTTTCCTCACTTAACTCGATAGCTAGCTTCTCAGTTTCATAGTCTCAGTCGCAAAATGTGTCGCAGTGCATGAGATGATACGTTATCAGGTTCAACGAGATGCAAGGCCTCGTACATCACATGGTTATCGCCAAGAATGAAGATCTGTTTCTGCCTTCGATTCGCGCTGCCTACTGGAATGTGAGCACAATTCTTCCAATCGTGTTTATTCTTAGCTCTGTATGAGTGTCATGTCTTCTATGAAACACCTAAAATATCATTTATTAATAATATTTAATAGCGCAATTAAGGAGCAGGACGTTCAAGCGGCGGTTGAGAAGATCAACCGATCCGTGAAGGCAGGGCAGAAGAACTGAATTCCATCTTGATGACCTTCTACTCTCTCTTCTTCCCTTTCCCTTCTCCGTTCCTCTTGACGACACACTTCTTCCCAATCACGACTATTAACCCAATGCACTGGTTTCATAAGCATTAGTAATTTGTTTATTTTACCATCTGTTCTGAGATCAGGTCTCCCTTTTGTTACGAGAACTTCCTTCGTTTTTCGCAACCCTATTATACATACCAATTTCTTCTCGATTCCATCGCACTCCACATATTCTCCTGAACGAACTATATTTCCGCTGAATATTTTATCAACGTATCTAAGATAAACTGCTTTGCACCATATTTACTAGAATGATCATCTCTGGATCGTTTTACATAAGAATCTATTCTTTCCTTTATCCACTTCTTTGTTCCGCTTCTTCAACTTCACGGTTAGTCTTGGTGAGGGAAATAGGATTACGTATAAAACCGGTTAATGTTCGGCAGGGAAGAACGGACCAGCTAGGCAAGACTCAAAAGTCACAAAAAGGTCAAAGAACTTTGATTCCTTTGGGTGTTAAAAGGTCAGTAATATCGTTCATCAGTTCTCGTTCTGCAGCTTGTCGTCTTGATTGAATGAATGACATACCCCAGTAAGAATTTGCCCGCGAAGAAGAGACTGTTGATTGCGAATAGAACCAAACTCCGTCCCAGCAAATATTATAACAAAAAGAGACATCGCACTAATCTGAGCGAGAACGCAGTTACAGAAATAAATTATGTGGTGATGAGTATCTGCTAGCTAAAGACACCTTTAGTGCACGCAAATAGCCGATCATTAGATGAACCGTCTCGAATTGTCCGAGATGAATGAGGAGGAGTGGACAACACAGGAAATTCAATAAAATTATCGAGAGACTGATCGGACGAAAGTCTATCGAGAAAACTCTGGCTCTGCAGTACCTTAGGATGTGAGAGACTTGTGTTGAGAAGGAGGAAGAAGAATAATGAGGAAGAGAGGTTAAAAAGACAAGAAATTCAATGCAACGATTGAGACACTGATCGGACGAAAGACTATCGAGATTACTCTGACTCTGCAGTACCTTAGGATGTGAGAGACTTGTGTTGAGAAGGAGGAAGAAGAATAATGAGGAAGAGAGGTTAAAAAGACAAGAGATTCAATGCAACGATTGAGACACTGATCGGACGAAAGGCTATCGAGATCACTCTGACTCTGCAGTACCTTAGGATGTGAGAGACTTGTGTTGAGAAGGAGGAAGAAGAATAATGAGGAAGAGAGGTTAAAAAGACAAGAGATTCAATGCAACGATTGAGACACTGATCGGACGAAAGGCTATCGAGATCACTCTGACTCTGCAGTACCTTAGGATGTGAGAGACTTGTGTTGAGAAGGAGGAAAAGAATAATGAGGAAGAGAGGTTAAAAAGACAAGAGATTCAATGCAACGATTGAGTCACTGATCGGACGAAAGACTATCGAGATTACTCTGACTCTGCAGTACGTTAGGATGTGAGAGACTTGTGTTGAGAAGGAGGAAAAGAATAATGAGGAAGAGAGGTTAAAAAGACAAGAGATTCAATGCAACGATTGAGACACTGATCGGACGAACGACTATCGAGAAAACTCTGATTCTGCAGTATCTTAAGAAGAAAATACACATTTTTGTTAGGAGGGAGAGGGATTATAGAATGAGTTAGAGCAGGAGAAGAAGAAGAGGATCCAGGCTGGAAATAGCCTTTACGGGAGAAAGGCCCTCCATAGGTCAGAGGCGATCAGAGAAGTGGAACTAAGTGGTCTAAGAAATTGTTCTGTTCCGTATTTAGGTACTTTGAAACGTCACTCTCCAATTATTTTTATTTTTTGCTAGCATTGTTTATCACAATCGGTCAAATAATGCATAATTCAATACTGTGGATGCGAAATTCATTACCTAATTCAATGGATGCGCAAACGAACGGATAACTAATGATGACTAGAACCACGGAATAGGGGAAGTAAGGCGATATTAGTATTCAGATAGCATTGGGTGTAAATAATTTTCTCACTGAAGCTACATATTTCGTGAAACACACCACAAACGAGGGGCGAAATAGTCGAACCACAGAGTGGGGAGTACTAGGTGGTATTAGTATTGAGAAAGTATTGAGAGAACAAATGCAATTATCAATGAATTACATATCCCTTAGCCCAAGCCCATAGGCGTCCAAAGATGGAAGAGATTAACCAAGGGCTAGGTGATATTGAGACATCGACACTGGCGTCGAACGACTCCTCGAAGAGGGGAATGAACGGTCCTCTAGTTCGGCACGTGGCGCACTTGAGAGGCATCTCCTCTGTCTCGTCCAGCTTCAATTTCTCAGCGCAGGCTCTGCAGGCGATATGCCCACAAGAAGTGAATACGGCCCGCAGATTGGGATGGTCGACGAGGCAGATCGGACAACGGCGAGAGACGACACGGGGAGGTCTGAGATGACGATTTTGAACTCGTCCGATACTATTTCGTACGAATCGCTTTGAGTTAACATTATCGAGGTCCAGGTTGTTCTAAACCGGAACCAGAAATTGAGTGAACGCAGTGTTTTCTCTAGACGGCTACAGTTCGAAGAGCTGCGAGCAGAATTAATAAAAGATAGAGATGGAGACCAGCCGCCTAAATTTGTGCAAATATCCTCACTCGTGTCTTCCCAGAATCTATCCTAATAATACTGTTTCAATCAATCCCGAACGAGGAATATGCTATCTCACCCCTCATCTGCTCTCCTCCACTCGCTAATCTTCTTCTCCATCCTCTTTCTCGCCTCGACATCCTCTAGAGATTCCTCCTCAGGCTCCTCTTCCTCATCCACCTCTCCATCGCTATTGAAATGTATCTCTTCGTCCTCGAATGTAACGAAGATGGGGTCCCAGCCGCTGAGCCGAATCAGCCTCTCTCTGTCCTCAATTCTCCACGAGGGAAGATCGGGGTTATTCGCATTGGCGCCTTCATCATCGTTCTCTGGGATCGAGACGCGAACCACTTTCCGAAGAAGCTCTACTGGAGGAAACTCCACATGACGAGGCGTACTGAAAGTAATATCGTTTCAGAACGCATAGAAATGGAAGCTCGTTCTCAAGATTCCGTGACCATCAGCCGAGTAGTTTCCGTTTAGTCAAAAGGGATTGCCCGTTCAAGAGAGGGGCACCTCTAACCCGAATGTTTTCTAGATAGAGTGGCCAAGCCGAGACACCATTCTCGAATCACTCACCGTTCATGATACAGATGCTCAATAATGTCCTCGAACGTGAAAGGAGCGGTCGGTATGGAATCCACAGGCCGTCTTTCTGCATCCACGGATCGAAACACTGCGTCCCAGTTGCCAACGTCATCAAGCAGCTCATCAAATCGGGGATTGGCACTGAAAGAAGCGCCTTCTCACAACGATCCGTAGATAAAGAGAATAGGTACATAGATCATAACATGAGTAATCACATGTAGGCTATTCTCACAATAACTCAATCGACAGAAATCTGTAAAAAATACTTCCATGGTAAGCCGGATCCTAAACTCACTCGAAAGTCAAGCGTTGATGAGAAGCAATGGGCAGATCTCCATCCTCAGATTCGCTCTCTTCTCCTCCAACCGGATTCTCTTCATCGGAAGTCTCGGCGTTCGATTGGGATTGGGACTGGTCGGGACTGCAAATATAATCGTTGTAGCCGCAACTAAACCGGGGAAATTTTTTAAAATTACTCCTTCTAGTCAACACAGTCCGTTAAATTAACGAAAATTAGTTTTGTCTACTGTAGAGCAGAGAAAACAGTAGATGCCCAACAAAGCCGTCGAATCGATTTCTATCGTTGTTTTCCTTGATCACTAAGAGGACACAATAACTCACTTGGTGCTCGCGAATGGATTCACTATCAGGTCGAGTCGTCCCGGGTCGAGTCTATCTCGTCTCGCTTGCCTCATCATTGCCGTCATCTCCTCAACCGTGAACGAGTAACGGCCGCCCCTCCTGTGAATCGGGCAATAAACGGTGTTGGTTGTTGGTTGACGGTGTTTTACGGTGTTGGTTGTTGGTTGAATGACTTCTATGGATTGAGAGCCAGGCAGACAACAAACAGACTCGTCCGTTTATAAAACTCAAATTGAAGAGCAAATACCAGGTTACGTTCAGAAGAAGAGACTGCTTGTGCACAAAGAATACTCTATATTGTCCCTTTGGGAACTAGTGAACACTTTACAAGGGTCTCATCAACCTGGTGCCACCTAGTGCCCTGATCAGTGAAAGATACCTGAGGTTATGCTGCTGTGGGTTTGCCGCTTGAGCCGGTGCAGGGAGTTGATCGTTGTCTTGATTAGACGAGCTCATATCCTGAAGAGAGCTCTTTGAATATCACTCAATTCACTCCATAGATACCATTCGGATTCCAACTTGGGAGAACCTTTAGCCTAAAACCAAAACTCCTATTATATCAGACAACATCTTTGAGTTGGGGTATAACTGGAAAGGAAAGCTTGAGCCAGTTCCATTTCTCATAATCCCTCCTCATCAGAATTTGCTTTATCAATGAGTTAGAACGTAGATGGACAGCACATGCAATAACGATAGCAAGAAAGATTGTTCGAAATAAGTACCTAACACAAATTGTATAAATAAGATCTGTGCGTGTCGATAATGAACTTGAACCAGGTGAGGGAATAAAGAACAATACAATAATATGCACAGTGAAAATCTCTACTGCACATCACTGTTCATCACTGATCAATTAATACTTAATGGATATACTGAGAATGGATGCATGAACGAGGGGGATAATGATCCACGGAGTAGGAAGTGCGAGGTGATATTGAGTATTGAGAAAGTAAACACAGAATTATCACTGAGGCGATGTGATACGAAGGCAAATATGGAAGAATTGAACCTATTATTAGTACTAGATGTTGAGTATTGAGAATGATACATAATCAGAAAGGATACATTGAAACATCTATCCCTTAGGCCTCCTCGGGGTCGGATTCTTCTTCATAAAGGGGGATGAATCCACCCTTCACTTGACACTTGGGACATTTAAGGGGCATCGCCTCTGTCTTGTCGAGCTTGAGCTTCTCAGAGCATGGACGGCAAGCAGTGTGGCCACATTTTGTGAAGACGACCCTCAGATTGGGCGTGGCTCCTAGGCAGATGGGGCACCGTCTTGAGATGACACGGGCCGGTCTGCAATGAGAAGATTGAACACATTTTGAAGTGACAAACGATTCGAAGAGACTATATTAAGAAGAATACTGATACCCCCGTTTCTTTGTTCTTTTTCTTGCATTTACTTCGACCTGGATAAAATGATGATGATGATGATGATGATGATTCTCAGGGGCTAAGTTAGTATAAACTGGAACCCGAGATGAGGTAAATGTATTATTTTCCTTCGATATCTCAAGACGGCTAACGTTCGTCAGCAATTGTCTCATTTCATCTCTTCCCAGAATGTATCATAATAATGCTGTTCCAATCATCCCCGAACATAGATTATGCTGTCTCACCCCTCATCTGCAAGCCTCCACTGTGCAATCTTCTCCACCATTCTCTCCCTTGCTTTGATATCCTCCTCAGACTCCTCCTCGAGCTCCTCCTCCTCTTCATCGCTGGCCAGTGTCAGCTCATCGTCATCGAAAGCGAACGGTATCGGATTCCAGACAAGGAGTTCCCTTGGAGGTATGCGCCGCAACGAGGGAGGACTTCCCGGCGGCGAATGGACGTCTTCTTCATCGCTCTGTGGTGTCGAGAGGTCAACTTCTTCTCGAGGCGATTCTCTGAGGGGGTACTCGACATGACGAGGCGTGCTGAAAGCAATATCACTTAAGAATGTTTACGGGAAAAAAATGAAGATGTCAAGTGATTTGGGCGCATTTTCAGTACGCTAAAGTAATGCACAGAGCTGTTGTCGTTGCCAAGGGTAAACAAATTGCCCGGTCAAGCGAAAGGTGAACCTCTAACTCGGCATTTGCAAATGGCTGTCTAGATAGAGTGTCTGAGCCCAGACATCAATCTCGCAATAACTGACCGTTCCAGACGCCCAAACAAATCCGCGAGCGTAAAATGAGCAGTCGGCCGAGTGAGATCACTCTGAGAATTCGCAATTCCGAGGGGTTCGTCGTCCGAGTTGGTCAAGTCGATCACTTCTGGGATCCTCTCTCCCTGAGGCTCCTCCACTCGGGGATTGGTACTGAAAAGAATGCCGTTTCACAACGATTCGTAGCAGCAAGATGAAGGTAAAAGGTAAAGGTATTCCCGTACTCAAGGCCCTTGCGGGAGCCCACTGCTAGGCCAGTGACTATATTTAAAGGCCAATTCAGTCCGTAATTTATTCTTCGGACCTACTTTATGAGGATGCCCAGTTAAAGAGAGGAAGAAAATTGATCAATGATTGATTTTTGTGTAGTCCAAACAAGACCCCATTCGCACAATAACTCACAAAATTACAAAGAATTTCGAATTGTTGGTTTCGAAAAAAAACTTTATTCTGGCTAAAAAACTCACTCGACAGCACGAACTGGTCTGAAGAACTGATATGGCATATCCAGATCGTACACCCACACAGCAGTCCTCCCTTCGGCTCTCGCGTGCTCACGGATCATCAGGGGACTGAAACATAATCATTTTTGCGCATCTTTGGAACTATTTCAACCAATTCGCTGCCATTTTTCAGAACTTTTTCTAGTATATCAACTAAAAATACGGTTCTTTGCCTAGATAAAGAAAGAAGTGTCGTCATTCGCCCAATAACTCACTTAGCGCCGGCCAGATTGGTTCCCTGGTCATTTGTCATACAGGGGCAGTGGGGAGGGCATGGGACGTCGGAGAGCCTGTGAGTTTTCTAATTGTTGTTTTCGAAAACTTCCCTACAAGCCTTAATTCTGACTAAAAAAATGCTACCAGGACAAGGCAAACCTCACGCAATAACTCACTCGGATGCAGGACTCGAGACTCGAGGAGGAGCAGTGGGAAGATCTTCTTCGTTATCAGATTCGCTTTCTTCGCTCACTTCCGGATTCTCGTCTTCAGAGTTCTCGGAGAGAGAGAGACGATCGGGGCTGAAAGTAGAATATTGAAAAATCGTAGCAATAATCCGAGATGCTAAACGGCGAGAACTACTTCTAACTATAACTAGCTCTGCCTCTTAAATGCACTATATTTTACGAAGACGAATTTGGAAATCAATGGAGAATGCCTAACAAAACCATCGAAAAATCGTCCTCTATCGTTGTTTTCGCTGACTTAATAGCACTAGCGGGCACGAAACTTACCGGGCGAATGGATTCACACACAGGTCGTGTCGTATTTGTTGCCCTTCGTTCAGTCGTATGTGTTGCAGCAGTGTCGTGACCTCCTCGACAGTGAGCTCGACCCTACTGTAAATCAGGCATTAAATTACGGTTCGGCTGGCGGCTTTCGGTAAGTCGGCTATCGCAAACACTTTAGAAAGGGATTCTACTGGTACCAAGCAAGCTCGATACAGCTTGATAGATTGAAAGATACCTGGGGTTGTGCTGCGGCTGCTCTGCCGCTTGAGCTGGTGGGTCGTGTTGATCGCTGCCTTGATTGGACTCACTCATTTCCTGTGGAACAAATCTCTGGATAAATATTACTCAAATCACTCCACAGATATCGATCGGATTCCATCTTGGGAGAACCATTCGCATCAGACCAAAACAGCAATTATATCAAAAAACATCTTTGAGTTGGGTTTAACTGGAAAAAGAAGCGTGAGCGAGGACTGAGCCTGCTTTATCGCATAGTTCCATTCCTCCCTTCTCATGAGAATTTACTTTATCAATGAGTTAAAACGTAGAAGGACAGCACAAGTAATAATGATAGCAAGAAAGCTTGTTAGAAATAAGTACCTGACACGAATTATATAAAAAGATCAGTGTGTGTCGATGAAGAACTGGTATCGGGTAAGGAATAATGAACAACACAGGAATAAACACAGGGAAAATCTCTACTGCTTACGATACATTGAATCGTATGGTTGCTTGCTATGTTTCAGAATAGGTGAAAGGAGGGATGAACAATGAAGCAACCGGACGAGAAACAAGAGGGGTCTCTCGGACGGTAAAACTACTTAGATGCTGGAAGAGAAAAGGAAGAGACTAGGAGGAAAGGGCTTTTGGAGTTGTAGATTGATTTAAGGGTAGGGAGAACACTAATCGGAAAAGGAACATAAACGATGAATAGGAGTTTGCGATCTAGAAAAGTTTCGCTGTGAGAGGGATTCATGGACCGATCGCATCAAGAATACTGCACATGAATAGAACGTAGGTACGGAAAGTGATGCAAATAGACTACAGATTAATACTCTTGATGAAATGGGAAGAGCGCTAAGGCTCAGAAAGGTCGATCATAATGAATCAGGGACAATACTTGATCAATATCGTGGAGAACTAGCAAAAAAGCAGTTACATAAAGCAGCTCGTAAGCAGGTACGTAGTGGAAAATGGTTTGAATTTAATGATCGATAAAATATAATAGTAATTGCGCCTTGTAAAAACTAAAAAAAACGCTCAAACAGCAAAAAAAACTATGTGAATGCTACATGGATTTACTTCATCGTAGAGGTAAAAACGAAATTACGGTAAGAGTGTGCAAGTGAAAGATTGTCTTGTAGGGCAATGTGTTCGTGGGGGGAATGACTGGGATGTGAGGAGAACAATAATTGGGGAGGGAGTGATCAAGGGAGGCGAAAGGTCAGTGCAGCTTGAAGGACTCGAGGGAAGTGATCGAAGAAGAGGTGAACGGGAATGTAGCTGTCTCTCTTCACTTCTTGGAGAGTATGCGTCTCATCACGCCAGACTGGTTGTTCTGCAATATAATATTTGACTATTTTTATACGTATTCTTAGCAATGTGAGGACGACTGATCAACAGTTGTGTAAACAGATAGGTTTGCAGCACAAATTCATAAGGATCGTTCATTCAGATCGCTTGTGGTGCAGTAGTTCCAGGAAGCTCCAACTTATTCGATCAGGCTTTTTCGTGGATAGATCAGAGGACGAACAAGCACGACTACCAGATACGATACAACTAAGATACGACTACGGACGATACCAGGTTACCAGGTGGGTTAGTAGGCCGGAGTAGGAAACGTAGTATGTCGCTGCCGGTGGTTTGGACTCGGTAGTCTACACACGGCAATCATTACTGTCTATCTAATCTAATAAATCAATTAATACGATCAAAAATATAAAAAGCGGTCATTCTTAATAGAGTTAGTACCCAAATCTAGTCAATGCATGCTTCGAAACTGGTTGTTTAGAGAGAAAAAAAGGTTTGCATACCCTGGAGCTCGAAGCACGACTAGTCGATGGGCCATCGTTCGAGCCTGGAATGTTGTAGTTAATTTTTTTTTAATAATCAAAAATAATTAAATTTATAAGAACGAACAAACCGTCACGTTTAGATGCAGCAGGAGCTGGAGCGATTGCTACCTGGGGAGTTGAAGGGTGCTCCCTGCAAAATTATGCTTTATTTCTTGTACAGATTAGTCACAGCCTCTTCAATTTTAGCATCTTGAAAGAGAGTTATCTTAGAGTTATTTACAAACGTGTGGGTGAGTCATACAGAGGTGAAGATGTGTAAGCACGCAACCACCACAGAACCACAGAAGGGAAAGAGGGGGAAGTGTGTCCATTTCAGTCGAACGGAAAAAAGAAGGGGAAATCAACAAGCACAACGTTATGCAGAAACCCTGGGGTCGAAGATGAAGGAACGAACTCGGCCTTGTGATGGTCCATCTCTTCTCTTGAATGGGTGAAGAACTGGCATTTACGGCACGAGATCAATTTCATGCTGCAATCACACACTTAGCTAGTGCAGTTATCGAAAAACAACGGAGAAGTCCATCCACCATCCACCAAAGATCACAATGCGTCAGGCAATCGCATTTCTAAGATGTGTGAAACACAACCATTCACCCGGGGGACTCCAGAAATGACCTGTCAGGAATCTGACGTAGTTGCAGAGGTATGCATTGAGGTAATAGGTGTAGTTATCCAGTCATACGAGACAGATTACTGCTAGATCACTCACTAAGTAAGAATATGTGAGAAAATGGGGGCGCTCCAGCACATTCCCGGGCAATCAAGGACAAATGGATTGAGATTTAGTGATTCCCCAAATGGGTTCATAGCTGACCGGTGATGAAGTGTGGTTAGGAGGATATTCGGTGATGCTCGGGAATGTGCATGAGGGAATAGGTTTCGAGATCTTCAAGGATTGAGCAGCGCGAACCTCTTTAGAGGCATCTTCGCAGCGCTCTCAAGCATCGGCGCCTCCTCTTCCTCTTCCTCCTCGTCCCCAGCGTTGCCTGAAGTGATCGGTGAATTAAAGATCAATAAGCAATGCCAAATCATCAAACATGTTGCCAAACAAAGGCCCGAAAACATCCTTACCATTAGCCCCGTTCAGCTTGGTAGGACCTTCCTTGGGTGGATCCTGTACCTCAATGGGATAATTAGCAAAGAACTTATCGGATTGAACTTTGAATATTGCGAGAACAAAACTGGACTTTCATCTCTTTATTGTTTTCGAAAGCGAAATGGTCGTGCAGCGTAACGCAATCATCAGTCCTTCAGACAAGGTCCGCTCAGCCGGAACAGCACAACCCCCTATCGTCACCTTCCGAATCGTTCAGGGAGGGATAACCATGCCAATTGTCGAGATCAATACGATGGTCAGAGCCTCCTCGGATCCTTCAGGCTAAGCCCTAAGAAACCGCCCACTAACTGCACCGGGATTGGACCGAGTCTTCAGGACTCCGTAAGCTACTTCCGTAATGTGATCTAAGGATGAATTCGTTAGGCTGCAAGACTTTCGCACGTTTGGATTGAGCGAAGAGATGGATTTTGAGCATTTCGAGTGTTTTTGGGGGTAAAAGAGACGAGATTGACCCTGAATCCATACTGGCCGAGGATGGCTTCGGCAATTTCCAAGCTTGGATCCACTCCACCGTTGGCGATCTGAAGAAATTCGAATTATTCTCAGCAAATTAACGTCATTACTGTTCCTTTAAGTGAAAAAGTTCATATTCCGGATACGATTCATGAATGATTCATTGTTCTTCATTTCTAGTCAACCCTTTTTTTAGAGAAACTTCTACAGAAGTTAGATCACTCACACTTACTGGAGCGATCCTCTCGACTCTGGGCTTCTTAATTTGGGGCGGCTTGACTCCGATATCAGCGATCGTCACCTCTCCGTCCCTCATCACAGTAAGCACGCCCTTGGGACAGTCCTGGTAATATTGTATTTATTTAATTATTTAACAAAATGAACAATTATTAGTATGATCTTCAAACCCTGCGAAACGCAACCACTAGTTTCATCTCAATTTAGATTTTGAGTGAAACCTGCACCATTCGTGCACTTTCTCTGCTAAATTTGATTGATATCATTTCGAAAATGACGTAATGAACATCGCTCACCCCGTAGTGTAGCCAGTGGTTCTCGATCCCTCCGAGAGTAACGAATCTTCGATCGCACGTCGTGCAGCCGTAGACCTCGTTGCGAATGGCATCGTGAACGCTGCAGAGGTAACCTTATTTCAAGGAACTCAGGAGCACTGCGTTTTGGATCGGGGAGGAAGAGGGGTAGATCAAGAGAGAGTCATCTCTGCTTCTCTACCTAATCGATAGTGAAGAGGTAAGAGAGACTTGTGTAAAGGGCATTAGAGTAACGAGAAGTTGTTAATCTACTGTCGTACTATAAAACGAAGTGTAGGAATTGGAATTGCATCTTATAGGAAAAAAAAGAAAGAAAAATGAGAAGAATAACTCACTATCTCACGTGCTTGTCGACTTTCCTTATGGAGGGCAGCTCCTCATCGCAATACGGGCACGTGCGCGCAAGAAGTGATTGAAGGCCGCATCTGTACACCTGAAGATGGGGTACGGTAAGTATTGATTGGATACGGTAAAGGAAGAGCAAGTTACGGTAAGGAATCGACAACTGACCGTGTACGGTCGATCCTCGGTCGGGACGGGACCCTGGTTGGCGGGCCGCGCCCTGCCCTCGTAGACGAGCTGTTAATTGATTAATAAATTATTAACAAATTGACTCAGTTATTTAGTAATCAAAACAAGAACAGTTTTGAAAAAGTCGAAAGCCCAAAAATTTTCGGAAAAGTTTCACAGATTTCGAAAGCCTTCAATTTAGACTCGTACCGACTTTTTCCGCAGAGCACACTGTGAAATTATTTTTTTAAAGCGTACCAGGCAATGACGAGAGTGGCCGGCGACCTTCTGAGGCGTGTCGAAGGTCTTCTCGCAGCGACGACATTGGACTGAAATCATATTCATGAAAAATGAATGATCTTCCTTCATCAAGGTTCCCGGCTCTACTTGCACGAACATGCACCGGCTCGTCCCGAAAGCCCTACCGAGAATCGACCGTACACAGTCAGTTGTCGATTCATTACCGTAACCAGTATTCAATCAATAGTCAAGGTAACTCACAGGCCTTTGAGCCATCCTCATTCGTCAGGTGCACGATCGAATCGCTCGTGCCCTGCAATGCATTGTTGAGTTTTACACATAAGAGAAAGTGCACGACTAGTGCAAGGTTTCATTCAAAAAAGATGATGCTTGTGTTTCACAGACTTCGAATAAAGTCAACTAGTGCATCAGAAGACTGGCATAATACGAAAAGCAAGATCATAGTAATTACCGAGCTCTTCCTCTGGCTTCCATTCGCCTTCTCCTCTCGCGGCGGCGCTCCATTCTTGGGATGATTGTAGCGAACGTGGCTTGCATACATCTGCTGAGAGGTGAGCAGCACTCCGCACTGACGGCATGTGTCTGTAAAATATAATTAAATGTAATCTTTGAATTCAGTTTTTGTACAAAACCAGTCGAGTTTGCCTCGTCTTTGGCCGCTGATATGCCTACGTGCAGCTTATGTGAAAGAATACGATTTCGCACTTGCGGATAAGCAGTTGCTCTATGGTAGTAATGAATAAAAATTAAATAGCAACAGTCTGTTTCAAGCATAATTCATAACTATTAGTTGAGCGATAAGACTAACATGGCTTGGCGGGCACGTTCGGTCTCAACACGCCATTGGCTGCAGCTGCTGCAGCCTTGGCTGCAGCCCTCGCTGCATTCGACGGGTTGGAGTACGTGCGGATTGTGCCGCCCGGCGAAGTGACTGCGGTGGAGCGAGCCTGAAGTGCATTGTTGGGTAGGTCGGATTCGTTTCATGGTATGAACAAAGCAATGATTGTAGATGATATAGTGATTAGAGTAACGAACATTATATATTAAGCATACTTGAAAACGCTTATGAGAGCAATAAGACTAACATTGTGTGTTTCGGAGCATGACCAAACGAATACTCACATCATGACCAAACGAATACTCAGCTCCATTCTGCCTGGCGACGCCGTTCCCGTTGATGGGTCTCGACGTCACGATTACGGACGGTTTCGAATGACGAGTAGCCGGTTTGACTGCAGTCGACGAGGTTGGCTGATCGTCCCAAATCTGGAGTGGGAATGCATTTGTTAATTGTGATATGATTCTGAGGCTGATTTAGTGAGGCACTAATCATGTTAAGGAATGAATTAGCTGAAGATGATGTGCTTCAGAATCTGATTTAGCTATAGTGAGACATTTAGAACGCCATCCTACAGGCTTTTCGCAAGTCTCAAGTCGGCCCAGTCTTTGATCACAGAGCATTCCCTTCCTATCATTCTCATTCCCCACCTTAATTCCAAATTGAGCTGTTGAGTATGGACCAGGTAACCAAGAAGTTCCGGCTCTTCTGTACTTTTTGGCTCAGCCCTTCTCAATAGTAGTCTGTCCCTATCTTTCTCATTCCCTACCTCACTCCTCACTCAGAGCAGTCAATAGAGGGCTTGTGCCAGAACAGTACAGAAGATCCGAAGTTTCATCATGTACTCACCGATCCCTCGAGTCATTTTACATGCTCTTCTTGAAAGTCTTTGTTCACAGGGCATTCTCTCCCTACTGTTCTCATTTCCCAAACTACAATTTGAGCTGTTGGGGCAGGTATCCAAGAAGTTCCATCCTGTACTCACCGATCCCTCGAGAGTCGGCTTCACGCGATGGTAGTCGATCAAGTGGTTGTCCATCACGTCCTGCTCGTGGAAGAGCAGATCACACATCGGGCACATGGCTGCAAAGTATATTTATTGGCCCATTAAATTCAATAATCAAGTAACTAAAAACCAAGTTACAGGTAGAAATAATAGAGAAACTTCTAGTGGGAGGAAGACTTAAATGTATCAAACATCGAGTCAAGTAGAATCACGTAGTTGTGAGATTAGAGAAACCCACATGCAGGATTTGCAGGTGGCTCCGCAACCGGCTCAGGGGCCGTGTAGTAGTCTTCCTGCAGATTTTTATTTAATTTGATTTTTAATAATTTAACAATCATGAGATCAGTACCTCATCCTCCTCCTGCTCCACTTCATCCTCATCTTCTTGCGACGTTCTCTTCCTCTTCCTCTGCTCCAGAAGTGCTTGGATGGCAGGCGATGGAGGTGGAGAATCATCATCGTCGTACGCTATGTAGTATTTTTTAATAAATAATATGTTTTCAATGCCCAAAATACTTCGAAAATGTCGATTCTGACTGGATTCTGACAAATTTTTACAGAGTAAATACTTGTCAGGGCCCAAAATAGTTCAAAACGATCGATTCTGATAAGAACATTTCGCATTACTCACCTCAGATGATCCGGAGTGATCGGGCGATACTTGAAAGTCGGGCCGTGGTGGTTGGTGTACTCTCCCTCAGTGGTCACCGGCTGCAAATTGAGCGGAATAATCAAATTAAAATCAATTGGACGTTCATTTTTGATAGTAAGCAGCGCCGGGATTCCTAAGTTGACAATTTCTAATACGTAGTGTTACTAGCAATAAAGGAGGAAAGGTTCCAGTACAGTAAAACCGCACCCCTTCAATCCATCCCCGGCGCGCTGCTTCGCCCTCATCATCTTGCTCGGTGGCACTCGAGTCTTGGGAAAGTCCGTTCGCAACCTGAATCAATATCGTCAATGGCTGAATAAACCAAAAACTATATTTTCTTCGCGGTTCGGACTCTTAAAAAAAACAAAAATTCTCACCGGTTTCTTCTTCTTCGCAGAGAACCCCATAGCCGACAGCATCTACAAAGGATTATTGATTAACAGTTGAAATAAAACGCAAGTCAGTCTGCAATCCTTGACTAAAGTAACCCTCAATCGATAAAAAAGATCAGTCATCAATAAAAATAAAAATATATCAGTCAGCGATCACCAACAACCGTAGTCCCTCCATCTATCGAAAATAAATCATTTAGCAATCCTCGACTACCGCATCCCACTAATCGATAAAAAATTTAGTCAGTGATCCTCAACTACCGTAATCCAGCATTTCATCGATAAAAGTCAATCAACGATCCTCAACTACCGTAATCCAACACCGAGATCAGTTTCCGATACCGAACTACCGTAATTTATTATTTTATCGATTCCCACTACTCACATTGTCCATGCCGTCGTCGCCATCGCCAAAGTTGAGCGGAGGCTTGATCCTGGGAGGAGGGAGAGGGGCGGAATCGTCGATGTTCCCGACGGACGACGCCATCGCGCGAATACTCTGCAAATTTAATCGTTCAATCGATATTTGTCTAAAGGTACGGTAACTCGATCGTATTTCTGCCTTCCTTAGTCCCTTTCAAGGTGCAACAGGGTTGCGCACAAAAATAGCCCCTGCTCCTCTTCCGTGACAGGCTTTTCTCTCCCCGGCCCAAATGCATCAAAATCCACTTGATCTTTGATCACCTACTCATCCTTTTTCCGATTCAGAGAAATCCCCCGCACTTCCGTAGTGGAAAATAAATCATCGGCTCTCTCTCTCTCGCATTCGCAGAAGTCGATAGGGTGCTATGGATACGTGTAATTGCAGTGCACTACGAAGAGGAAAGGGAGAAGAGAAGAGGAAAGGCTAGCATCAAAGAAACGAGATTGTTGAGGAGATTCCCGAGAATGCGATGTTGTCGGAGAGCCCCACTACGGGAAAGCTTAATTCGACCAAAAGAGAGTATATTATGCATCAATCAACAACAAAACTATAACAGAAATGTCATTTTTGTGCTTCATCTCCAGATTTCCGTGCATGAAAAGTCAGAATTTGCAGGAATCGTGCCTCTTTTTGGTTTTGTTTGGTCACTCTCGCAATACCCTGCTTACACGTTCCTGCTCCCATGACCTACCCTGCATAACTTATTGTTTTGCTGCAGAACACATTCTCTCGGTCAACATCTCTCTCTTTCTCTTCTCCTTGCGGTTCCTTCTCCGAGTGACTCATTACCCCCTCCCTGGTCCCCCTTCCAACCCAATAACACTCCCTCCCCCTCTCCCTCTTTCTTCTCCCTTCCTTCCCGCTGTGAGCCCCGGCGGCGCGAGCTCTCCTCTCTTCCTCCACTCTCTCGTCACTCTGCTTTCTCTGACGCTCTCGCCATCGATTGGGGGATGAGACAGGGGAGGGAAGAGGAGCGAAGAGGATGAGGGCAGAGACGCAGACACGAGTAGAGAGGAGCAGGGAGGAGGCAGGCGCTGCCAGCCTCTGACCGCTCTCGCCTCCTTCCCTCCCCTTCTTTCTCCTCTCTGGAGGAAGATGAAGGGTTTCGCTGGGAGAAGGAGAAGGATCGAGAAGAGAAGGGGGAAGAGAGGAGAGATGTCATGCACTATGCAGCGGCTATAGCCATGAAGGAGAGGAGGAGATGGATGAGACGGAAAGTACAGTGTATGAGGGCTACCGTAACCGCTGAATACCGTAACTACCGTACCTTTGCGAGGAGAATCACCGGGTCAGCTCCAAGCGCCGGCCAGTTCTGGGGGTTGAGGTGGAAGTCGAGTTGGGCGATGGTTTCCTTGTCCACCTGAAGAGAGAGATTACGGTAGGGTATACTGTAGCCGATCGATTGTCCCTGTCTGCTATCAATCGCCCCATCGTCCGATGCACACACGTGATTCGGCTGTCATTTCGCGGCCCCTTCGCTTCGTTATCATTCAGCGCAATCAGTGCGATCCTTCCACACTATACGATGTGATGAGGCGACGTTTGGGAAGAGTCGTCCTCATTACACCACAACCCCTTTCGAGCACACTTCCCTCTCGATAAATGCGCAGCTGGCCGATCCATTCGAATGAGGGGCTCGCGCAATCTCAGGGCCCATTAGTTTATCCCCCACCTGTCTCGTCATTCATCACACTCTCTCCCCCGCTAGTCTCATTGGTCCCTCCTCTCTGCTGTCTGACCCAGGATGAATGGTGGAAGAGAGGGAATGCATTGGCAGGGGGGAACGAACAGGGAAGGGGAAGGGAAGGGGAGAGGGAGTGGAGGGTTGACCTTGATCGGAGATGGGCAGATGGTGCAAAAGATTGGAAGGGAGAGGGACACAGAGGATGGACAGGCGGTTCGGCTCGGGAGGGAGGTAGGATAGGTTTTATAGGAGAAAAGGGTGCGTTCTCTCCTATTCAGGTGCGAGTTCGCAGCCCTTTTCTAGAGGCTGGCAGAACATGTGCCCTGCGGGTAAACAAGCATGCGATAGGGATCGATCGGCCGCACACCAAATGTGACACCACACCATGGGCGACGATTGGAAAACGTCGCTCTGCACGAAGCAGCTTATCAAGTCAAATGGGATTCGAAACGCTTTTTATACAGGAGCAATTAGTCTTTCGTGTGGAGTTGTGACGATGAATCATCTCGCGAAATTCGAAAATTGCGAGAAATTTGACACTTGTTTAATTTATCTTCCAGGAAATGAAGACAGCCAATTCTCCCCTACTTCATTCTCCCTTATTTGCTCGGTATCTTGGCAGGTAAAGTAAAAAAAATGCCTTAATTGGGCTCAAATCATGCGAAAAGCTCACTTGATTCTGCATGACCTGGCGTAGAAGCTCATTGCAGTGGAACGACAAGGCGCTGGTCGTCGTGCCTTTCGAGGCTTCATGTAGGGCGTAGATGACCCCAGAGTTGCGAGCAACCTGTAATGATTCAGAGGCTCAAAACTGAAGAAAACCTCCGAAAACTGCGAAAATCTGTCTTAAAAAGCGTCAAAATATCCAAATGAAGTGCAAATTTGGCCCAAACCTCCGAGGTGAGCCCATTCTACGAGCATTCAGTGGCTCAGAATTGCATGAAATCATCGATTACCCGCGAAAGCCTGGCTTCAAAATGCGCAAAACAGAGCGAAATCGATAAAAGGTTGGTGGAATCCGACGGCTCACCTCGCGAAGAGTGTCATTCGAGACGAGCAGAGCCGGAGCCGGATCGGGGTTTGCTGCAGCTGCAGCAGAAGTCGATGCTGCCATCGTTGAAGACACTTGTTGATGGAATTCCTCGCTTAAAGTGCTTAGGATGTTGCATTGCACGGGCAAAGAACGCGATTTCGATGCGCTTGGCGAGTTTAGCAAGACGCAAGGCGACAAATAATGATGATTCCCAGCGAAAGAGATAGCGGCGATGTATCGATCGCGAAGAGAATCGGCGAGGGCGAAAGAAGAGGAGAGGAGTAATGCTGACGATGTGAGGAGATTGTGTGTGTGTGTTTGGAGGGGAAGAAGAGGGGGAAAGGATAGAGAGGCGAGAGGAAGCGATTAGAGAGCACGAGGAGTGAGAGAGTCCAGACGACGAGAGCACCGCATTGTAGAGTTGTCGCAACGTATGGAATGATTTATTCCCCAGTGCGCATAAATGCTTGATACGAAGTGAATTTAAATTAAAAGTCAGCAAAGTGAGAACGCAACCTAGGGGTGGTTGCAAAATGGCAAATGCATTGATGGGGAAACGAACCAGCGCCTGGTTAATGCCAGCCAACACTCTACCCCACTCGGCCACCGCTCTTATTGGAAATAACGCCACAGTCGTTTTAGTATAGGCCGGGTACTGGCTCAGTAAATGCCAGCCACCTTAGTCCTTCCCTTCATTCGCTCGAACCTACGAGAAGGGTCACCCGTCCAAATCTCTCAAACTATGTAAATAACGTTAAAATTGCACAACACTGAGGCTACACAAAACGGAAATAAATGGAACCGCATTGGGAATAGGACTCGAGACCTAACCTCATCCCTGGTGTACAATCATTGAATCAAAATCCACTTAGCTACTATGAGCACTACTGATAACCATAAATATCATTTGGAGAATGTGAATAGCGAGAACCAATGATGAATCATATTCTCCGTCGCTGAAAACGATGTGCAACTCAGTTTTGGGTGTTCGCCATTGCGGCTTACAAGCACATTTCTATTAAAAAAAAAGTGAGCTAGTATTTGTGCTCAACTGGTCTGGACTGGATGCCAGATGGATGACTTCAACAGATGATTCAATTTGAGGCAATACTACTAAAAGACTTGAATAAATGAATGAATCCTTGCTAGAAAGTGGGCATCATTGTCTCAAAACCGTCTTTAGCTGCTACTGCTGCTCTGGCGAGATCGTCGTAGTAATTCAGGCTCGTGTTGTTGAATCGACGGATGGTATTATTGATGAAATAATCACGCAACCATTGGGCGTCGACGCTGCCTTTTATCGTTTGACTACCGTAATCTACCGTACCCATACCGTAATCATGCAGTATTCCCGTTTGTGTGCCAACATCGGTTTTCGTGCCGGGACACTCACCGCCATAAATCATTTATCGAACATGCGTTGATTATGCAGTAAACTACAGTACCCCTGGTACCCATGACTGAACAAATATAGTATTTTAACTTTCACATTTTGTAAAAGGTCAGTTTGCGAATGGCAACCGCAAATACGGTACTGTAGGTTACTGCAGAATTAATGTGTGCCGGTTTTGCTGTAGCCTGGGACATGAGTCCATTCCGCCACTTACATTGTTTCCGTACTCGTCTAGAAAATGAACAGTATTGTCACACAATCGTACTTGTAGCAGCTGTAGCGAAGTCAGCGTAGTAAGGCTCTTGTAGTATGTGTGATAAAGTTAGCACGCAATGAATTGTGAATACAGGAAATAAGTGCAAAAATAGATATCGGAACAAATTACAGTACGCTGGCATCCATTGTTTGATTATTGTAACTGACCGTAACCCTACAGTAATCCCGTTTGCGGGTCACCGTTGCTTCGATCACACTCACAGCCCATCATCCTTAATCAATTACATATTGATGCTACAGTATCCTACAGACTCTTACTGCATGAGGAATTTGGATTGGGAAGAAGAAGGAGTCTGCGTCGACGGAGAATGGCTCTCGCATCTACGATTCGCGGACGATATCGGACTACTCGGGAGTGATACGGCTACTCTGGAGAGGATGCTACAGGATCTAGCAGTTGAAAGAGAGCGAATCGGACTGACGATTAACCGGAAGAAGACGCAGTTGATGAGGAATACGTGGTGCGAAGGACAGGGATCTCACTCCACGGCGTCACACTCGAAGAGACAGCAAGCTACGTGTATCTCGGAAGGGAGATGAGAATCGATGGATCGATGAAGTCAGAGTTGTTGAGAAGGAAGAGAGCAGCTTGGGCGGCTTACGGGAGTATCCGAGAAGTAACATCGAATCTATAAGACCCCAGTATTAATAAAATGGGCAAAAAATAAAATAAAATCAGTCCGCGTTTCTCAACCGTGAATACAGGTGTTGTGGGTACTGTAGGATACTGTAGATTCATTACGTGATCGAAGTAAAGTAATAGGCGACGAGTATGATTGAAAAGTTCAATTTAGGCCCTCAAGCGGTAGGTAGGTTACTGTAGTCAGACAGAGTACTGTAGCCACGATACGGTAGTCCTTTTGCTTCTTCCCTTCTCATCACATGCTCATGGTGCGAAGATGGGAAGAAGGGCCAGAGTAGACTCCCATCCATCGATACAGTCCAGAGGGAATGAAGATCAATGGAAGGGTGCTGATTGCATAGAGGTGCGACATATACAGCCATGAGAGTGTGAATTACCGATCATTCCCGAGCAGGGGAACGGCCAGCGGTAAATGATCTTCATTGATCTTCTCCAAACAATGGCTGCGAAGTGGGCGGGTCTGACTCCGCCTCTTCGCACCTATTGTGCTGCAAGGGTATAAGATCAGCCGGAATCCGCCTGACACCATCAACTTTCAACTTCCTCAACTACTTCTAAGATGTCGACGTCTACGATCTCCTCTGACTATGTCAACCTCACGGTGGCCATGCAGGTATGTCCCCACCCCTTCCCACTTCTCCCCTTGTCTGGTCAACAACGAGTCAATTCAGGACTCAGATGACGTCCAGATGAGGATACGCCCATCGACGAAGCTGGGCAAGATCAAGAAGGCCTTCGCCGATAAGAAGGGACTGCCTCTCTCCGCCCTCCGATTCTTCCTGGTCGACAAGACTACCACCGATGAAGTGCAAGACCGCGTTAACCGATGGAAAAGCTTCCGGAAGGTGAAGAGGACGTACGCCAAGCAGCACGCTCTTCCCGTCTCTGCACTCCGCGTCGTGGTCGTCGAGAAGATTCTGGAGGATGACGACACCGCGCAGTCCGTCGGTCTCAAGGATGACGCACTCATCGCCGTCTATCAGGTAAGCATTGCCACACAGTTCAAAGATCAAAGATCAAAGATCAAAGTTCAAAGACCAAAGATCAAAGTTCGTTCAGGACAACGACGAGGCGAGACAGCATGTGATCATCCAGAAGAAGAAGAACGGACAGACGGCGCAAGAGATCAGCCGCGAGATTCGAGCCGGAAAGCAGTTCATCATCGGGGACAACGAGAGGATCAGGCTGAGGATTCGGGAGAAGGTCAGTATTCAGTCTTAGCCTAGCTTCAGCCCTTAGCTTCCGCCCTTTTGTGCCTAAAAGTATCCATTACAGGGCACGCACGGCTTCAACAAGTTGCGAGTCAAGCCACTACTTAGCATCGGCAAACTCAGGAAGAACTTCTCGGACATCAATGGCACCCCTCTCAACTCCCTCAAGTTCTACTTCGGAAGCAAGTTGTTGGATGATGATTCCACAGTTCGAGAGCTGGGCCTTCTCAACATGGACGTCATCGACACGTCTCCGGTTTAGACTGTACTTGTATTGTAATCGTTTCGTCTAATGAAAAAGCTTTGATACCATACAGTCGTTGGATCCTAGGGTCGGGTAGCCTTGGAGGGGTGGGGATACTGTAGCTTAGCCAATCGATAGTTCTTCTTCTCATCGATAGACCACCAAATCGACCGCTGGCCGTTCTCCTCCATGAGAAAAGGTGATTATAGAGGCTCCCATGCTTGTTTACTTCGCACCTCCACACAATCGAGCACACTGGCGTTCCTTTGATTCGTCTTCCCTGTGGTCGGTATCGAGTCATGAGAGTCTGCACCTGCCCGTCTTCCCATCTCACTTGACAAATGAGACGAGAGATCGTGTAGTAATGAGAGAGTGCTAGAGGAATGAGAGAGCGAGGGAAAGCATGAGAGTTCAAGAGAAAGAGAGACTGTGTGGAATTGAGAGAGGGCGAGAGAAAACTGTGTGCGAGAGGGAGAGGTGTGAAAAATGAAAGGTAATTCACAACTACGCTTCACATAAAACATAAATGCTTTACATCTCAGAAGTGGCATGACGAAAATGTCTGAATCTCTGGAATCAGAATCTCCTCCTCATTTCGGTTCGATCTATGGGCATGAATAAACTTGCCCTTGGGCCGGCGAAAAGTCGAATTTAATAAAATTATAAAAAGTTTTAAGCAAAGTTAAGTATACAGGCCTGATCAGCATTGAATTCTTCCTCTGGAGGCACACGTAATTTTATCCCTCTCTGAAAACGAACACGTCAAGAAAAAGCGATTTCGATGTGAGGTCATCTGAAACCAAGCAGGAAGTGCCACATTCCTCTCATCACCTGTACCCTCGCACATCTGAAGAGAAATCTGCATAATAGCAGCTGAGATCTTACATTCTGTGTCGTCATTTCCACTTCCTTCTTTCGTTTTGATACCAGGTTTTGTAGGAATCAGGCCAAATTAGCTTGCTCGCGACGGCCGGAATAATCCCTTGAGTGCTGTATGCGACGAACCACGGATTATTCTATCTAAGATTTGAGAGAAATCGAAATTGGATCAACTGCTTCCATCCTGTCCCAATCCGTACTCAGCCAATGGTCTGTTCCATTAGGAATGTATGGCCGGAAATAGATTCAACTACCGTAGTCCATCGAGTTTCGGCTTTTCTTGTTTCTTCTTTCTCTTATATTGGAGGCTTAATAGGAAACGGGCCGAATCGGATCCGGAATTGGATCTTGAGTGCTGTCTAGGACGAACCACGGATTACTCCATTTAAAATTTGAGAGAAATCGACAATTGGATCAACTGCTGTCTCCCTCTCCCAATGTGTCTCAGCCAATTGTCTGTTTCTTTAAGCTGTATGGCTAGGAATAACCTGAGCTACCGTACACCATTGACTGACAAAAAGAGATCAAATGAAACGCGATAAATAAGTTTATTCGATCTGATCTGATGAATTCGCACACAATTCGATTGGCACATAGAATGTGCTTCAGGCAATGGTCACTGGGTATTTAGAAGAGAGAAATTGATAGGAGAAGAAGCGACTGTGGAAGATTAAGCTACTTTCCAGCAATATCTTCGAACTCGAATGGCATATTCAGGCCGATCATATACTTCCAGTGCTGAGCCTTCAGGTACTGAGAGTAGTCGTACGCTTCCCTCTGCTCTTCGGTCATGAATCGCTTGACTGGAATGGCTACGAATAGTAGCAGTTAACATGGAATTATATGTGCGAAGTGTGATTTTTCTGCCGTACTTAGTTCTCTCGCTCTTTAAATGTGCTCATTGTTTGATCGTTTGCCATCGGTATTTTCATTCGCATATCGTGAAACGTTGATTGGAAAAACCATAACGCTTATCTCAAAAATCTATGAACGCAAAGTTTCTACGCGGAGGTCCACATCAGCTCGTCACAACATGCTCTCTAAAAAATGCGGTGAAACTGACATCGAATAGGTCGGAATGATCGCATGGGCTTGATTCGATCTCGTTGTTCGTTGGTCAGATGACGGAAGAGTGATGGCATCTGAAAGTGGGTGGAAACTGCAGCTGAGTCAAGGATTCTCTCCCCTCTGACCGGACACCAAACGATCATAAATAGTACTTCGCTTCACATCGTCCAGTGAAGCACAAAACTTTCAGCAGATTGGGGATTAGTCGACTACAGGGAAAGGTCACGAACAGCAAATGGGAGAAAAAATAAATCTCGGAATATCTTCCCTTTCTCCCCATTATCAGCGCGAATGAACTTCAAACGAGGCCGTTGAAAAGTATCAAATTCTCCAAATTACGACCCTGAGTTATGTTTCAAGGCTATTCGAAGAAAGGGAAAGGTCATGAACAAAAGAATAATATAGCAGTCTACAGCACTACTTGAACTCAGCTACTTCTCATTATCGAAATGTGATATTGGAATCAAGGGATTTCGCCCGGTTCTCGCGAACAAAAGAGCCTTTCCGTATCACAAAGCCGTCTACTTTTTCTTGGGTCGAACTGAGAAGGACTGCTACTTCACTAAATGTTAGAGCCACTATCGATGACTACTCAAATTTCAAGTGAGGGCTCGAATATTTTTGAAATACTTGAAATAAATCAGGTTAGTCAAGTGCTGTTGACAAGTAATGGACAATGAAGTGATCAAAGAGTCTAAACCATTGAAAATTGGGTTGTTATCCCCTATCCACTACCCGATCATTTTAACAATGCAGTTTCGCTCATGTACAAAATTCACACTCAATAGGGAACCGTCAATAGGAACGGAAACGAATCCGAAATTGACCTATTGGGGTAGGTGCTGACTGGTGAGGGTTGCTAGAATCAGTTTTCAAAAGTTGCCAAAATGACCATCAATGACCTAAAAATCGATAATCTCTAATCGAGTGCTTAACTACATGGGACGGTTCCCAAGCTAGGCATCGAGATACGCACCGCTCCAACCAACTGCCTTGTGGCGCAGTAGGTAAGACCTCGGCGTGTGAAAACTTTTGCCGTGGTTCGATGCCCCACCGGCGCAATCTTCTTTTGTCACTTTTTTGCATGTCGAAGGACACTTATTTCACGTCTGTAATCATTTCTGATCGAAAACAATTCGCTACAGCCCCCTAAAATAGCATATTTTTCAATTATGAGAAGTCCATATTTTTTTACCACTAGAATGTTCTTTTACACCACTCGATTTCCATCAGAAGTCACGAGTGAAGGAAAATAAGTGTCCTTCGACATGCAAAAAAGTGACAAAAGAAGATTGCGCCGGTGGGGCATCGAACCACGGCAAAAGTTTTCACACGCCGAGTTCTTACCTACTGCGCCACAAGGCAGTTGATTGGGGCGGTGCGTATCTCGATGCCTAGCTTGGGAACCGTCCCATGTAGTTAAGCACTCGATTAGAGATTATCGATTTTTAGGTCATTGATGGTCATTTTGGCAACTTTTGAAAACTGATTCTAGCAACCCTCACCAGTCAGCACCTACCCCAATAGGTCAATTTCGGATTCGTTTCCGTTCCTATTGACGGTTCCCTATTCAGTGGCTTACTCTAGCACGTTCATGTTCTGGAAGTGAATGGATCGAGCGGCACTAGGTTGGATGAGAACATTTGGATGAAAACCTGCTGGATGAGCACCATTTGCATAATTCGTCTATTACAGAACAGTTGTTCTCTCACCATCGTTAGGAGCTCTATCCGAATGTTCTCATTCGACCTACTGCCGATCGAGCTATGGTTTGATAAAGGAGAAACCTAATCCCGAGGAACATGAATGATTACGGACTGATAGGGTAAACCTGACCGGTGTTGCCTGTGGCGGTCTCTCCGTTGTCGTCGCTGCTGTTGTCGGACGGAGTCTCGGTCGGCAAGCGAAGAGGCCCGTTCCCGCCGCTGCAAAAGTGATTATTGTAAAATTCCATCATCAGTTTCATCTAGCTAAAAACTTCATAATAATTTACATCAGGCAATTTTGTGGATTTTTTTTATAGAACTGTGATTTGTCCAAAGAACGAATAGCTATAACTCACAGAACATAGGTAGATGATCAGCATGCACAACATTGCAGAGGATGACTGTAGAGAAGAGAAGAGAGAAGACGCCGACAGGCGACATCAGGGAAGACTGAAAGGAGAGAGGCGGGAGGGCGATCGTCCTGTTCTGAGATGAAGCCGACCCCGCCCTTTTAAGCTACTACAGTAGCCTGTAGAGTATCGAGCACTGACTTTCTATCGCTCCACTTCCCGACGACCACCTCACCATGGCAACATGCACGACGGAGTTGAACACATAATGTTCCGAGTTTGAAAGAGCTTTGACAATTATCTGCCTGGACAGTAACCATTCATCGAGTGTTCAAAAATTTGTTATTGAACTAATTTTACAATGTTAAAATTCCGACCGAATTTCTTCTTTGTAATACAGATTACAAAATTAATAATTAATTTATCGAATTTCATACTGGAAGGCAAAAAGGAAGACGAAGATCAATTGTGCGATTTTTATTAAGAAGGTTCCTCAAACCATGCCCCGTATTCTTTCGTAGTCCTCTGATTCTTGTCGGTTATGCATGAGCACAGCGTCTTCCTCTGCAGGAAAACATTAAATATTGTTGTTTTCTGTCAATTTTGTATATTTAAGAAAACTGACATGTGAATGCCTTCCAAACAAAGATTAGTAGTCCTATGGCGAGAAGTAGAATAAGTTACCTGCATCTGAGGTCTCGAGCTGGGCCTCAGCCAGCTCAAGATCATCCATTTCTCCGACGAGAGACATGCGTTTACAGCAGCTCTAAAAAAGACGTTATTGATATTTTTTTCGATTTAAATTTGTATATTTCATTCATAATTCCCTTATAAATCCCAACTTGAATGGAGCGCGCTACCGTACTTTCTGATTCTCAGGCTCTTCCCGGTGGGAGTCAGAGAATCCTCAAGTAAATATTACTGGTTTCATTTGCTTCGTTTTGTAAGCAATGTTCATTGAAATTATGATTTTTATTCAAAAATTCAAAAAAAACAAAAAATAGCAAGCTGAAAGAGAAGCATGGCAGTACCCCTGAAATTCGCTCTAGTCTTCCATCATCGGCTCACTTCACTTCCTTTGAATTTTATAGACAATTACGCATTGGCGAGAAAAAGGGCTCAATCAAGGGTCTGGCACTGTGAAATACTGACAAAACCGAACATTCGATAGTCTCTAGGGAACTCTAGGGGGTCAAGGCGGTTACTGATGTACTCCTTTCTGGTTCTCCTATTTTATTGTATCTTCAAACAATTATCGTACTCTATAATGAATGCGGTGGACGCTCAGTTAGCATTAATTCGATTTAATTTGAAGAACCCTCATATGTCCATCGGTTAAGTTTCATAACATTCACCCTCCAGGGAAGAAATAACTGGGTATACTACTCTCCGTATCTCTCCTACCCCAGTCAAATGGACAAATTCGCTCACTAAACTTGTTCGAGGCTTGATTTAAGGTACATGCTATTTCGAGTGGAAGCCAAATCCATCAAATCTAATTAATAGAATGACAAGATTGACTCTCTCGAGCCTCTTTCATTGTCTCTCAAGCCAATTTTCTGACTCTTCAACATGGGAGACTGAGAATAGAAACGGCTACATTATCCCTTCCGTAGATATGCTGCTTGGGTTCGGGCTGGGTGATCTACTCCTATTCTCAGTAGGAATTGACTAGGCACGTCAAACAGCTGTGGAATATTCGTGAACTTCCGCACAGGACGATTGTATATAAGGCCGCTTGTATTTCTCGGATCACAAGAACGACCTAGTATTCGATTGAATGACAAGATTGACTCTCTCGAGCCTCTTTCA
>LS512711.1:340950-456570 GCA_900490845.1 Pristionchus japonicus | reverse complement strand
TCAAACCACGTTAGTTTACTATTCATTAGACGTTTAAACTTTGATGCGTTACTTTTTCTGCGTTTTCTCATTTGAAATTTGTATTGCATGTCACTTTTAACCACTTTCTGGCTCAAGTTTGGAATGGCGCTCTAGTGAATAGCAAAACGCGTCATATCAGGTGCTTTCAAGTTTAAAAACGACAGTTTCCCTAATGCTCGCCTATCGCCTAATCAATATTTTGTCACTCAATTTAGTTCATAAATCAATCTCATCCTATGAAACTATACTAAAAGGAGCAACATATAAATGAACGTGACAACACTGAGAAGCACCGAAAAATGTACCAAATAAAAGAGAAATGATTGAATCAAACTCAATTATGCGTGATTGACAGTGGGAACGCTCATCAAAAGGTACAAAATTATTACCCGACCGTTGGGATTTTGAGCGAATATCCGATATGTACTCAAATTGATGAAGATGACACTCCAAGTGAATTTCGTAAACACCGCAGAACAGAAAGACCCGAGTGAGATACCATTATCACGCCGTTCACTCTTCTAGCTAATGAACAAACTTAGATGATCGACCCTTTCTCTGTAAATTATGGCTAAGCCGTCACCAGTTTCCCTCTTTTCATCCGATACTTGGTTTGAGCCCACCGGCATTCATGTGCGGCCCATCGCCTCCCGTGGAGAAGCTTCCCGTCGTCTATCTCCAAGCCAGTCGTCATCGATTGTCGACTCTTCCTACTCCTCCTGCAAGCAAATATTCATTCACGCTGGTCAGTACCGAAATTTGCAATTGCGACAACTCCAACAATCAACTCACCCTCTGGACGCTCTTGACCTCGTGGAAGCGACGCTCGAGAATTTGGTGACGTCGTCTCTCTCGTTGATCGCCCTGAGAAACGGTCGAATCTTAACACTATTATATGAGTGGGTACACCACCCAACCTCCCTAAACTCATTCAAAACAGCACGTTTTTTTCCTATTTCCGCTTCCGACCTTCCTTCCCAACCAACCTGAGCACATGTCCGAAGCTCCCAGAATCCATGCCTTCGAGCTCGTAGATCTCCCGCGACATCTCTCGAGGTGAAAATAGAGAGCATTAGGAGAAAACTGTCGTTTTTAAACTTGAAAGCCCCTGATTTGACGCGTTTCGGGCTGTCTCCCTAGCACTTCACAAAACCAAATTGAACTTCAAGGTGTCTCAAAGGGATAAACAACGCACTCCGATGAAATAATAGTGCAACAAAAGTAGCGCTATGCGATGGTGTCCAAGTAGAAACATCAAAGGAACAGTAAACTAACGTTGTTCGAAGCTAGTCGAGGCCGAATTGTTGCTGTCCGCCGTCTTCGCCACAGTGATCGACGACGAAATCGCGTCGGGAAGAGTGCAATGAATAAGACCAGTCCTTACTGAAAGAACAATCATTCAAGCACGTGAAAACACTGACGGAAAAGGCGATGTATCGCGAACACGGGGTTTCAAATCAGCACAACGCGTCAGAAGAACGAATACGGTGACGAGAGCATGAAAATGCGCTTCAGACCTATGCTAGGGTAGGTGAACTAGCTCATAAGACACGAACATTCCATGGAAATGGTCGAAAAGTGGGAGAAGTAGCGCTTGGACAGAAACGAATTGAGCGCTTATTTCAAAGCAAGGCGAAAAAGAGCTAAACAGACTACGACAACGCGTCAAAACAGTCAGAAATGGCTGGCGAACCGTTCTCGACGATCAGGTAACGAAATTAGTAGAAATGATTACTTATGAGACTCCCAAATTGACCGCGTAAACCGATTTTGCCCGCGCGACGCCTGTTCTGCGTCATAACCCCGCACGCGCGCCCTTAATGTTTCGCTGACGCCGATCGTTCTCAGAGCGAATACTGATTTTACTGATTCATTTTAAATTTTTACACTTTCTTTTACATTTGGAGTTAATGTTAGATTATTAGTAGTTCATAGTTTGTGTCTCACTTACCAATTCGCGCTTTGCTCACCATAAACTGCAGCGTTAATCGAATATTCGTTGATGATTCCTGATCCAAGTCGTCAGAAGCGATTATTGGACAGATTCTTATTTCCTTCTACCTTATTTCCTCTCCCTCCCTCACTTTATTCTGTTCCTCAGATATAATCGGATAAGAAAGTATTCGTGTTTTTTAAATGTTTTGAGATCTATTTTCATTTTGATGCTTCCTCCTCCACCTATCAACGATCTTCTCAATGAGCCCATTACCTCCCCCTTTATTCTACATGCTATTTGTACAGTTCCGAAACATTTCACTGATGGAAAAATGATCGCTACATTGGATTCGCCGAACGACTGCCAGCTGTTGAGAAAAGCTGCGCCATTCTCGAATTCAGATCTCATCGGATGCCAGTCGACTACCGTATCCAATTCAAAGTGACCTGTCGCACTACGATAATTCTCACAATTCAAAAGGAGCACATTCATCAAAGCAGTTTTTCGATACTTTGGAATACATTATATTCACGTAGACAAATCAACAGTATCAGATCAAATTACTTCAGCTGCTCACTATAAACCTTTAGAAATTCACTTCAATCAATCGAGTGCTTTCCGGGATAAGAATAAAAAGAGTTCAATCATCAGAAACGTGTTCAACGCGCGAAACTGCGGCAAACAGTTCTTCAGAATCTTTACAGCACTTCAAAGGATGGATCTTCCTCAAGAGTTCCATCGAACAAGCATACTTTGGACGAGTGATCGTTCAATACCTACCCGATCACGTCTTTCCTTCCGCTCGAATGGGCTGGACACGAGTGACAAGCAGCGCAGCGCGCATGCGGTGAGAAAGATATCATCTTCTACGTCCTTCCAACGTTATCTTCGCGGTTATCGCCTAACTATTCAATAACTCATCATTCTCTTGCAGATAACAGACTCGATCTGCAACATCTTTCATCGTGCGAATGGATTCTACCGTGACCTCAAGTTTCCTCTCCTTAAATCCATCGCACACAGGGAGCACTTACATGTCCTAGAGGCCCTCTGGGTGAACCTCGGGGAAGTCTAACTCTCAGAACCTGTGTCACTCCCTATCATGTACCATCAAGTTTGATAACTGTAATTGTGTTGTGTATCATAGACTCAGTACACTATTCCACCTTCTCAACCTGATAGCCAGTGCCTTACTCCCTTTGTTGATTCTCATCATCCCATAATTAGCGTGATCATAATCATGCGACTAGAGAGGTGAGACCCTCGCTACTCTCCGTCCCATCTATGTCACTCCCCTGCCTCTATCTTTCTGTCACCACTCTCTCCTGGCATGTTCGAGAGGGTCTCCCCGTCTCTCCCCCCTGTCCCATCTAGGGAAACGTATCGCCTATCTCTTAGCATGATGTTCCCTACCCCAGAATTACTATTACGCTATAAATATCCAGTGATTCCCTGCTGGTCTCGCCTTGGTTACAGTAAGCAATCTAATCCAAGATAGCTCATGAATACTGTAGATTAGTCTCTTCTCACCCTTCTTCCGCACTATCTCTCGTCTGTCTTGCTGTACCCATTCTCTTCTATGAACAAGCTTCTATCTGTGAACAAGTGGCATGCAGTCTCTCTCCTGTCTAAAGCAATGATATATCGAAGGAATCTATTGAAGGAGAGTATTGAAGGTATTCAGTGTGTCTGCCCAGCTGGCCATTCGGCTCATCTTCTTCTCTATCTAGCTTCTCCTAGAATTCCCTCTTAAGACTCTACGCATATTGCGTGATTCAATAGTATTTCAAAGTAACCACGTGTCTCAGTGATCGTGACCAGACTACGAATGTGGACCTTACGGACGATGGGAATTCCGTTTGCAAGAGTCTCTTTTTTCTCTCTCTAACTACTGGTGTGAACTCTCCCAACTACCCGAGATTCATCTACCCGATCAAGGTAGGGACTCTCCTACTCTACCTCTGGCCGACCATATCTTTCCTGCTACAGTAACCCAACACCTGACATCTCTAGGACTACCGCAATAGCTAAAGTATCACCTTCATCAGTTTGAGTACATATCGGATAATCGTTTTAACTTTCAATGGCCGGGCAGACAATTCTGCATCGTTTGATCAGAGTTCCCACTACCAATCACATTGCGATTCAATCATTTTACTCATATTTGGCACATTTTTGGTGTTTCTCAATTTTATCACGTTAATTTATTTATTGTTCCAATGAATACAATTAATTTTTACAACGTAACTGATAGTGCACTACGAAAATACTCGAGAGGCAAAAGATGTGATGGTGAAAATCTAAACTCATTGTTGCCAATCGCCTTCATTTGAATCATCATCTCCATTCACTCACCTTTCAAACAGACTGGTCTGTACCTCGATCTTGCTCTTCTTTCTTCATCTCTTCTTCTTCCTCATCTTCTTCTTCTCCACTTCTTCACCTGCCTTGTATCTTTCTATTCTTCCTCAGCTTGGCCTGTAATGAATGTTTTTAATGATTTAGAGAATAGTCACTTGTGCTGTTGAGAGGGGTGCACTCTGATTTTTCCAAGATCATTCTCGTTCATACTATGTGAACTGAGGAAATGGACTAAAAGTCCGAGACGTACCTGTAGATGCACAAGTCTTCGGCCATTCGGATGGGGATCCTCTCCCTGAGGAGGGGGGAGGGGAAGTGGAGGAGTCCCCTCCGTGCCCCCGAAGGGGGGGGGGGAGTGGCCCCTCCTTTTGGTTCACACACTGACGTGCCGCTTGTGTTTTATCCTTCTTCTCCATCCTTTCCTTCTTCAGGGTGCCATACCACTGTTTTCGCTGGTGAAACTGTCAGTTCTTCCTCCTTTCAGCTTCCCTTCCTTCTTCTCCAAGCTGCAAAAAATTCGCTCAGTGAGCTAGTCAAAAACATAATAGAAAAGACATTAAAAATGTAGCGAATGGCAACAGTGAACATGAAATCAAGCTTAATAATTTCATATCTAATTTGACGGTAAGATCAGTTACGTTGTAGACACAATCGACCCATAATATATTGCCTTACGAAATATGTTGTCACTCAATTGAATTCTTATATGAATCTAATCTAGGAATCAAATCAATTTCAACTACAAATGAAAAACATGATATTACTGAGAAACAACAAAAAAATGTGCCAAATAAAAATGAAACGATTGATTCGAACGCAATTATGCGTGATTGACAGTGGAAAACTCATCAAACGTACACAATTATTACCCGACCATTGGAAATTTGTGCGAATATCCAATATGTGCTCTAATTGATGAAGGTGACACTTTAGCTGAATTTCGCAAATATGCAAAACAGATTGACCCGAGAGAGATACCATATTGTCCATTATCGCACCGTTCACTTTTCTAGCTCAAGAACATGTTGAAGTGGAACAGAAGTGACTAAAAAACATTTGTCTAAACGTCACCTGTATTTTTCCTATTGTTTGGTTCATGACTATGGCCCACCGATATTCATGTGCTATCCGTCGTATCCCGTCTTGATGCTTCCTGTCTTTGATACGATGCAAGTCGACGTCGATTGAACGGTCGACTCTTCCCAATCCTCCTGCAAGCAAATTTTCATTCACACTGGTCGATACCGATGGATTTACCTGTACCCAGAAAGGATACAGTAAAAAAAAGCCAGAATTGCGCAGCCCTTTTTACTAATTGACATCCTCTGATTCATTACCGTAGCCCAAAAGTGGGAAGAAAGGGAAAACGGCATGCAACTTCCTATTAGGCGCAATGAGCTCGATCTTTACAATTGAGACAACTTCAGCAATCAACTCACCCTCTGGATGCTCTTGAAATGCTGGTGGAAGTGACGTCCGAGTCCTCGTGAGAAAATGGTGACGTTGCCACTCTCGTAGATCGCTCTGAAAAGCGGTAATGACTTTAAAGAAATATACTCACTAGAACGCTACCATCCATTATATAAGAGGACATACCACTCAACTCGCTAAACTCATTCTAAACGATACGTTTCTTTCCTATTTCCGCTTGCCTTCCTCCCCAACCAACTTGAGCACATGTCCGATGCTCTAATCCATGACATCGAACTAGCAGATCTCCCGCCTCATCTCTCGCGGTGAAAATAGAGAGCATTCGGGAATGAAAGAGTCACACTATCGCTCATGGACCTGATTTGTCGCGCTTCGGGCTATTTCACAAGAACGCTAATCAAAGCGTTGACTTCAATGTGCCTCAAATGAGTGAACTATACACTGCGATGAAAGGATAGCACATCAAAAGTAGCCTTTGGTGACAATGTCTATGTTGAAACGTCAAAGGAATGGTAAACTAACGCGGTACGAAGCTCCTCGAAGCCGAATCGCTTTTGCCGGCCGATTCATCGCCGCTGTCATCGATGATGTCGTGTCGGGAAGGGAAGATCTCTTGGGAGTCTTCCTTACTGCAACTGCAACCATTGAACAATGTGAAAACACGGGCAGAAAGGGCGCGAGTTTAGCGAACGCAACGCTTTCAAGTCAGCAAAACGCGACACAGGAGCAAAAACGGTGGCGAGGTTGTAGTAATACACTTCTATCACGTGTTAGGGTAGCTGGAGTAACTCATACGACACGCTAATACATTGGAAATGGTTGAAAAGTAGGAGAAGAAGCGCTTGAACAGGAACGAATAGTGCGCAAATGTCAAAGAAAGGCGAAAACAAGTGAAATAGACTACAACAACGCGTCTAAACTGTCAGAAATGGTCGGCGGATGGTTCTCGACGATCAGGTAACGAAATTAGCATAAATAATAACTTATGAGACTCACAAATTGACCGCGTAAACCGATTTTACCCGCGCGACTCCTCGAATGCGCCATAACACCACTAATGCGCTTTTAATGTTTATGCTGACGCAGATCGTTCTCAAAACGAATACTAATAAATTTGAATTTTTAATTGTTCTTTCGCATTTGTGGTCAAAGTTAGGTTTGTAATAGCGTATAGTTTGTGCCTCACATTCCAATATGCTTCGTGTTCACCTTAAACTACATCTTTAATCGAATATTCGTTAGTGATTCGTAATCTAGATCGTCGGAGACGATCGATATGACAAATTTAGTGTTTCTCCTTCTGATCCACCTATCATTAGCTTTCTCTTTGAGTCCATTGCACATTCCTCCTCGCCCTTCACTTGACTATCTATTCTCGGTGCTATTTGTTCAGTAACGAAGCATTTCAGTGATGAGAACGCTCGAGTCGACTAACCTGTTGAAGAAAGTGAAACCATGCTCGAAATCAGATCCCAACGCACGTCAATCGACTACCGTATTTTCTTTATAGTGATACGATGGGCTACGGTAGTTCTCACACTTCATCAACCAACCGACTACGACTCCCTTGGCATCACAGTAGATTAGTCAAGTAGGTCTTTCGAGATTTTTGAATACTTCAGCTATACGTGAGTACATCAAGATGCAGTACCAGAGCAATTGACTACAACAGTTCTCTATGGACCTGAAGTGATTCACATCAACCAATCGAGTATTGCATTGACGAAATCCACTGTGCCTGCCTCGTGGTTATCCTCACCCATTCGTCTCATCTCCTCCTCTATCTACGTTGAATACATCAAGATGCAGTACCAGAGCAATTAACTACAACAGCTATCTATGGACCTGAAGTGATTCACAAGTATTGTATCGACGGAATCCACTGTGTCTGCCTCATGGTTATCCTCAGCCATTCGGCTCATCTCCTCTTCTATCTACCTTCTTCTACAACCCTCTCTTAAAATTCTCCCTTGATTGCGGGACTACGAATTATTACTACAAATACTACGAATGGCTACTGACCAGACTACAAATGTGGACTATCCGGACGACTACCGGAAATTTCGTTTTATGGAGAGTGGCCCATCTCTTTTCTTTTTCTCTAACTACTGATGTGTACTCTCTCAACTATTCGGAATTCATCGACCCGATAGAGGTAGGGAGGATGGACTAAATGGGGCATGGTGAGTGTTCAAGATTGTTGTCAACCGAGTTCCAACCTTCGCTTTCATCGATTCAGGTAAGACAATGTCAAAATCATGGCTGAATATTTTTGTATAGTCGTCTGTCCTTGCAATTGAAGCACAGAGGAGAGAGATTTGTCCGCACAACATGATAGAGATTGAGTGAGGGTCGCTGTCCCCCAGATCGGGATGAATGAGGTGTTCTCCTCTCGAGAGGTGACAAGAGCGATTGGATGAGAAGGATTTTGTGTGTGAGAGAAAGAGAGAGGAGTCGGACTAGAAGAGCAACGACAGACGGGGAGAGTGGGGATACTCTCGATAACAGATATATTACGAGATACAATAATGCTTTCAAGATCCCAAATCACGTTCATTCATGATCATGGCCCTGTCCTTGGTCCAGAAGGACGACCTCGAGTACAAAATCAATAAGAGATTCCAAGGCATCGTATCTGGAATTGGTGGAGCTGATCGAATGGTTGGACGAATCGCCTTATGCGAGTAGGTTGTTTTCTTTTTTAGCTGTTGAGTGGTTCTCTGATTACTTTTAGGCGTCGATCGTCGAGATCGGAGACGCAAAGTTTGAGACTAAGTCGACGTCACAAATGATACGTTCGACGTTTTCATCGGACTTGACTTTAGGCACAGGTACAGATGCTGCATTGATCTGGCTAAGAACACGTATGCAAACAGATTTTATCCGATCGGCTCGAAATGAAAACTCCTTTAAAACGTTTGGGAGAATATTATAATCAATATGTAAAAAAATTCAGAGCACAGTCAATTCAATATCGGCGACGATGAATGAGATGCATTAATCCTCTGTAGAAATCAGCTAATACTGCAGTTAACTTGTTTGGGACTCCAAAGTAAATTTCAACTATGCATCTACGGAACAAATCGTCATTTCTAAATGGGAAATGTAGCGACCGATATTGCGAAAAGTATTTCTCGCGACAAACTTTCATCTTTCGTAGTCCAACTGGATCCTCTATGACTTCTATATCCATATTATCGTATCTGTTCAGGAAAGAATCCATTTCAGACTCAGTAAATTCATCGGAGTTGATGCCGCTTATTCGCACGATAGCATCTCCACTTCTCACCGTTTCGTTTGCTGGAGCTTTTTCGAACACCTGAAATCATTACTTAGCATAAATATATTTAAAATCTTTTTTAAAAGATCATCTAGTTGTATCACTCACATTGTCAATGTAGTTTCCCGTGAGATGGATTCCGAAGCTGTGATATCTGAGTGATCCCGGTACTACCTTGAGATATACTTTACGAGAGGAGATCTTGGGTAAATGAGCATTCCAGTCCACTTTCGGTTGAGCGATGGAATATGACAGATGGAGTATAATAAACGTGGTGAGAGTGAGGAAGGAAACCAACTTTGTAGCAGAAAAAACGATATTGACCTGAGAAATGATAGTGTTATCCTATGTATGGTGTTCTTAACCCGCTCGATTAACTTAAGTTAATCGAGCGGTTTTTTTGCGTTGTATCCTACTTCGAGATTATCTAACAAGCTATTTGTTTTCTCTTTATTTCGGTTCCATTCAGGTATACGATAGGCACTCGAAAAAATGTTTTGCCAAAGCCGACTCTGGCATACATTAATAACTGACCACTCTGACAAATTTGCCCCGTGCCGTGAGTGATTTGATTTGTCGTTCTTCAAAAGTATTCTGCATTTATAATGTTACTTTCATTAGTTCTAATATGTTAGAGTCTCACTTGATCTGCAGCGCCGTTGAGATCGAGTACTCGTGAATAGCCGTTCGCGTGAGAAGGAGGCTTCATCTCCCAATTGCTATCTGAAAGTCATTGATTCAGAGACCGCACATAGAGCACTACTTTGCAAATTATGAAATGAACGAATCGATGATTCGTATTGTACTATTGTAGAACCGCGGGCGCACTATACTGTTCCGGTGAGTGATGGGAAAGGAGAGAGATAGTCGGGGAGAAGTTATTGGCGTATTATGGAATAGAGATGGGAAGTGAAAGGGAATGCGTATGATCTCTCTTGCAAGGTCGAGACCGTTCGTACAATCACTCATCTCTCGCTATTAGTGATAAACGGAACAGCACACAGACTGATTATCCCTCAAAATCTTATTGCTCTCCATGGGTAAGGTTCTGAGACGAGTTCTCAGAGTGCTTATAATATCTAGCTCAAAATATCTTAGCACCTTCTTTGAGCGATAAGCCGGTGTATAACGGAACGTTTAGATGTAAAATAACACTATTAAATGAAAATTCTCGTAATGTTAGGAGTCTGCTGCGTATAAACGGATGGAACACTCGATATTACTAGAAGGCAACACAAGTATTTCAGCCAGAAGTATTCCAATATGAGCGGAATTTTGAGAGAATAATAAAGAGATTTGATGACGTCCGCGTTAGGTTTATCAAGGCTCTGGAACAGGCCAAAAATCAAAAGAGCTCAAACCGTGCTCCCATGGGAAGTTATCGATGCAGAACAACCTGGTCATTATGTCCCTTTTTCGCTCGAATAAGCTTCCCCTCTTTTATAGCTTTAATCGAGAAGAAGAGGATAAATGAAAGCGGATGTTATTGGGAGCAATCAAATTCTTCGAGAGGAAAAGTGAGAATTGAACGAACCTCTTCTTCTCAATAAGATGTCACTGATGTGTTGTGAGAAACGCATTTGGATTCGATTATATTCTGATCGGACTACTGACCATCTCTTTATCAGTGCATACGAAGGAGATTAGAATCGAAACGAGAGGGGAGTAATGGGGTACTAGGCCATACAGTTGGTTACAAAGTCTCAAAGTTGGCAGAGAAGATATTGGATCAGAATTGTGAAACGACGGGATGGAAGAGTAGATAGGTGCGATTACGAGCCAATGAGGTGCTGTGAGAGAAACTTGAACTTGATACTGATTAGAATAGAAACGAAGGGATGAAAAGAAGGGATGGATGCGATTACGAGCAAGCGATGATCTTACTGATTAGCGTGGTTGAGCGAGAGATTGAGGGGAAAAGATTAGAATTGTTTGATACAAACGATAGATGGTGCGAAATTACTAGTGCCAAACTTGATGGATAGGAGTGCGAAATCGATAAATTGGGGAGGAGAAGGGGATGATTGGGAAAGGGAATCAATCAAAAAAAGAGTTCATGGATGCGAATACGAGCTAGCAAGAACAATAGAGGCTTCTGATCACAACCTTTACGTCATTTTTGTCCATTTTTTAGATGGAAGGGATTTAATGTTATGTAAACTCTTTCATTGGCAGGCCACTACACATTTTCTTCTTCTGATTCTTCTCCAGCCATCTATCCATCAACTCCATTCGGTCCGTATCAGGCCATCTATTGGGAAGAAGAAATGGTTAAGAGACCATTCACCAGAGAATGGAAAAGACCTCGGATGGCCATATCCCCGTTTTATTGTTTCTCGTACTGAGGGTATCGATGGAGCATCGAAGGTGCCATTAGCTGAGGCTACAGAATTTTTTTGGTGAGTTACGGATTCCAGAGTCAAATATTAGAAAAGAGAACAACTTGTAAGGTTTTACGATGTGTTTTCACGCGTAGATTCTGAATTTCACCACTAGAACCCACGAAATTTAAACACTCAAAAAGTCTTCAAGGAAACTATTCAATTGCCGATATTCCTTTGTTCTCAATGCTAGGATTCCGGGAACGTTTCTCTATTTCTTCTCTTCCTCCGCTCATCCGCCTCTCACAGTCTTTCCGATCTATTGCACTAGAGTGTGTGTGGAGCGAAGAGAATGCAGGGGCGGACTACTGCTCTCTTCATTCCGCATACTCTCTCGACCGATTCCGAGGAGAAGTCTTCCACTCTCCACTTCCACGCGCTATCTCTTCAGTGAGAGAAGCAAGAACGCAGAGTATGAAGAGAGCTCAGCGGGCGGATTTGAGTGAGAGAGAAGGAGAGGAGCACGCTCTTCATTCAGCACAATCTCTCACCCGTTTCTTGGAAAAAAGGCTGCCTGATCTGAAGGAGAGAAGCATGAGTCTCTCTCACTCTCTTCATTCCGCATACTCTCTCAGTTTCTGAACGTGAGGGGGCGAGGACCGAGGGGCTCCTCTCTCTTTAGTGTAAGAGGAGGGCTTCTGAGAGTCCTCCTTCCTACGCATCATGCGTTCGATCACTATATAAACCAGCTTCCTGCGATACGTTTCAGTCTCCACTCACTTGAATGGCCACCAGTGCTTTGCTGGCCCACCTACTCTCACTGCCTCCTTTGTGCTATGTTGATCAATTATGCCCAACCGTACCACCTAGGTCACGTTACCGTACCCTTTAGGCCACGTCACCGTACCATCACCCTCTAGGCTACGCTACCGTACCCTCTAAGCCACGCTACCGTACTATCTAGGACGTACCTTCATGAACCACTGAGGCATGTGCATGTCTCTATTGGGCCGTGTTCGCTTCCACAAGAAAGACCTGACGTGCTTTTGCGTGATCGATTGATATTTATGGGGAGAAGAGATCATCGGCATTGGGAGGTTAGAGATTTTTTGCGAGAACAGATTGTTTTATTAGAGTGTATTATACGACGCGTTTTATGGAGAGGCTTTAATGACCTTTTTGATTTCCTTCGATCTCTTTCTGCAAAGTATTGTTTCCTGCGAGAAGGAAGGGAAGACTGATGTAATAGGCTCCAACTCTGCTAATCATTGATGGCAGATTGGCAGCGGTTGAATGTATGGTAATTAATTGCATTTCGTCAAGACATCTCGAGAAACTCTATCTGAATCACACTGTATTCTCCTCGTATTCCACTGTCTTTGAACATCTGATCTCGGCCTGTTTTGATTACTTTCTACCTTGTGTTCTCTATATCTCTGCGTCTAGCTCCTCACTATCTCTCACTGTTTCTTCCTATCTCTGGATTCTCCATCGTCTCCCATGCTAACGCCCCTGATAAACTTTGTCACGTTAGATGGGACCCTATATTATCCGAAGCCTTTGCCTCAATCCCATCATTCTCAAAAGAAGATTCTCAAGAGATTCTCAAGAGAATCTCCTATTTTGCTCCTTTACCATAGTGCTAGGCCACTCTACCGCACTCTCTTGGCCTAGCTACCGTACTCCTCTAGAGCCCTACCGTACTCCTATTGGCCACACTACAGTACCCCTTTTGACCCCGCTACCGTACCCCTCTAGTTCCTTACCGTACTCCTCTAGGCCACACTACCGTACCCTTCTCGGCCTCGCCACCGTACTCCTTAGCTTTCCCTATTGAGGTCTCTCTGGGGCGTTTCAGTTCTGGCGTTTTGTGTCAGGCATTGAGTGGACTGTATTCATTTTCTTGCTTCAGGGGAGATTGAGCAAAGATGGAATCCTTCGACCCTGCCTCCTTGAATTCTTCCCTGTCTCTTGATTTGAGCTCTCTTGATTTCGCCAATTTTACCCCTGTTCTCGCTCCGGTTTCGCAATCAATCAACAATCTACTTGCAGGATGTCTAACGTGCTCTTCTTGGTGGTTGTCTTCTCCCTCGTCGGAGCTGTCATGGCTGGAAACTATCGCAGAGTATGTTGCTCATCTCGTATCTCTCTCTCTCTCTTCTCTCTCTCTCTCTTCTCTCTCTCTCTCTCTCATTCTCTATCTCTGCATTGTACACTCTTTCGCCTAGTCTCAGTCGGAGAGACAGTGTGGAGAGACGTGCACACACTTCTCTCATCAGTCTAGCACACCCATTCTCTCTCAATCCCTCCTTCCCTACTTCTCCATATTCCTCCTTCCAGACCAGCACGGCCATAGAGGTGGACATTACCGTCAATGTCTCCTTCAGCTGCTTCAATGACCCTTCAGCCCACTACAAGGCGTGGTTGAAGGTACGAACAGTTTCCTGTTAAAGGGGTGGTTTGGAAGATAACGATTCTCCTCTTCTTCTTTTTCTTCTTCTTTTGCCTCGCGTTAGTCCCGCTTGGGGGCGGGGGCCGCTACATGGCTCTGTGCTCTCTACGCAATTCTAGTTTTGGCGTTTTCGGGGCGTGAATTGACGCGTCTCATGTCGTCGTTAAGGGCATCTTTCAATATCATTTTCGCCTGTCCTTTTGGCCTTGTTCCGACCACCACATAACGATTCTGATGCTCAAAATCATTTGCAGGAGCAGGATGACCTGTCGGATGACACTCTGGACGAGGGATCGATCACCGTACGTTTCAGCTACTTTAATAGTTTGGACCACTTCATCCCGTTCAAGTCTCTCCCTCTCCCCCAGATTTTATATCCTTTTCCTACCTTCTTTTCGCACTACTTTCACCAATGGAATGTTGTTCCTGGACCGATTCTAAGAGCATTTCCTACTGAAGACAGTAAATAATGGCGAGGATATCCAAGCCTTCTATCCCTCCGGGTCGGTAAATTGGTAGTGATTTCGGTTGCGGAAGGTAATCCTCCCTAACAAAGCATTGGACAGCAGGGGATTGTAGTCCGGCTAACAGCTGGCCTTACCAGCGGATCCTACCTAGCGTTGTTGTACGACTGTAAAATCGCTTGACGTGGCAGTACCTTTTAGTATCTTTTAATGTCGATCATTCCAGCTCACGAACGGCAAGGGATGGCTTCTCCTCTCTGGAACGGCTGAGGATTCGACATCCGAGCAGTGCGTCGAGCCGTTCCTGAAGGTGAAGTCCTCCTGCCCGGATCGCGTCGCCCTCAACGACTGGACGAGCGATTTCAATTGGAGGGAGGAGAAGAGAAGGGTCGTGCAGGAGTATAAGGGTACGTTTTTGCAGATTGGGCAATCGGATTCAGAGGGCACTAGGTCGGATGAGATCATTCGGATGATAGTCTACTGGATGAGCGCCTAATGAGAACGAGATAACAACTGTTATGTAATAGACGGAGTATGCAAATGGTGCTCAAGTAGGTTATCATCCGAATGTTTTCATCCGAATTTGTGCCGATTCAGTGGATAGACTTCTCCGGGCACAAAAAGTGTTAGATGCACCAGGCTATTCTGTCACACTAGGGCGCCCAGATGTTAGTTTCTTTCAAGTCATGAAAACGATGCTTTACGGCGGTTGACGGGTTGCATTGCAGAGGCTCCCTGCTTCTTCATGGAGATCAGTGAGTGCGGGCAGCAGTGTGGAAGGAATGGATGCAGTGGCGCATGCGAGAACGCCGGCGACCACTGCGTCGAGAACCACAAGTGGTTCAATGTCGACGCCAACCGCCACTCCAAGTGGAAGGCCAGCTGCTTCTTCGATTGAGTCATCCCAATCGACCCCTTCTCCCTCGCTATCTCTCTCTCAAACTCCTGATCGATATCGCAAACACATCCATCCTCTCATCGTTTGGCACTAGTAATTTCGCCCCATCAATCGTTTGTATCAATACAATTCTGATCTTTCTCCCCCTTAAATCTCTCTCTCAACCATCTAATCGATAGATCAGCTCGTAATCGAATCCATCTATTCTTTCCTCGATTGATTCTCTATCCCAATCACCCTTCTCCTCCTCGATGTATCGATTGCGCCCAACTCATCCATCAACTCATCGTTTGACCCTAGTAGTTTCGCCCATTTTTGTTTTTCTACAATTCTGATCCTTCTCCCCTTCAATCTCTCGTTCAACCACGCTAATCATCGCTAGCTCGTAATCGTAATCGCTTAATTCTTGATCCCAATCAACCCTCTTCTCCTCCTCCCTTAACCACTCTAATCGATAGTTTGGGATAGCTCGTAATCAATCTGCTCGTTCCCATTCTTCTTTTCATCCCTTCGTTTCCATTCTAATCACTATCATGTTTGTTTCTCAGCACTTCACTGGCTTGTAATCGTCCCTATCTAATCTTTCCATCTCGTCGTTTCACAATTCTGATCCAATCTCTTATATGCCAACCTTGTGAGTTTGCGATCAACTTTGTGACTTCGCACCCCATTACTCCTCTCGCTTCGATTGTAATCTTCTTCGTATGCACTGATAAAGGGATGACCAGAACTGAATCGAGTCCATCTGCGTTTCTCACAGCACATCAGTGACATCTTATCGACTTTGTGTGAATAGAAATAATAGAAGAACCGGTTCTTTCAAATCTCACTTCTCCTCTCGAAGAATTTGATTTCTTCCCATAACAGCCGCGTTCACTTCTCCACTTCTTCTCGATTTCCGCTTCTCTCCAGTCATAAATCTCGGAGCAAAGAGTGAAAAAGACTGAGAGAGAAGGAAGCAAGAGGGAGGAAGGCAGAGTTGAAGGGGTGTAATATCGACGAACTCCTTCCTCATGTTCTTCTTCCTCGAATTGATTCAACAGAAATGTGACTCTAGATGAAGGTAAAAATCGCCAGGAAGAATACAACAACCTGAGATGTGACTTCTTGCAGGATTTTTTCTTACAGTGAATCTTCCCTATGAATGGACTCAACAAGTATTGAAAACGCAGTACCCGATCATCTTCCATTTAGCCCGTCAGTCCGACATCAGAATACATAACATCGCGTGATTCCTTTCGTCGTTTTATATGAATCTCTTCGACTCACATGAATCTCGATCACTCTGACTGACTAGAGAAAGTAAGAGAGAGAGAAAGGAGGAGTAGAAGGGAGGGGTGTAATATCATTGTGAGAAAAAATCCTGCAAGAAGTCGCATCTCAGGTAGTTGTATCCTTTCTGACGATTTGTACCTTCATCTAGAGACAGGCAGAAAGCAGAGGACGATAGACGAGCTTCTAACCTTATGAGCTTCTTCATAAGCTTTAAAATGCGCAGAGGAGAATGTGCGAATGAATCAAGGGGACGGCCGAAAGCTCGTGCATTCGATCCACATCCGACTGAGAATATTCTTAGAAATCACTCACCCACTCGCATATTTTTTAGTTCCGACTACTATTAGTCATTATAGATGAAGAATGAGTGTGATTGAAAGATTATTAGATCAGAGAATTATATTTCTGTCCTGGTTGGGTGAGGACGGATTTGTTAACACAGTAAACGGCGTTTGATATGTATTTGTTGTGATCAAGCACAGGCTCTCACTCCTTGTGAGACTGCGCATCGCGCTATTCAAGAAGTTTCCAGCATTAAGAAGTTATCTTTGTCTGGGAGGGAGAGGATTAGAGACGCATTTCAAGCTGAAGCTGATTTCAACCGGATCCACTCCAGCTGGATGAGTCAACTGGTCCTCTGACCTGCCCAATCAATCACTCACTGAGGAACACAACTGACTTTCTTACACTTACAATGGAGTAGCTCTTCTTTGATGATTTCTTACTTTGAAGTTGTACGGAAACGATAAACTCTGGTTTCTGATTTCTTGATCTCACATTAACAAGGGAGGAATGATGACACTGATAAGAGAATCGGGCGAGAAAGCGTCGCGATTCTTCCCTTCTCTTGAATCGTATAGTGAGGATGACACGTCAGCAATACTCCAGTTTCGTTTTTGCTCTTGAACCAAGAGAACTATGCCATCCGTTCTCGTAACTGGTGCCAATCGTGGAATCGGCCTTGGACTGGTGAGAGAGCTGCTCAAGGATCCCTCCGTCACTGTTGTGATCGCCACTATGAGGAACCTCGAGACTGCAAAGGTATTTGATATATTATTTCATCGACTTATGTAAGTCAGCTTGACGTTATCGAACCACATGATCGTTCCCTGAAACCTTCCCTTCGATCCCTTACTTTAGCGGTTGAGTTTCAAATCTAAAGCGACTAGAGATATTAGATTCAAACTCCGTAGATCAGAAATATGATCTTTCGTTCCAGGAACTGTGCGCGATCGAGAACCCCAAACTCCACATCGTCGCTTGCGAAGTCACGTCCGAGTGCAGCGTCGCCGCGGCTGTGAACAAGGTACGAACAAGTACAACATAATTTTTTGTGATCGTTTATCTCACCAAACACAAATAGTCTTTTTCAAATGTGATGAGACTATAATGTAAGAGAGAACTTTCTAGTCTGTGACTGCTCAACTGATCTTTGATCCCACCAAGCACAAGAGGTCACTGGAAGAGTACTCCCTGTAATGTGGATTATGCTTTAGAGACGTTTCTAGCGCGTGCTCTTGACCTAATCAATCAAAATCATTGCAGGTAACCGAGATCGTCGATGGAAAGGGACTGAACATTCTGATCAACAACGCTGCAGTCTTCCAGTCGCTCGTTCTCAATGGGGAAGTCGAGAAGGAAATCGTGATGGAGCAGTTCGAAGTTAACTGTTACGGACCTCTTCTTGTAGCTAATGTCAGTTAAATGCTTTTCTTCTAACTTGTCGACAAAGTCCTCAATTGACTACATTCTGATCGTGTATCTTTATGTCTGACGAGAATTGTGTTCCATTTCCAGAAATTCTACGCTCTTCTCAAGCGTGCGGCTGAACTCAACGGCTCAGCTCAGATTGCCAACGTCTCTTCCGCCCTTGGTTCAATGGAGCAAGCAATGACCGACTTCTCCAATCCTCCTTCCATCTATTGTATGAGCAAGGTAAGTACATACTTGACTTCGATTTCAAGAATAATTAGTTGGGATCGTCTGAGCGATATAGTTAGTGATTTCGCATAATTTCCGAATGAATTTATTGACAAAGAAAAGAACAACGGATTTGAACGTTTCTTTACCTAATCCCAATTGTCGGAAATTATAAGAAAATGTGCTCATAAAATGTCATCGAAGCTTAGCAATTCAGGCCGCTCTCAACATGCTCACTTGCCGGCTCGCTTTTGAGTGGAAGGACGACAAGATCCGTGCAACTGCCATCAATCCGGGTTGGGTGCGAACGGAGATGGGAACGGAGGAGGCTAAGCTATCGGTAAGCGGAGTTAAAGACCCAGTGATATCTATATGCGGGATAAGATGAGCTTCATTAGGGAAGATTCGTGATCATTGTTCAGAGAGTATAATCCGGGATGGGGCTTCAGAGGTGAAAGTGGTTTTTGCGGAGACAGTGCCTCTGAAGATGCTGCATCATAGATCGTTCTGAAGGAAATAACTCGTGATGAAAAACTTCGATGAAATTGGCAGGGATGAATCAGCCCATCAATCAGCCTGTACTCACTTTCATCATGCAATACTTTATATCTATCTATACTTTACCTTACCAGTGAATTTGATCAATTTATTGCAGGTCGAGGAGTCAACCTCGCCTCTCTCCAAACTCATCCTATCCCTCACTGAGGAGCACAATGGCGGGTACTACAAATACACAGGAGAGAAGGTTCCGTGGTGATCACTCCATGACTAGTTCTGTTTGATTTTATTGCTCGATTATTCTTTACGTTTCCATTCGGGTCAAAAATAAATCCAAGGTTGATGAGATTAGTATGATAAAATTAATGAAACCGTCTGGAAATTGAATGACAGTCTGATTGATTCTTTCATACTTTTTTATAGCGTATTGTTCTTACGTGTGAATATTGATTGCAAGGTACACTCCTCCCGCAATTGAATGGCAGACTAATTGATTCCTTCATTTTTTTATACCGTTTTGTCCATTCTTGTGTGTATTGTTCGTAAGGTACACTCTTCCTACTACACACATCAGTTGTTTAAGAAGAGAAGTACAGTGGAAACTGAGTGGTTGATGGTCACCGTGACGAAGTAATCTGAAGTTCGAAATTTGATGTCTTTGTATTCGCTGATTTGTTGTTGATGATGTTGTAATCCAATAGGAGGAACGAGGAATACATGACCTCGCAACGTAGAAGATGCACCGTAAGGAATAATTGTCAACCCTTGTTCATAGATTCTGAGAAACTATTAAGTTATCGATACAGAATTCGAACTAACCGACATGTGCAGAACCGTAAAACAATGAAGAAACATAGTAGCCTATCTATCTCTTGTTCTTGATCACTTATCTGCCGTTACCTAACAAAGATATAAGCACGGTCAGAGGTCTGGAATCTTGAACTGATTCTACAATGCCTGGAGAAATTGCTCTAAATCAACCCGCCCTCATGGATTCATACAGGTCGACAATGGGAATTTAGTTCCATGATGAAGCCATGTAGTTGGAGCAGTAATCTAGCATAGTCCACGTCTTCCTAACCTCGGCACCAACGCCCTTCGCTCCTCGAAACTGACAGGCTCCGTCCATTCTTATCTCATCCGTCACTCTCAAAGTCGGCTGATCTCCAACCCTCTTCAGTTCACACAGTCTATCACCTCGTGATCAGTACCAAAGTAGGATGGAATGGTCTCCGAATGATTGGCAGAGTCGTCCACTCTTATCTCATCCGTCTATCACTAAGAGTCATCGCCCTCTGACTCTCTCAAAATCGCGCACTCTCTCACCTATATCTGCTTACCAGAGTACAATGGAATGAGCTTTCGACTGATGCGCCTGGCGCTTATCAGACTGGAGATTGACAGGTGAACGGGAAGAGAGGAGTACATAAGGAGGGGAGAAAGGGGAGAAGTCACCATTCCAAGGATGCGTCTTCTTCTAGTTGCCGCCCTGGTCGCTGCGACCGTCGCAGCCACAGGAGCCCCGAGGTGAGCCACTACCGTACCCTACTTTTGAGCTGCAGTACCCCTTAGTCTACCGTATTCAACTTTGAGCTACAGTTCCCTTTAGTCTACGGTGTCCAACCCTGAACCACAGTATCCCCAGTCTAGTATATGGTAGTCATTTCGAACCTCGCCAAGTCTGCAGTCATTAGCCTCCCTTACCGTATGCTTGCCCTGAGCTACCGTATTCCCTGGACTACAGTATTCACCCTCTCTCTTCAGATGGAGCAACGAGGATCGCGAGTCCGTCGAACGCGCTGAGGCGTTCAAGTCCGGCCTCGAGTACCGTTACCACCTCGAAGCTCAGGTACCGTAATCACCAACTGACTTCCACCGTAACCCTCAATCAATCAATAACTCAATTCAGGTCTCAAACGGACTTCCCGTTCCCGGATCCGAGCAGTCTGCCGTCCGTTCCAAGTCTCTCGTCACTCTTTCCTTCCCCGAATCCGAATCTGTTGCCCATCTGAGACTGGAGAAGATCCGTGTCGCTTCCCTCCAGAAGGAAATCGATGAGCCCAAGAAGGTCCAGCCTTTCGAGCTCTTCGACGAGATCGAACTCAACGAGGTTTGTCACTGTTTCCTATTGAAGTACCTTCTAATTTTCAATGACTACAGTATCCCCATAATTATTACAGTAATCGAACTTTCCCCTCAGGAGCACCTCCGTACTCTCCATCTGCCCGTTCGTTTCCGTTACGAGTCTGGAATGGTCTCCGACATCGAATTCGACCGTGCCGATCTCCCCTGGTCGATGAACATCAAGAGAGTCTACATCAACATGCTCCAGGTACGGTAGATTTGACGGTTGAGGTTACGGTATCGATTCCAAATCAATCCCTTGCAGGTCAACCTCGCTCAGAAGAACACCCACGAGTCTCGCTACAACTCCGAGTTCGACTCCCAGAAGGAGACTGTCTTCTCCGCCCCCGAGGTATGCATTTCGTCATCCGATGAAATCATAGAGAACCTGTATTCTCTACACACGATTTTTACCTGTCAATCTGATCTGTCCGTTATCTAATCAACTTCCTCATCAGGTGACCCTCGAGGGTGACTGCGAAGTCGTCTACACCGTCCTTCCCGAGACCTCTCGTCGTGAGGAATCTGAGGAGCTCCGCGTCACCAAGTCGATCAACTTCGAGAAGTGCGCCAGAAGAGTTGGACAGCGCTACAACTTCCGTTTCGGAGACGAATGCCCGTCTTGCGAGACCAAGTTCACTGGAGAGGAGCGTAACATCGAGTCATCGACCGTCTTCAACTACCGCATCGCTGGAACTCGTTCTCGTTTCGTGATCAAGGAGGTCGAACTCAGATCCGTCTACTCGTATGCTCCTCTCTCTGAGCAGGAGACTTTCTTCACCACTTTCGTCTCTGGAAACCTGAGACTGATTGAAGTGAACAAGGAGGAGAAGAGAATCCCCGCCCCCAAGGGTGACAAGAAGGAGTCTCTCCTCTACTCGATGGAATGGGAGAAGAAGGAGGAGAAGTTCCTTTCTACCGGAGACGAGTCTCTCCTCAGAGAGTCCCCTTATCCCGAGATCAAGAACAAGCACGAAGTTGTCATCCGTCTCATCAAGTCGCTCGTCGTCAAGATGGAGACTGAGGAGAAGGGAATCGAACTGGCTGCCGCTCACGAAATGGCCAGAATCGTCAAGGTTCTTCGTCTCGCCACCAAGGAAGACATCAAGAGAATCAACAAGGTACTTATTTCGTCATTTCAATGGATTCGTACTCAAAACAAACAAGTTTTGCTTGCTTTTCATCTGAAATCATCACTGTAGAGGCTATTAACTTATCGATTTCCATTTCAGGAGCTCTCTTCCGAGGCCAAGGACAAGGTCGTCAGATCCCAGATGGAGGATATCTTCGCCGATTGCCTCGCTCTCGCTGGAACCTTCAACACCGTCGAGCATCTCGTTGAGAAGATCCGCAATCGCGAAGTGAGAATCGATCTTTCATTGTTCATTTATTAGTATCCATGTCATTGAGTGTATGAGCTGAGCTCTTTCAATGCAGCAGTATTGAGCATAGGCTGTTCAAGCAATTTCATTGTCTAATTTCCCTTCATTTCCAGGTCTCTCCCCTCCGTTCCGCCAATCTCCTCAAGCAGCTCACTTCCATCCGTGTTCCCTCCGAAAAGATCGTCGACTCCCTCCTCTCCCTCTGCAAGGATTCTCGTCGTCAGCCCCTCGAGCGTCAGTCTTGCTGGCTTACCGTCGGTGCTCTGATGAACGGAGTGTGCGGAGACCATCGTGATCAGCTCGCCATTGAATCGGAAGAGGAGAGAAAGTGCCCGAGAGACGTGAAGGAGAGATTCGTGAAGGAACTCTTCGAACAGTTCGAGAGAGCCGATACCAGATACGAGAAGATTCTCGCTCTGAAGACTATCGCCAACTCTGGAATGGATCTGACTGTCTACCCTCTTGAGAAGATCATCAGAGACCAGAAGGAGGAGAGAATCGTCCGTGTTCAGGTGAATATCTGACTTTGTCCAGCAATTTATTGAACGAATTGCCTGTTTATCTATAGAAACCCACCAATTGCAGGCCATCGAGTCCCTCCGCAAGCTCCGTTCCGTGCTTCCCCGTAAGATGGTCAACATCTTGATGCCCCTCTTCAAGAACATCCGTGAAGCTCCCGAACTCCGTCTCTCGGCTCTCCACCAGATCATGTCCACCACCCCCGAGAAGACCATCATCGACCAGCTCGTGTACCAGCTTGAGAAGGAACCTTCCACTCAGGTGAATGCTACTAGAATTGGGCTATCGTGCATGCGATATTAGTCGAATCTCATGTCTCACTTGTTTGAACGTCTGTCCTGGCCAAATTCAACGTTGTTTACTATTTCTAAATTCCTAAAATGCATACCAATGAGACATGGCTTACTTCTGTAGCGTTTTACAATACATAACATGTCTACAATAGAAACGATGCCTAAGCTTTTGTGTGCGCTGGTTGTTCACGTATGGATAATGAACATACTAATGTATCTCATTTCCAGGTCTACTCGTTCGTTCTCTCCGCCCTCGAGCAGTTCTCTCGCTCTTCCATCCCCTGCGAGAAGACCTTCGCCGAGTACTTCAAGACCACGCTCCTCTCCCTCCGCTCTCTCCCCCGCAAGCTGACCACCTCCACCTACAAGCACTGGACTGTCTACAACGAGGAGCACGAGACCGGAGCCACCCTCAACTGGGCCGCCCTCTTCTCAAATGACTCCGTCCTTCCCAAGGAGGTCATGACCACCCTCGAGACTGCTTTCGCCGGCCAGTGGAACAAGTACCTTGCCCAGATCGGATTCCAGCAGCACAATATCGACCAGGTTCTCTACAAGCTTCTCGACCAGGTTGAGAAGGGAGGACTCGAGGAGGTTCTCGTGAGAGGAAAGAGATCGACCACCTACAAGCCCACCGAGATCCTTCGTGGTCTCTTCTCCAAGCTGTCCATTGTCTCTCGCAAACAGCAGAAGGAGGATCCCCATGCTCTTGTCTACGTTAGATACCTCGATATGGACTACGCCCTTCTTCCCATCGACGAACAAGTCATCCCTGAGATCATCAAGACCGTCCTTCGTAATGGAAGAATCGAACTCGGAGAGATCGAGTCGATCCTCGCTAAGGGATACAGATTCAACACCGTCCTCTCATCTTTCGTCTATGAGAGAACTCGTTCCGTCGCAACTTCCATGGGATCTCCTCTCATCTTCTCTTCCAAGATGCCCACCATCTTCAAGGTCGATGGTTCCATCAAGGTCGAGCTCGAGCCCAGAAACGGAAAGTCTGTCGATGGACTTCGTCTCCGTATCGATGCTCGTCCCGCTCTTGCTTCCACCCACATCACCAAGGTCGAGATCAACTACCCCATGGTATCTGCTGGAGTCAAACTCCTCCATTCCGCCCACGTCAATGTTCCCGTCGACATGACCACTGAGATGAGCTGGGACAAGAAGTTCGAGGTCAAGACCACCCTCGCTCTTCCCAAGGAATCTCGTCGTCTCGTCCAACTTCTGACTCGTCCCGTCTCTTTCGTCCGTCATTGGCCCAAGGAGACTCGCACCTATGTTGAGCCCAAGGAGAAGACCATCTACATTGAGGAACTCGAGACTCTCGTCCACAAGATCAGCTCTTCCCATCTCGAGAAGGCTACTGGACTGAAGATGAACGTTGAGGGACACGTCCATGGACATATCTGGGAGAAGGGAATGGAGGGAATCCCCTCGGCTCTTCTCATCGGTGAGAACAACATCGAAGTCTCGTTCGAGAAGACTGAGGATTGCCCCAAGGAGTTCGTGATCAAGACCGAGATTGCTGCTTTCGATGAGGAGTCGAGAATGGAGAGACCTTCGATGGAGAAGTTCTTCGAGAAGGACAATGAGGAGCACTTCAAGATTGAGGAATACGAGGAGTATGATGGAGATGAGGAGGAGCGTCGTGCTTCCTTCAAGAACTACGTCAAGTCCTACAAGTCCGACAAGGCTTACTCCCACCGTCTCTTCTGCCAGATCAAGACTGTTGGAGGAAGAAAGGAGCGTAAGGCCGAGGTCGAGCTCAGATCTGTCTGCGATGACAAGCTGAGACACTGCAAGATCGCGTTCAACGGAATGACCACCCCTCTTCTCGAGAAGGAGACCCGCGATTGGAAGATCGAGTCTAACATTGAGATGCTCTACCCCGAAATGCCCGAGACTCTCAAGGAACTTCTCAACCAGAAGCACCGTGAACTCTCGATCGAAGTCGAATCTCGCTGGGGATCTGACTACAAGAACTCGCTCAAGATGAAGATCCAGGGAGAGCAGAACAAGGTACGGTTTGGATTCTTTTGTAGGGATACGGTAGTTGGCTGATTACGGTAGATTACGGTAGATAAAAGCGTAATCTAAAGTACCCTCTTATTGATTGATACTCTTCAGGAGCAGAAGAGATGGATGAAGCGCGTGGCTGAGCTTAAGGAGGATTCTCTGACCGCCCTCGAGGAATACAACCGTCTCGTTGAGGCTTCGATGCTCAACCAGTACAAGGTCGTCGCCAAGTACGATATCACCTGCCCTCTGACTCGTTCTCTCATCGAGAGATTCTACGCTTACTGCAAGGTGGGTACAGTGACTATGCATTTATTCGATTCACAAGTAGACTGAATACGCCAATCGACCATTCCGATTCCTCCAATTACTAATCCGTAGATGATAATACGACTCATTTTCAGGCCTACGCTCCCTGGTTCTCGACTTCTTACGAATTCGGACACAACGAGGAGAGAATCGTGCGTGCTCTTCTTTCCATCGAGCCCTCTACTCGTCAATACGCCAATCTGACCCTCGAGACTCCCATTGAGAAGGTTTCCATCCGTGACTACCGTCTTCCCGTCCCTCTTCGTCTTGTGAACATCCGTCGTCAATCGATGACTCCCATCCGTTCTCTTTCCACCCTCGGATCTTCCCTTGTCGATGAGACCAAGGCCATGTGCACCGTTGAGTCCCGCAAGGCGAACTCCTTCGATAACGTCATCTACCGTACTCCTCTGACCACTTGCTACTCCGTCCTGGCCAAGGATTGCTCATCTGAGGAGCCCGAATTCGCCGTTCTTCTCAAGAAGATCTCGAAGAACGGAGAGGAGAAGAAGTGCAAGATTGTCTCTCGCGATTCCGTCATCGAACTCGAGGTGGACAAGAGATCTGAGAAGATGCGTGTTACCATCGATGGAGAGGTTGTCGAGAGAGTCGAGAGACTCGAGAAGGCCCGTGTCTACAAGAAGAACGAGGTCGTTGTCGTTGAACTCGATGACGTCACCGTTGAATTCGACGGATACACCGCCAATGTCAAACTGTCCGAGTACTACAAGAACAAGCAGTGCGGAATCTGTGGACACTTCGACGGAGAGAAGAAGACCGAGTTCAGACGTGCTGACAATGAGGAGACCGGTGAGTAGTGAATGGGGTAGTGTAGTTCATGAAATAGAGGAACCATCGAACAATCATTGTTTGGCATAACTCTTTTCGAACCATGACATATTAGTGCCTATGGGGAGTACACTAAATGACGAAATGATCATGAAATTCTTTGCAGAAGACCTCGAGGAGTTCCACCGCTCTTTCCTCGTTAAGGGAGAGGAATGCGAGATTGAGGAGAACAAGCTTTCCGAGAAGAGAAATTACCGTCGCCACTCCGACTTCTCTTCTTCCTCTTCTTCTTCTGAGGAATCCATCTTCGAGACCAAGTGGGACTCGAAGAAGGTTGTCGCCGAGAAGAAATACGAGGAGGAAACTGAGGTTGTTGGTAAGTAAATTGATTGATCTCTTCTTTTAGTAAGCGATCAACCGTCATTCCATCACCATAACCCTTTATCCATTTCAGAGACCGTTGAGAAGACCCGTGTGATCGAGTACTCCAACCGTGTCTGCTTCTCCAAGACTCCCGTCCCTGAGTGCCCCAAGGACGCCATGGAGAACGAGGAGAACATGAAGGAGATCAAGGTTTGTATTGGAACTCGTAGAATCCAGATTCTAAGCGATCAGTTCCACTGCCCAGAATTCATGTCATTGCACTAATCAACACTCAATGCAGGTCAAGTTCACTTGCCTCTCTCGTTCCGACCGCGAAACCGCTCGTCTCATCCGTGAGGCTCGTCGTGAGATTCTCTCCCTCGAAGGATTCCCCGAGTCTTTCATCGAGACCATCACCGTCCCCAAGAACTGCCTCGTCTATTGAGCAATTCATTGTCATTCTGAGTAGTTCTTGCTTGTTTATAGTATGATAAACCGTTTCAAGCACTAATGCAAAGGTGTGCTTCACTCAACATTAAAACAACACAGCGAACAATTTTTATATAATGGATAGATGGGAGACTTTGCCACAGGGAACATCTTTCCCTTGATCCGCTCGTCTACTCAGCACTAGCTTTCTGGCTTTCGAGTCATCTCATCCCTCTTCATCTTGTGAACTACTTAGTCAATCGATGACCGTTCCCCGTTCCCTTTCCATTGATGCATGAAACTGGCAGAACAGTGTTAAAGTCAGTGTTCATTCAATCGTCTCGTCGCCGTTTAACATTGTATTTCAATACTCATTATCAGCCTTGGGTCTTTTCGCCCGTTATTTTGATCTTTCCTTGATCTCTTTAATTTTTATTCTCTTCGATGCTCATCTTTGCAAGCATGGTCGAATATTTATCGTTCACAGGAGAAACGTTTGAAAACGCGAAGCATCAAGAGAAGTAAAGTTTCTGTTTAACAGAAATTGGCCACCAAAAAAGGCTTTTTGATTAGGCAAGAAGTCATTAGGGTAGGATATATCGAAAAAGAAGAGACGAGCATGAAACAGCGAGGGGAGAGATGGCACACACCACACAAGGAAGTCATGCTAGGAAAAGAACACTCAGAACAAAGAAGACTGTGGATGAGATGCCACGCGCTCCTTTTCTTAATCCCTTGTAATGAGATGCGGGTAATGCACGTCCGGACATTTCACCGCCGTCGTCTACCCTGACATCGCTTGATTGATCTACCGTATTGATCGTATCGAATCCTAGGATACTGTAGTTTTCTCGTACCTGTCAAAACAGCATCTCTTCTTTCGAATGAACTCTGTGATTTTTCCGAGAGTTGGTTCGAGAGAGCTGAAAACTATTACGGTAAGGTGATGATTACGGTAGATTACGGTAGTCTGAACTCACATCGATCGGTTGGTGAGCCCGAACTCGTTCTCGTCTGCTCGGTCGAACGAAGATTCAGAGAAGGCGATCCGAAATGGGAAAATGCAGAGGATATTACGGTAGTTTGACTACTTTGAGAGTATACTACACAACTTTCGTTCAAGAATTGTCCACAAGAGTACAACCGCAGTTAGATGGATACTGTTGAGAAAAAGTAAGGAACATGCAGAGCTGCTGACAATGATGAAATTCTTACCTGGAGAATGAGGGTGAAGAGGAGTACACGCATTGAAGGCATGGTCAGTCTTGAGTAGAAGAAGTGAATGGGTTACCTGGAGGAGAGAAAAATTACAGGGAGTTGCTCAAAATATGGAACGACAAACAATTGTATAGTCGACCTACTCGGAGGGTGAAACATAGAAGATCTTCTTGGAGGCAGACGCAGCTGAAACATTCGCTGCCTCGTTTTTTGTGTTTAAGCCCTCGGGATGAACTTGCCTACATCATTGATGAATTCATCTCTTGGGTATTACTCGTCTCCGTTCCTGAGACAGAAAAAAACGTATGAATAATTGCTTCCAGGGAGTTTGTGCCGTTTTCAGTAGTCCTGGAGGGAACCTTCATCCGACTAACGTTTCCCTCGTGCTAAACGGAAGGAAGGACATTACAGAATTCACTTCCATTCTCATACTCTTTTCTATGTCAGCATGTTGGGAGAGACTAGACTTTCTTCAGTTCTTTTCTATCTTTTCTCAATCGCTATCTGCACAGCCGGAGATTGTTCGCAATATAGAGATTATATATGAAAGGTCGTTAAGCCATCGCTTACAAAACGGGCTGTGCTGCCCTCAAGCGAGTCCAGTGTTATGTCTGTTCTGAGATGTGTTCTGACCTTTCCCGTCTCATTGCTGCCCGAAAGCCGCCCGAAGAGCCCTCATTGCCGGAGAAATTGAGAAGAGCATCAATTAAACTAGCGAGCGTCTAGCCTATGCTCAGTTCCCTGGGAGTGTAGATGAATTTACAACGAATTGTAGACACGAATGCATGAAGCTTTAAGAATGATATTATTCTTCAAAATTGGAATTGTATTGGTGCTTTCCACAGCTACTTCATTTTGATGTAGACGTCAGATGTAGGGAAAGGGTGCGGAGGTTCAGAAACGGATGGGGAAGGGACTCAAGGGAATTGCACGAACTAAGCCCGTTTGATTGAGTGAGAGAGGAACGGGGCAGAAGAGTTACACGTGCATAGTCAATGGGTGTTCGCAGGATGAAACGTGAATTGCCGAAGGGACCAGTTTGCTATTCGAATTTCCTTTCGAATTTCCATTTGAGAATGGAGAGTTCAAGCCAAAATACTCCCACGTCGTGTCAACATTCTTATTTATCATTCAATATTAAAATATTCAAACATTGCAATTGACAGACACAGTGAGTTCGATCTCCTCTGGTCGCTGCTTGTTGCCCGTAACCACACCGGCATTGTTTATCGCCAAACACCACTCCGGCATTGTGTATCTACAATGTATTATGTATTCTAACACTGGATTTTATCCTCTACACAAACGTTGACTAACGACGCGATGATGTGTACTCCACTACTCGTCCTACTACAGATTATCCTGTGCAACTGACCTTGTTGGGGACTTCTCAAACTTTGATGTTCCCTCTCGTTGCTTCCTCCGCAGAACGCCTGGAGCTGATTTGTCAGTCTTAAATCAGCCTATAATATTTTACCTGTGATTGGTTGTGGAACTCCATTCGAATGATGATTGAACGAATAGCCCACGTGTATAGTGGGCAAACTGCAATAATTGGAAATTTGAAAACACGAAATCTGCTTGCAAGGAACACCGAAAGAAACTGTAACTGATCGGTATCTAGTGAACATGCTGAACAGAACAATAGTAGGAGTCCTCAGTGATACAACCTCACTTGACTGAGACAAGGGGAATCTGGCTTTATCCACATTACATCTTCTCTCTCCCTCTCTCTCGCAACATTCACATCACTGACAAAAAGAGGCTGAGATCCGAGGAAGTAGAGGAAGAGGATCTAGCCCACTCCATTACACAACAAGATCTAAAGATCAGCGAAAGATTCAAACATAGCTCAATTGTTGCGATGCGAATGTCAAGTTAGAGTCGGATACGAGGACCTTCAGGATAAAGTCACCGGGGACGTTACTTTTTTAGTTTTTTCTTTCTTTTTCTGCACACGCGTTTGACATCGCGAAAGTGACATTAGTAAACCCCTCTCCTTTCCTGATGTTGTGATTCACTGGCAGTTCGCTTGATTCTCCGTTAGTTTCGAATCTATCATTGCCAAGCAACTAAAGGATCGGGTTTCGAAAGTATTGAACAAATTTTATGCTCTTGAAAAGAGAAAGTAATAAGCAAATGAGAAAGTAATAACCAACGAAGCGGAACTGTTCTCAGTGTGTTGTGATCTGAAGTAGCGATATGCCTCCCCCTCTCTCTTCCAGGAGTATTTCTGTGTTGTTGTATGAGACTCTCCCTCTCTCAGAGAATAGCACCCCAACTAAATCACCGAAAGATATTCGAGAGTATTGAAAATTTAAGTCTGGTTTCGAGTTGAACTGGCAATAACAAGCAAATCGACGAATAGAACCACATTTATTTCGAAGAACGTCACAAAATATTAAAATATACAATGGATTGCTGAACATCTTCTCGATTCGATGAATTTCTTTGCTTCCGGATACATTTCGGCAGCTCTACGGAGCCATCTGCAAAATACCCCTGTTAGATAATTGTGTGTGCTTCAAACCGGAAGAATTTCGGGGATAATTTCCGAAGAAAAGCCGACACTGGCGTAATTCAGTAACGATCTTAACTCGTGGTTTACTCAAAAAAAAATCAGACTTACTTGCGAGCTTCTATCGTAAATTCGTTCCACTCGAGCAAGTTATGCATGATTTGGAAGGATCGAACTCTTGGCCAGTAGTATCCGAGTATTGAAGGGGTTTCATAATCTGACAAGTTATTTACTATGAATTTTAAGAAATTGCAAGCGGTATAGTTCGCTTTCCTTACTGCGAGTTCTAGAACAAAAAATCAACAGGATACGTTTTAATAGATTTAGGAACTGGGCATGAACCTCACCTTTATTAATCTGGGGAAGTCCATTCGCGAGGAGATTGAATGAATTGTCCTCGTGTAGAAAGGACGAACTTAATGTATGTAGCTATTAGCAATGCAGTGAGATTATGTCGAACAAAAAAGACAAACTCGCGAGGCAGAAAGTCATGCAAAATGAAGAGCAGCTAAGTAAAAGCAGCACTGCAAACAGCGTATTTCAAGGCTGCTATCCCTCTCCCTGAGCCCCATTCTTTCTCTTCCCTCACTCTCTATTCTCCCATCTCATTTCGCCAGAGTAGTTCATATAGATGACTCACTCTGACTTCACGCTCGAGCTCACTCGCCTCTCTACCCGACGAGAGAGCGTGAGTAATCGAGAGAGCTTCTGAGCCGGACCCGTCAGTTGTGTGGAACAGCTGGCTCCTCGTTCAAGGCTTCAACTCTTGAAGAGGAGATTGAGTCACAATGGACCATTTCCCATTTCGCTTCAACTAATACAAAAAAGAAATGATCATTTGTCGTAATCGGGATGAAAATGATAGCAAATGTACATTCTCCTCATGTATTGCAGAAAATGAGCAGCGCCATTGATTAGAAAGTTCACTTTATGATGTACATACTGATAAAACAGTGAATAAGAAAGGGAGGGGTTACAACTTCAATGGACAGGTCAGCTTCCACCTTGTTCGACGGATTGAGTGCCATCTCGAGGATCTGTCATGGCCTCTTCCTCTTTCTCTTTCGCCCTCTTTCTTCCATGCCTTCAGGACGGTCAAATTGATACACTCCCTCTTCGTCCCTCTCAGTCATTAGAACCGCGAATACTTAGATGTCGGAGAGTTGGGGCGAATTTCTGCAAATGTGATAGTTAGAAGGTCAAGCTTCTTATTCAGCTGTTTGATCTTGAGGGATCTCACCAGTATTTGGATTCCTGAAGTCCTTCGCCAGAAAATAAGGGAATTGTCCTTGCGTAGAAAGGACAAACTGAAATCATTGAATTGTGAAAGAGTAATACGAGAAATCCTCGAACATGGAAGATTACAGCGGAAGAAACGGAAGGAGAATAGAGAACAGTATCGTTAATCGGATGATCCGAATATTTCTATACAACAATCAAAAATCAGAAGAGACAGTGAATTACTACCGAGTCACGGACTTGATTCGTAATTCTCGTTTATCAGCATGAAGATGAAGATAGTCATCTCAGTGCTGAACTACTCATCGAAACGCAGCATGGCGAATTGGAAGGAACACAACATACTCACTGCCTCCCTCATTCTCTCCCACTCTTTCTCTCAATCTCTCACAAAGTCAAGAAAGATTGCAAAATGATATGAGGACTGACTTCCTTCCTCATAAGATATTGAGAGTCGGAATGTATCTAGAACAAGGAGGTTGCCATGTGAAGGAGAAAGAGTGATGAACGAGCTACTAAGCGAAACAAGTTGCACGGCGGAAGCGGAATTCTCACTCCTGCTCTTCAACTGGGTCTCATTCTCCTCCCTCTCGCTCTCTCTTTTCGCCCTCTTACATCTTGCAGGTTCTCTGACACTCCGAGATGGCTTACCGAGCGCCACGCTCTTCATTAAGGAAAATCTCTCGCTTCTCTAGCCTCCGATAGAGCGTGTGGATCGAGAGAGCTTCTGACCCGGATCCGTCAGTTGTGGGGAACAGCTGGTCTCTCGTTCAGCGCTTCCACTCTTGATGAAGAGAAGACTGCTGTTTTGCTTCGTAATTTGTATCAACTAACGCAAACGATTACTTAATTGGTAAGAACGAGCTTCGAGCCAAAAAAACGAGTGTTAGCAGTCAATTGTCGAGCAGGTTCAATGAGGAAGTTGACTCGATCTTTATGGGTAGAGTACAGAGAAAGAACGAGTCGAGTAAACACGAAGCAAATCATTCAAAATTTAATAGTGGTGAATCTTCTCCATCTGTCGAAGCAGTGCTTGCACTCGAGAATGGACTCCATAGTTGGTATCTTTTTGCGGTCAATGCATCAGTCTGGAAAGAAAATTATTCCGGTTCAAGACTTAATCGTACTACAATTCGAGAAAATTCTGAGAGCGCAGTCCGTTTAAGAAAGTTTTGCATTCGTTCCTTGGCCAAATCAACTAGAGAAAACAAGTCAGAAAAAACTAATCACTATAGTCTCGGACCAGAAAAATGATAGGGAATGAAAGACTCACCACATTTCTGCCACATTCTTCAGTGTCGTCTGTCTGCGAATTTGTCTCGATGAAAACCGATCTGCTCATCTAATTGGACTCTCGTTGGGTAAATTCAGCAAGATGGGAGATTTCCTGTGAATATATTAGATATGTAAGCATAGTTCATTCTTCTGAAGTGAAAGAAGCAAGAGAATGTCTCAATATTTGAAAAGTCTTACCTTAATTCGAGCAATTGATGTCCGTTTGTGAGAGAAACGAGTGAATTGTCTTTGTGTAGAAAAGACAAACTGAAATCGTTGAATAAATTTGAGTCGTTCACAATAAGGAAGCTTAAATCAGCGGAGAATGATCTCGGCAAGAAATGGGGCATGAGAAATTATTCAAATGAGAGACATTAATCAAGCAAATATCGTTCAAGAAGGAAACATGCCCTAACTCTCGCCTGTCAACATAGCAAGTAACAGAAAGCCTGGGAACTGAAGATCAGCGTTGAACTACTCGACGAAACGCTGTATTGCGATACACATCGTACCCTGCCTCCGTTCCTCTCTCAATATCTCACAAAATCAAACGAACAACAAAAAATATACGAGAACTGACTTTCTCACAAGTTCTTGCGAGTCAGAAAACAACACACTACTAAGCGAGACACGCTGCACGGCGAAAGTGGCATTACACCGCGCACCCTCGCTCTTCCCCTGGGTCCCATTCCCCTCCCTCGCTTCTCTCGTTTCGGCCACTTACATCTACCAAGTTCTCTGACGAAGTATCTAAGAATCCGTACGGAAAGCGTACGGAAAGTATCTCGCTCCTCTAGCCAAGGATAGTGTGTGAAATGGAGAGATCTTTCTTTTCGAATTCATCATTTGGGAGGAACAGCTGGCATGTCGTTGGGGAGGAGAAGAAGCTTCCACTCTGGGTGGAAGAGGAAGGCCCTAGGGGTTAGTACGTTCGTATGAAAACGAGCACTAAATTTGAATGGGAATGATCAGAGTCATGTTCTCCTCATCAGCAACACAGGAACAACTTCATCAACAGAGGAACAACTTCCATTCCTGATTGTTTTCTAGTTTCTTCCAACATGTGGCCAAAAAAGCTTTTAAGCCAGTACTTTCGCTTCAGGATTGCTTTTATCCACTGGCTTAGTAGTATCCCAACCAATCTTTGACAGTATTCCGAGTCATTCACAATTGATCACGTAATTAAGTGCTGTAACTAGAACGCATGCACATAGTAATGATAAATAATATTTGTGAATAATGTTGGGAAACTACGACCAAGCGTAGTATACTGGGGATTAACAAATTCCTTAAATGGATTCTGTTTTCACGAAGATTGATACGTAAAGGAAGGGGAAGGAGAATGGATAAGCGAGAGAGATGTGACAATACAATCGAATAGAAGAGTGATGAGATTCGAGGCAGACATAAAACGGAATACATCCATTGTTTAGAATCCTGGAGAGGTAGATGGTTCGCCGAAGGTATTCTGAAGACTCGAAATGGAAAAGGAAGAAGTGTTCGAGATGAAATTTTCCATCTTCCATTCCTTCGATTGTTAGTCTCTCCCTCATCAACGTCATTATGTATCGCAGGAAAACAAGCAAATCTACTTTTATTGGCATACAATGCAGAGAGTATAGATGCTGAATAATTATCGTGGCAGATTAAGCTAATGTAGGGTTATGCACCGAATAAAAAACGGCATGTAGTGGGGGAAGAAGAATTGACAGTAGAGATTAAAGAATGAAGACAATCATAAGCAAAAGATAATACTGTGAATCATCGAGTAATGAGCACGTGTGAAGTGCACAATCGATTGGGCCAGTATATGTTCAGAGCACCAAACAACCGAGATTACAAATAGGAGAGAATTGAATTGGGAGAGGAACTGAAGATGGATTACATTAGGAAAGCTGTTGATCGAGGTACTAAGAATGCACGATCGAATGATTAGAATGAAGTGGAGACGAGGCCAGAGAAGATGGGGAGATCATCGAGTACAGAGCCATTAGAGGAAATTGATCTAGGAGTGGCGAATCGGTCGACACTAAGAAAGTCCATTGATGGGACAGGCAAAAGACGACGAGAATAGGAAGGAGGGAAGGGAGAAGAGATCGAATGCAGATTACAGAAGAATAGAGAAACGATTAGAGTATAGTAATAGTCGAATACAGGGAAGAATCGATCGATCGTGAGATTTCGAAGGGAATGGGTGATTGATTGGAGTGAAGAAGGGAGAAAAACAAGGGAGGGGATGGAAGGGAGAAGAAGGGCAGAAGGCGTAGTGGTGCTGTCTCACTCGCAGTTGACGTGGTGGCTTCTCGGGCGGAAAAACTCGATGAACTTTTCGTACCAGGGAAGCTCCTGCAATAAGTGCTCCATCAGATGATACAATCACCCAATATTTGTTTTTGCAGGATAAAATGATTGAACGCCCTTACGAGATAAGCGCGATATAGCGCATTGTCGAACTGCTCGCAATCGGCGATCCGATTGAGGCGAATGCGCTCCCTGTCCGCATCCTGCAATTGCGACAAATAGTATTGTTTTAATAGTCGCTAGGACAGAGTAGAGTCCACTTATGCTGAGTAAATAGTCAGGGGAGATGCTCTCCGGGGTGGTGGAAAAAGTCGCCTCGGGAGAAGAAGGAGATAACCAAAATTTTAAATTGGTCCATATTCATCTCCGCATTCCTTATTCATCCACTCTACTAGAAATAGACACACTTGGTAGAAACTGTCAAGACTAACCAGCATATGGTGCTCGCAAAAACTCCCGTTATCTACTATCGCATCATTATTCACCAATCCAAACAACACCACTTTCTTAGGCTTTCTCATGGGAGGAAAACATGAACTACTACAGCACACGGTGCACACTCTACAAATCCAATTAACAAATAAGCTTTCCTTTATCTGATTAATCAATTTGCACTCCAACTAACCATCATGTGGTGCTCGAACTCGTGTCCCTGCACTCGAGTCATGATGAGGTCGGTCTGATCGAGGTGACGCGTGTAGCCGGGCTCAAAAAAAGGTAAAGCTATCACGTTATTCAAAGCCGGTGGCCATTCAAGAGCATACAATGAGACGAGATTAGAGATCAAAGGTAGCGTTCTCAAACAAATCGGAAAGGTATTACGGGCGGCTAGGGCGAATGCTCGGGCGGCAACATGCCTGTCAAGTCAAGCACAGTTTCGAAGAGAACTCAAAGAGACTCACCTCCTTCCGCGCCTCGTTGACTGGCTCGTTCGAAGGGCCGTAGTTCAGGGGGTGAGGATCGGAGAGGATGCTGGAAGGGGAAAGGAATGAAATATTTTCTAAATCCCATCTTCTCAATTGGGTCTGCGCTGGAACAAACGAATCTCTCTCTCTTTCTCTCTCTCTCTCTCTCTCTCGGCAATGCAAGCTCTTTCGCTCTGTCTAGCAGTGTGGAAAGACGGAAATAACTCACAAGTGCTCATAATTGCTCTTGACCTTGACCGTATCGATCGTGAAGATCGACGGCACATCCTGGATTGGATAGAAAATTTCATGACAATTTCGGCCATACGTGCACAGTCGCTGTTACGGAGAACGAGAGTGTTTCGAAAAGGTCCTGCTACTGAAACCTACCGTAACCCCTATTAATCGATTCTGTCAATGAATACCGTACCATCTGCCCTGCAATGGCAATGCAGCCCCTCCCTATCTATCCAGTAAGTGCCTCTCGTATTGCGTCTCTGATTCGCTTTGTCTGTGACAACTCCATCTGAAAACTTCACGAACCTGGAGAAGGATAAAGGCCTGATCCTGGGTGTGAAGACGAGCAGGGGCGGCGTCGACTGCAAGGGAAAGATTTTGTCATAATAAATTTCGTCGCTTCTTTGTCAAACTATCAAACTAAGCTCTTCCTATTGACAAATAAACATCAAACAGTAATCAATGTAGTGCTAACATTCCTCGCCAAACAACTAACTATTAACTGCTCTCGAAATGCTTGTTGCGCTTCTATTGTCAGGTGTGTTACTTCCCTTGATCAAGATCTTGCTGAATTTCCCCTTCGCTCTCGCTATTGTAACTTGTTCCCCTTAGAAACACCCATTATAAGCGCACGATCCTTTCACTCATGGCCAGTATTATGGGAAGTAGCTCAGCCTAGTCTTCTTCTCTCCTGCTTCATCTACAAGAGAAACCATGATCAGGGTCAATTCATGACTTGAGACTACCCTCCCGTGCAGTATTTTCATAAGAAAAACTAACTGTATCCACAAGTCCACTGATCGAAGTGGAAGGTGTCCTTCAAGAGCGAGTGCATGTCGATCGCACTTTCGTGATCGTACTGCCTGTAATGGCATCACCTTAAACTGAGCCTCAACAAACAATGCATTGCGGTAACCATATGCTGAATGTTTCCGAGCTCCGACCAAAATGTTTCCGACCAAAATGAATCTCTTTTGAAAGCGAGTCAAGCGATAGAGCGTTAGAAATGGAAAGAAGCAGTTACGGGTTTTCGCTAGATTTTTTCTACGAGAGTGTTGAGAGTAGAGAGTGGAATGCAGAGAAAAACTGAGGACATCAAAGGAAGAAGCGGAAAAATTGCGACTCACATTCGGGACTTGCCCCAGAACGCTCGGGAGCCGTCATAGAAGTCCTTGTGCGGGCAGAGATCGCCATAGAACTGCAATGACATGTTCTCTCTCGAGGTCGGGAATCGGAAACCACGTTCATCGAGTATTCTCTGATTACAGTCATGCTTCGCAACTAGTAGTAACAGTGGCTTTAGACTTGGTGAATCATCCGATTTCGGATACACAGCCTTCATGCTCTCTTTAAATGGGTAAGTATGTAGCAAACGTTGAGAACACCCCACCCATTTTCGAAATTCTCTCAGGGCATTTGAATCTCACCGGCACGGCAGTCCCCTTGAGATGTTCGCAGCGGGCGAAGAATCGGAAGGAATAGGTGAGGTTGGTGAGGGTGGCGAAGGCACGGTACATCTCTCCGTAGAAGGTAATCTTGTCGTCCAGCACGATGGGCTCGGCGAGGAAGGCCTGGAAGTTTGGGCTAATGCGTCATATCTACTCATTTTCCTATAATTTAGAGATGTCCGTTTTCTTTTACCACCATAATGGGAAAATGGGTAGATATGACACATTAGACGAAGTTTGCTCTTTTTCCCTGTCATACTCCCGAGTTTAAACGACATATTGATCACCCGTTATCACCCGGCGATCACATAATGAGAAATGTCGGATATGAGAAACAGAAGTGAGATCAAATTAGCAAAATTTTGCAATTTTTGTCCGAATTGGCAATTTTGGCCTTCCATGTGCCAGTGAGATTGCTAATTCTCTTCCAACAACACATCCTATAGACCAACCGCATTCTCGGCCTGCTCGTAGCCGTGGGGCGGGCGCTTCCAGTCGTCGCCTCGGACGATTTTGACGGACACGTTAGTCTGTCTCGACGTGTGGTGGTTCTGAATTGATTAGATTGTCCTCCCCTTTCCTTCGTTAGGTCCGTTGTAATGATTCCTACACACATAAATTCCTACTGAATCTCGTTGCGCCTACGAGCGTTGAAAAAATATATTTACTGCTGATCATTGAAAGATGGCAATGCTTTCTGAACGGGATTATGTTGATTTCAATATGGCAAAAGTTAATGCACGATTCGGGAATCGAACCCGCCTCTTCCGCTTTCAGGCCAGGAGTTATATCACTACATTAATTAATTACCAATCATTCACCAATCAGAAACCGATCTATTTACTTTCGAAGAAACGCTCAACCTAAAACAGCCAAAGGAAAGTCGAATCAGAAATATTTAACATCTAGCAATTGTGAATTAGAAAGGACACCCCAAAGTCTGCTTTGAGTCTAGTATTCTCTCGAGCTACTCGGGAACACGATTGAAAAACTCACGGCCCAGTGCATGTCCATCGTCTCATCGGGAGTGTGCGAGCTCAGTCTTCGGCCATGGACATTCTCGATTCGCAAGTTGAAGAGACACTGCAATCAAGAAGGCGATTTCGCCTCATTCAGAGATGTTTTCTTCACATTCAGTGCCGTTTACGGTGTACTACTTCGAGGATCTCGCTGTCACAATTCCCTCTTCTACCACTGCCCGTTCTGACAACAATCGATCATTCCTTCGTGCTATGACTATCGCCAACACTCTTCGGCGAAATACTCATTTAAGTGTTTTGCCCCTATTCGCTGCCAGTTTGGACTATGAAGCCTCAGCAAGAATTCTCACCTCGGACTTGTTGCCATTGTTGACCTTCTCCCAGTCGCCGTGCTCGACCTCGATGAGCTTGTATGTCCACCCGATCCTGTAGGCGGTTTCCGCCCTCGGGCAGACGTACTGTAAGGAGAACTCTCTCTATTCCACCGAAAACCGTTTGATGAATGTTTGGCTCATCAAGGGCGGAATTCAAGGGGTTTTCAGTGAAAAATAACCGTCGAACACTGTTGACAGGTTGCAGCTATTCATTTAGAGTGGGATTCCGTTGGAAAAGCTCACTTTGAACAATAAAACCACCACGGACGCCGTTTACAGATGCTACTCATCTAGGGACGAAATGGGATTCTTTTTGAAGAAAAGGGCCCATATGGGAGAGACTTCTTCTTCAAAAATTCTGAAATGCTGTGAGGACAACTTACCGAGGCCCTGACGGCGTAGTGCAGTTCGGCATTCCGCTCCGGGCCGACGTGGATGCCGATCTTGGCCGCCTTGGCATTCTCCTTCGCCTTGTGCACTTCCTCCCACAACATCGCGTCGATGATCTGGCTAGGGAAGGTGAATTTGACCAGAAGAGTGCGCTATCCATCCTCCATCCCTGACTACCGATTAGGAAGACTTTCGTGTCCGAATTGTGATCGTTGGAAGCAACATCTAACTCACCTCGGGTCTCACGTTCTTTTTGACGCGTTCATCGAGGGGATTCGAGAAATGGGTCCAGTTCGGCTCAAGTTCCTGGAATGGTAAAAAAAGGTAAAGGTATCCCCGTACTCTAAGCACTTGCGTAGTGCGGGAGCCCACTGCTAGGCCAGTGACTATATTAAAAGGCCAGTTCTGTCCGTAGGGCCTAATCTATTCTTCAGACCTACTTTACCGCGTGATCTAGTCACTCTCCTGGTCTAACCGCACGATCTAGTTCTGGAATTTACACAGGATTTTGCACAAATTCCGAAGGAAAAGGCACAAATTCCGCTCTAAAAGAAGAATCTCCCTACGCATCCTCTCATAGGAATTAATGGAATTCACATGGAATCTGATACCAACCGCTCGCCACTTGCAATCTAAACAAGCTTTGAAAACTGAGCAGAGTTCCTTCCTTTTGAAGAGCTCCCTGTTCTCACAGTTCGCATCCAGCAGCCTCTCAGTAATAAAGCTAAGGAAAGTCGGATTTGAAAAGCTTTCGAAATATGATATTGAGACACAGAATCGTCCGCTTTAGAGGAGTTGTTTGGGGAAAGGCGAAGTCTTAGATAGCTGGTGAAAATACAGAAATGCGAGAGGAGAACGAATCACCTTCAGAGGTGCGGCCACAGTAGCGTGGGTTACCTCCATGGGTATGAGCATCCTGTCGAGGTCACTGATGAAGGGTTGGGGCCAAGTGGGATGCAGCTGGAAAGCGACGGTAAATGAATGGAGCTTTCACATCAATCGATTCGAGAGGGGGAGAGGGGGAGAGGGGAGAGAGAGGCGGAGCAGAGGGGCGGAGGAGATGGAAGGAAAGGGATGGAGAGAGAGCACTTCGCTCTCCACTGGCTACACTATCTCGAAATATTCGAATTCGATTCGGCATGTACGTGAGAGCCTCTCCAACGACCTGTTGCACAAATGCCGCTCAAAAATCATTTTTTAGCATCTCCCCACGCATCCTCTCATAATATCTTGTGATGCGCTTGAGACGATTCGAACTCCGTATCATCTTCACACCCACCAAGAACTTCGCCCAGGGCAAACCTATCTTTAATCTCGACAACGTTCTCCAGTCAGGAAAAGTTCTCTTGAACAAAACAAAAAAGTTAGTTGAACACATGAATCACAACCCCGCTAAGAACGAGAGATCAGCGAAAGATAAAAAAGGGCAACGCTCAGCATACTATCGTTTGTAAACTACACAACCCAGCTAGTCAGACAGATCTAGAGGACTTAAAAATCTAGAGTGAGAAGAAGGAGAGAGAGATAAAAGTGAGAGAGGAAGGATCAAAGATCAAACGCACTGAGAGTGAGATAGAGAAAGAGAGAGACCAGAGATCATCGAGCAAAGACTCACGTCGGGATCGTTGTCGGTGGGAAGGGGGACGCCCCTCTCCCGGAGGTCGACGTGCGGCGCCGCGCCGATCATCTGAGGGACGAGAAGGAAGAAGAGGATAGAGGTGGAGGAGTATTTCATCTTGCGATGTACCTGATGGTGATGGGGTTTTTTTGGAAACATGATCAGGATTGCGTGGAAGCGAGTAAATAGGTACGAAAACGAGTGAACTGGTGTGAATTAATAATGCAAGTAGCTGAATGATGTGAGTTGTTGGTGGATAGAGAGGAAAGTGGGAAACGATGGATCGTGGTCAAGCATAGTCATGCTGTCCTTTCGCTATGGTTCAGGCTACAGTAGGAGATTCTTCCTTCAGACTACTAAAGGAGAGAGAAGTGAAGGCACCTTCTCGGGCCAAGATGAAACGGTCAGAATGAGTCTTCGAGAGAATCGGTCTGTGAACTGAGCGCCCGCCCCTCCCCTCTCCCTTCCCTGCCTCCTCCTCGCCTCCCCCACTCCGCCACGCTCCCGCACAGACTACGGTATAAGATAAGAATACGTCTTCTCGACTCGAGATGAAACGGAACCCGAGAAGAAACGGAAGTTCGAAAGAAGGAGTCAGCCCCGGGCATACACATATCAACTTTCACAATTCACATTGAACCTTTCGTGTCCTCTCATCTCATTATCTTCTTTTTCGCAGCTCAACCGAGAAACCGATTCCCTCTCAACCGATCGAGAAACAACCGAGAACGTTTGTGATGAATTAGCCAACCTACATCTTACAGCGAAAAATGAGTCTGGGCTCAAGCGAATGGTGGAACGAAGGCCTCATTGAGTACTTGAGAATTTAAAAAAAACGAGGTGCTGAGAGAAGTGTCTTAAGACGGAAGAGACATGTAGCGGTGTGAAAGATCAATCAATGAATCGCTACTGCAGTATTGGCCTACCTAGATGTAAAAATGAGTTTCGCGGGGGAAAGAGCGTATCCTCTGACTAATCATCGAGTAACCTGTTTGAGACTTCTCTCCAGTCATTCTACGAAATACATGACATCTGGAAGAGCGCCGAGACAATTAAGACAAAAAATGCGTCAGAGACGGTCACATGCCAGGTTCCCGAGTCCTCAGATGGGGTTAGTTCACACTGGCTGGCCATTCAATTACCAGATGTTCATCATCGATTGGTAAGACGGTAGAAGGAGAAGAAATGAACTTTCTTGCACCGAAAAGAAAGCAAATAATTCAGTGATGGATGAGAATAAAGAAAGCTATTCGCGAGTATTAGTTCGCACTATCTTAGTGAGAGAGGTTGACCATCTAATGCGTATCATCGTTAATCATCGATTGGATGCTAACAAAAATTGCTGCACGGGTTAAATTCCAAACGACTCAAAAACTGGATGGTTCAGCACTGCCTTCTTTGCAATCACGAGAGAATGGGAAGAGGAGGAATCGTTTACCATGACTCGAATTACGGTAGGAATGAGAGGGGAGATGAATAAGCATTCGCAATACCTAAAGATAGATAATGAAAAACTGTTCGAGAGTGACAGTGGATGCAAAATCCTCTTCTTTGTTGAATACGAGAGGAGGGAGTGAGAACCATGACTCGGTATACGGTACGATTGAGAGGGAAGAGAAAGTATTCACAATGCCAAAAGAAAGGAAACGATTGACTGTTCGAGAGTGCCGGTGGATGCAACATCTTCTGGGGTGTTAAATAAGAGAGGAGGGAGTGAGAAGCATGACTTGGATTACGGTAGAATCGAGAGAGAAAAAAGGTCTTGACTGTTCGAGGATACAGTGGATACTGAAACTCAGGGGGAATGAGAAGAAGATGAGGAAGTAAGGACCCAAGACCGTGAGTCGAACTACGGTAGGAGAAGATGGGATGAGATGAGCAATTCTCCGAAAAGGGGGGATTGGATTATTCAGGCTTTGAGAGAAGCAGAGGGGAGACACGCGACTTGCACTCTCTGTGCACTCTCTACTTTATGTACTCCATCTCTCCTCCTTTCGCACAGATTCTCTCACTTCTTTGCAACAACCTTCCTCTCTCTAGTCGTGTTCTCAACGTTCGAGGCCCCTCTCCAAGTCTGCTTCCGACAAGAAAGACTCTGACGGACGAGAGAGCGTGGAGAAGAGAGAGTCGGCCTTTGCTCTCGGGCTAATCGCATGCAGCACACTAATCCATTCAGTCGCCCTTTCCTATTTGTCACGAATTTTTCTCGAAAGGAGAGAGCAAACGCATTAGGAGATTGACTAGAGATGGAAAAAGGCGTAGGATGAGCAAATAGAAAGAAACAGGCAGAGTGCATTAGGACTCTAGTCCAAAGACTGAATGAGCATTCGACTGAAATTGACTGAAGACTAGATGTGCATTAGGCTGTAATTGACAGAAGATGAACAGTGGTGAGAGAAAAAGAGATTGGTGATTCTCATGATCATTCACCAGAGGCCAACGCCCACTTTTGAGCGAATCCGAGGATTCACATGGAAAATATGAGCCTATTCATCACAAGGACTCTATAAAATAGATTGGAACTCTCATAATGTGATTCTACTTTTCTCCTCAGATTCTCTCCTCAGTTCAATTCGACCACCTGTACACATAGTAGCGGAGAAGATGATCATCACATGAAGCTACAAGTTGTATTGGCAGAGGTTTGTGTGTATGAAGAAACAGAGATCTTCCCATCACTGCAGCTTTCCGGTTTCCCATTTTTTCAGATTCTCTAGTCAGGCAAAGCTTGAATGTGTGCGAGCTGCAGAGACGGAAGTGTCTCCACCCACTGATAAAGCTGTATCTCACTCCCTTGCGGAAGTTCAAACCAGCTGTCCGAAACTAGAATCTATTCGGAGCTTATTTTTCCCTTTCATTTTCTCTTTCATTACTTAGCGTTCTTCAGAATACCAATTCAGACGTTCGAAAGGACGAGACAACGGTGTGAGAGTAGGAAAGAGTACTTGAGAGGAAGAGTTCATGGAGAGGGTTAGGACAAAGATCAGATTCTTCTCCATTCGTTCTCAAATTTTTACTGAATTCATAGCATTTACTCCACCTCTCTGGTTCGTTCACTCAATTGCCCTCGGGTTACTGGATTCTGAGACTTGCCGTGCAATAAAAAGCGCCTGAATGCCGTGTCATAGGGCGGAAAGAGTTACACCAATAAGTAAGGGGAGTGTCCCAGAGTCCTATTTCAGTCTTTACTTCACATCCTCTGCATTTCACGAGTGAACACTGATGTTTTCAAGAGGGCGCAGTGAATCGGGTTGAAATGGCCGCGGATTCCATCTTCCTCCTCTCTCAGTTTGACCCAGAAGGAACCAAAACCATGTCGATTGTAGAAATCTCTATTACAATTCAACACAACGGCGCAAAGAACACAATTACAATCTCTCAGGGCTAGAACACGATCAGGCAGACTGTCTCTGTTCGAATTCGAGGAATCTTGCGTGGGGAAGAAATCACTTTTCTAGAATCAGCTCCTTCTTTCTCCCTTCATTGCAGCATTATTTCCGTTGTACATCCTCACTCGTTTGCCAGACAAAGCGAGAGATCGCACGAACTGGAGAGAACTGCTCGGAGCCTCTTCTCTCCTCCTTTCCTTCCCTATTAGCCAGAATTACTTTTCTTCATTCTGACCCACGGAAGAGATCAGTGAGCGCGAAGAAGGAGTCGAAGTGTTGTTCTTGCCGATGACCTACATGTACGAACATCCGAGTTTAATGAGGTTCACAAGAAATAGCATTGATCACTTTTTCACAAGTGCGTTTTTGAACAGGTAGAGCGAGCGTGCGCGAAAGCAGACAACTACTTATAACGAGCTTATGAGGATAGCTTGATGGAAGATGAAAGGAAGAATGGAAGAAAATAGACTGAGAGAAGAATCCGAGAAGAATTACACAGGGAACGAGAAGCAGCAATCAGTGACTGTGGAAGTTGACGATGATGTACTTAGACTACAATCAGAGTTTCATAGGAGTAAATCCAGAAATTTCAGCGGGTTTCCCCATCTTTGATCACTCCCACACATATAGGACGATCAATTCCACCCAATTTCTCAACAATTTGAGAAGGAAGAGAACTGGGAAAACGAGCAATTCGCTTTCTTGGCACAGAATTTTTCTCTACTCTTCACACCCTCGTCGTTCAGACAGAGCTAGATAGCGCGGGGAAACTGGAGAGTGGTTGGACAAGTGCTCCAGAACGTTCTTTGCTTTCTTCAAGAAATGACATGCCGTATCCCAACCTCTGAATCCCGAGCCTCTTATAATTCGGAACCTCATCTCTCCCTTTCATCCCAATAACGCATCACAGGGGCGGCTGCTCGACTCGGGGAGATTCCGCGAACCGTGGGAACCTTTAAATCTTCAGAGGAAGGAGGATGAAAGGGGATAAAAAGGGCGAGGGGAGATTATTCGAAAGGGTAGCCACGCAGTCGAAACAATTTCCATTTTTCATTCCTCGATGTCCCGAAACCAACTGTCTGGTCCAAATTTCATCTTCAACAACAAAACAACCGATTATGCGTTTTTATTATTTACAAGTCATTACAAATACAAAAACAGACAAATACAAAGCATAAAATCTTGATCTACAAGCTTCCACATGCTCCTCGCTACGAGCGACACTTGTGGAAGACGAGTGGGGAGGGAGAGACGGGGAGAGTTGGGGAGAAGTCCTCAGGAATGACGAGATCTAGAACGCAATTCATTTGAGCAAAAATTAAAACAAATGTCTATTCGAAATCTTTACACCATTCGAAATTCATACCTGCTGATCCCTCAGATGATTTCCTTATTGGTTTGGATACACATAGGCGTCACAAATCCACAGCTTCTCCGTGGCTGCAAAAAGCAAAAATACTTCCCCGAAACCAGAAATACTAGTCATATCAACAGAGTCACACCACTACATCTCAGGAACTCCGAAATTGTCTCGCCGGCTGAGAACAGCGTACATTCCTCATTTTCCGCTCGCGGGGCAGCACGAACCTATTAAATTTGTTTAGATCTGACGTACTAAACATACTAATAGGCTAGAATTACGCATAGATCATTAACTCACTGGATTGAGGAGGGCGGTAAGCAGGCGTGAACATCTCCATCTCATGTTGAACTTATTTTCAGAATATGTCTATTCACCTGGAAATTCTTTGTTTTTCGAAGATTTCTAATGGAAAACGACGAACCCGAAGAGGCTGCTCGATGTTCCCAACGCCCCCGAGGAAAAGCTGATCAGGATTGAAGAGATCGTGCAGTCTGCACAGCTGAAAAGTTGCTTTCTTTCCTAACCGTTAATTCACGATCAACTGACCCCATTAGGAGGGCTGTGGCGGGAGAACATGGGCGGCCTCGGGTGGCGGGGAGACGTCCCTTGGATGGGCGTGGGCTTTGGTCCTAGAGATATCCCATTTTACGAGACTAATGCAATTCAGACCTTAATGACGCAGTCTAGTGTTCGTACCTGCCCTTCCTATCGGCCGCTCCCCTGCTTGGTTTCCAGAAAACATTGACGGCTGCATTCTGCAGCTGCAGGACGGCGAGGCGGCTGCAAGCAAGGAATTCGATCAATAAAACCACAATCAACTTAATTTTACTACTCGCTGCAGGGATTCTCTTCTACCGCACCCTTTTCGCATGGACACTAACACGTTCAAAACAATCATTTCCGTGAGTTAGAAGCTACCTCCCAATCAATCTCTAGCTCTAGAAGCGATGCGTATGGCCACGTGCTGAATATTTCCTCAATCACAGGCTTACCTGCACATCCCGCGATTGTTCCCCTGCTCGCTAGGCCGACGAGATGAAGAAGAGTCGTCCTCGTCCATGATGAGTTCACCTGATGTGGAATACTATCAGATGGACACAAGGATAATCGACAGAAAGCAAGAGCGGAATCAGTACAAAGGGAATAGCGCTAAAAGTGGAGAAAGAACGGCTAGTCAATATGGGAAGGGAGAGAGGAACGTGTGAATCAAAAGGGAGGAGGGAAGGGAATGGGGTTGAGTGATCGATGGGAAGGGAGAGAGGAGAGAGATCAATGATCTACAGAGGGGAGCGAGAGTGACGGAAGGGAAGGGAATGGTGAATGACGTGAGCGTTTCTCCCTAGAAAAGTAGGCAGAAAGAGGAGCGCTAACATGACAGTATAATTCAAGCGAAAAAGAGAGACAACTTGTGACAGAATACATCTTACAAAAATAGCAAATCTAACAACCACTCGATACACAACTACACAAACGAGAGCAAACTGGAGAACAACGAACTCTATCAAGGAGGGAGTAGAGACTGAAAACACGAGTGAAATAGGGTAACCATACCGACGATGACAGGCTGCTAAAGTAGTGTAAACTATAATGGATTCAGACAAGAGACGAAGGAAAGATCACAGAAATTGGGAATGGAGGGGGGGGGGAGAAACTGTGAAGGGAGAAGGGAAGGGAAGGGGTCAGAATGAATGTGAAGAGGGGAGGGGAGGGAGGGGAGAGGTCACGAGTTCAAGAGTACGATGGAGCGATCGATGGGAAGGGAGAGAGGCCAGGAGATCAAGAGGCCGAGAGGTCAATGATCTATCGAGGAGGGAGAGGAGCGGAAGGGATGGATAGAGATAACGCGGGCGTTTCTACATTACAACCCCCTCCCCCCTTATCATCATCAGTCAGTTCTTGACGAGTTAGCAATGTATTGTTTCTGTCGATTCCCCATGCTCTTTCATTTGAAACACTGTGCAATCGGCCATGTAGAATGAAAGGACAGTTTCTCGAATGAGGTGTGAAGTGGAAAAAGGTCGGATAATAATAGTCGTATTTGAACCATTTGCATTTTCCATACTTTTAGATAGCACTTTTCTCTCTCCTTCGTTAGACTCTAATTCAACCGGTTCTCATCCAAAGAAATCATCATACTTAGTACCAGAGAAGGGTAAAGGGCATGAGAGACAAGGGCAAATCGAGAGAGCGGCTTGATCTAATTTACAAAGTTACCAACGGACACACCCTTATTATGCTTTTCTCTCCTTTCTCTTCGACTTATAGTATTGCATTGTGAAAGTTAGAAAGCAAAAGTTCGAAGAGATACTAAGTCTACCCCACTCTCCAAAGTCAAAGTCGGACTAGCTTCAGCCGAGATGCTTAGATCGAGTTCATATTTCGCGTCATTTTCACGAAACTTTTTGTGTGAGTTCATCACTCATTATATCATACTGCCATCGCTTGTAAAACCTTCCACAGATCTCCGTCGGTCTGTTTGCCACATACAATGTAAATTTTGCTCCGAACTCGGCAGAAAGTCTGTGCAGGGCTCTGCCCGATGTATAGTTTGTGGTGTTGAGAAAGGGAGTGAAAGAAGCACTTTATCTTTTCCCTCTCTTTGTTCAATTTTAATTTATTCAATGGCGGAATCGGAGGATATGCCGTGATCCACATCTGCGATTTCGCGATTTGAGAATGGAGACCCTGAACAGAGCGAAACTTTGATTTGAGATTGACCTTCGAATACTCACTAAATATATTTAGTGAGTAAGAAATATATATTTTGTGATATATTTAGTATATTTCGTATATATATTGATAGCTCAGAGTTTGCAGTACAATCTCTGAGAGCTGTTCATATTCGGCCTAGTGCCAGTACAAAATAAAATGAATTGCCCTCTGTTCCTAGTTTCGTGAATTGATTGTGGGCGATCGTTCGAGATTCCTCCCTAAAGACTCCCCTCGCTAGCCGTGACAGTTCAGTGGGGTTCAGAAGTCAAATTTAAAGAAACTAACCCGAACTGTTGATGGTTTTGCAGTGACAAGTGGAGATCTTCGAAGTCATAGAAGAGTAAGGAAGTGTAGATTCCTGTTGATGAATAGGACAAATAATTGAAATTGTATTACAACAGCAAATATCGCGAGCGCAACGGAAACGGGAAAGTCACTCAACCCGTAGAGTGGACCAAATTAGGCCAATAGTGGAAGCGAAAGGTGGGGTGCGACACAATTTCGAGCGCGAAGTGCTCAGATAAAGATCGAGGACGGAAACGAGCAAGGGAAGGAGGAAGGGAGAAAGGAGAAAGGGAGTGTGGAAGGGGAACCAAATGTTGACCACTACCTCCCCTCCTCCTACACACACCACTCTCTTCACTCTCCCAATGGTCGGTCGTCTCTTCTTCTCCCCTCCTCCTCCGCTCTCTACGATTGATTACCCATGGGGAGTGAATAACAAGTGACCAGCTGATAGGAAGAAGAAGAAGAAGAAGAAGAGAGAGAGAGAGAGAGAGGATCACTCCGCCCGTCTTCCTTTTGCGATTTCTGACCTTTGTTCTTTGATCTACCATTAACATTGATATCTAACTACTGAGGAAGAGTATTATTCCGTCTTATTGTACAGAAAGCGTTGTAGAATATTGCAGAGCCGACTAACGCATGAGAAACTGAAAAGTGACTTCGGAGTACAACTATAGCGCGAGGGATGAAATAGTGAGGTTACTGACATTCCAGATGCCACGAACTATTCTAGGCTAGACAACGGGATTCCCTCACAAGTCGAGATAGACGAAGCCAATAAAACACTAATGACGGACTGATCTTTCTCCTAAACTCGTACACACACTACGATTCCTCAAGTTTTATCTTCAACAATATTGCAATCGAGTGCAATACAAGATAAATCATCTCCATCTCCAGCCTCCCTCATTCTTCCTCGAAGACGGCCGACGAATTTCACTTGTTGAGGCGGGAGACTCGTCCTTTGCAGCTGTAGAGAGATAGAAACTAGCGATCATGAATCGTTCAACTGTAAAAACTCCCATGTATTCAGAACCATTTATGCGAAGAGAGAAGATTTCCTGATGATCTACTGTACAATACCCATCCACAGAATACTCAAAGAGGATAACTCACTGGTATGATTGAGGAGGGCGGTAAGCAGGTGTGACCACCTCCATATCCGTTGTGGCGGAGGATGAGCGCGGACCCTAAGCATAATTAATTTAGTGAGACATTCTCTCGTGAATACTTTTTATTACATAATAATTTGACAACCTGCTGAACCAATTCAATCAATATTCGTACCTGCCCATCCTTCTGGTCGCTCCCCTGCTTGGTTTGCAGAAACGATTGCGAGTCTTCACAATTCAACATCCACAGGCACTCACAATCTACAAGGTCAAATTCACATCCCCAGCCTTTCTACCGTAATCTGACCTTGGAAATCGGCAAGCGGTTTTCCACTTCCGCAGTCGTTCCGATCTGCTTTCATCTCTCCTTGAATCCCCCTGCACCATCTAAAAGAAAAAAAATGAATTTGTTCTTCGAAATTTCGAGTCATCTCAATAAAGCTTCACTCACTCCATCTCTCGCGGGCTGAGAACACCGTACATTCCCCATTTTCCGCACGGGGCCGTCGACCTAAGAATTTATGTTCTGACGTGCTCAACATACTAACAAAGTTCCTGGCCTTATTCCCATGATTGGTGTCGGCTGCCCTATTTTATACGTACTGATGCGGCGGGGCCAAGCCTGTTTCCAGTGGCCTGGCGCTGACGATACCGTTTCCGGAGGGACTTTTTGTTTGCCGTGTACGAAACACTACCAACATTTCTTAACCCCCTTGGTTTTGGGTGGATCTGCACCGCCCGAGAGTCGAACCAGCGTCCTCGTGATTGGTACTCAGAGACACACTAACCGAGCGGGACGTGCTCAACATACTAATAGTCAATAATAACGTATAGAACGTCAACTCACTGTGATTGAGGAGGGCGGTAAGCAGGCATATCGCGGGGAAACTCCCGAGAATGGGCAAGGGGCCCTTCAAATAATTGAGCTAGTGAGACATTAATTACGATCGAAGTAGTTAGACCATTGCAATTAATGCACAATCTGCGGGATTATTTAATTCACTATTCATACCTGTCCATCCCTTCGGCTGATCCCCTGCTTGATTTGGAGAAAACATTGCCGGTTCTTCAGTCCACATTTGCACTCCACATCATCAGTCGGAAGGGGGTCTATCAGGACTCATTTAATTGTTTTAGGATCTCTGATCCCATTCATGTGATTCTCTGCCTCTACCTGGGACTTACACAACAACCCCAACCCCATCAACAACCCCGGCCACAAAATCTCACCCAGTCCACGGCCGTAGCGCTTGCACTTCAGAATGGGACCTTTGCGAATTCGTGCATTCACCTGGAAATTCTTTTATTGAACGATTTCAATGGAAAAGACGAACCCGAGGAGGCTGCTCGATAACTTCGAGTCCAGCAGCCAAGGGAAAAGACCGGATTGAAGAGACCGAGCAGTTTGCACAGCTGAAAGATTGCGTTGTTCCCCAATCTTCAATGCCCGTTCAACTTACCCCATTAGGAGGGCTGAGGCGGGAGACTCAGACGGAAGGCTGGGCGGGCAGACGTCCCTTGGATGGGCGTGGGCCCTAAAAACGTTCAATTATGCGACCATTATATACTGGCTCAGTCCAACACCTGTCCGTCTTTTCGGCGCTCTCATATTTGTGAAATTGATCACATTTGTAAATTTTCCAGAATTCATGTTTTCACAAGCTCAAAAACGGTTTCGAAAACCGAGAAACATCAAATATCTCAAAAATCGGATTTTACAAAGCGCTATGAAATAATAAAATCAGTTCTTGATGCGCGCGGCAATATTACTGTAAGTAAACATGCAAAACCTTCGGATTTGGCCATTAACTCCCTTAAACTCTTAATTGAGTGAAAATTTACCAAACGAACCAATTACCAGCGCTACTAGTGCTACATAATGCTAAATGCGAAGTACTGCCCCAATCAAAGGCATACCTGGTTGTCCCGCGAGTGCTCCCCCGAGTAGAATGACGCGGACGGGAAGGAAAGTCGTCCTCGCTTCATCAGAAGATCTGACATGAAATACCATAAATTGGTCATCAAAATGGTCGGGAATGCGAGGATGAACAACACAAAACATGAGCGGAATCAGAAGGAAGGGAATAGCGCAAAGTGGAGAGTGCAGCAACAGCTACAAGGGACGCGAATCGGTTACCGACTGACAGCGCAATGATTTGAACACAATTCAAGCATAAAAACGATAATCAATAATCAATAAAGCGCGAAAAACCAGAGAGCAGTCGGTGCACTCAACAAGGGTGCACACAACCAATGTGCCTTTTCCGGATGCTTTTCCCGGCTCCGGCTACCGTAGCCATGGCACGCCTTTGATCGATTTCTGCTTTTTCTAATAGATTTTATTTCTGTTTATATTATAAATTGAACAACAAAAATTGCCAAATGTTAAATTTATTTTACTTGCTCTACAGTATTCCATATGGTTTATCGAGAACTGACCTTTTTAAAGAATTGTGTTTGAAGTCGGAGAAGTGAAAAGGAAAGATATTTATCCGTTAGGTCTGTTGGAATTAAATTCAATTATCGGTGGACTTAGAGATTGAATCTTCTGGAATTGGTGGACGAGTTCAACGAGCACATGTTAATGCATCAGCTTGTTGGCTGAACGATGGCATTGCAATCACATTGATTTTTTCTATTCAAACACACATTGAGCATTGCAAAAACAAAGATGATTGGATCATTGAAATTTGCTGAGATCAGTCTGAATTGTGACTAGGTAGAGGAGAAACGGAGCATAAGTCAATTCCTAGTAACAATGTAGTGGTGTCTTGTACTTGATGGATGTTGAGGGAACACACTTCATGCGTCTGCAGCGGGGTAGATTGAGGCCGCGAACTCCTGTTTCGTCTACAGAGAGCAATATTTGTGATTTCATCAGAAGCAGTGGAAACAGCGACATGATAATCAACAATAGTGGGGACAACTTACTTTATCTCTTCGTCAGTCGTTTCTTTCTCAGTTTGATTCGTTAGGAAGAAGAGACTGCATGTAGAGCAGTCACAACTGAAACGGTTTCGTTTGAACAGGTCAGCCTATGACATTCGAGCGATAACCACAATACGCGAACTCCTAGAGTCTAGGGTGGACATGCCTTGACGAGGCGGTGTGAAAAGGAGATTTAGGAGAGAGGCGAGGGAGGGAAGACACCTTCGACCTCTCTCCTCTATCCTCAGGCAACTCTCATAGTGTGAGCTAACTCCACAGCTATTCAAAAGAGGGAGAAAAGTGGCCGAGAGAGAACACTAATGAAACGACACTCGAGCTAAACGAGTCTACACACCTATACAAACCTTCTTCGAACCTTCTTCCATCACAAATTTTCTTCTCTCACTCCTCCCTGCATCTCTCTCTCTGTATCTTTTCTCAACAACCACTTCGCGTTATTTCTTACTATGCAACGGAAGTCGAAACACGCAAGAATGCAAACAATGCTCACCGCGAAAATTTAGGACTTGGGTAGCGCTATTTGTCCGACCAAAGATATCAGAAGAGGATGTCTGACGTCTGAATAAATTCAATCCTTGAAACTGAGCCACCCACATGAGTGGAGATCACTTCTGCCTTTGTCCGAGAGGTGATGAGGAAAGATTTCGTAGAATTCCTCTGGGATTGCAGCGAGAATGCATATAGCACGTTTTACTGATGATGTTCATCCGAAATTGATTAAAACAGGGCATAATGTGTATCCTCGTAGCGGCATTGAGCAACTTCTCCGCAATTGGCATCGATAACTGGTAACTGGTTTCGCTGTTTGTTGTAGTGCATTGTCTTCTCAACATCGCAAGCATACATTTATTTGTCGTTTCACAGTAAAATCGGTAGCGTGGGCAAACGTTTAGAATTGTTGGATAGAATTGGACTGTTGGACAGCATAATTGGACAATGGATTGTCAGCAGGCGATTGCATAGGCGGAAAGGAGGAAAGAGAAAATGCAAGCAGCTTTGACATCTACTTGGACCGCAGAGGGCGAAAAGGGTAGAATAGCCGAAATAGGGACAACCAATTAGAAGGGAGTGTCAGAATCGGGAGAAAGAGCAAATAATAATTAGAACTCTAAGGTTCTTTAATCTAGAGAAGGAATATAGACAAAGGACTGTAGTAGAGAAAAAGAGTGGACTAATCGAGACGGGGTTGACGGACGAAGGGAGTATTACAATCAGAAGAAAGGGCGAAGAATAAAGAGAGCTCTAGATGAGGAGCAGAATGAGGGGGAGTGCAGCGAAGCAAGAAGCTCCGGCTGCAGCTTTGTAGCGTGGTCTCGGCTGCCAGTCGGGCGGCAGCATGTTCGAATTATCCACCCTGAAATCGATTGGTTGATCTACCGTACCTAGTAGATTCATTGATTCATTGGAATGAGGTTACTGTAGTTTTCTCGTACCTGTCAAAGCAACATCTCTTGTGTCTTCGCATGAGCTCCGTGAAGTTCAGACGATCGAGAGTTGGTTGCAAAGAGCTAAAAAGATTACGGTAAGGTGGAGATTACGGTACATTACGGTAGTCTGAACTCACATAGGTCGCTTCGCCAGGAGCTCTTCATCTCTGTCGTTCGAGGAAGCTCCGAGGGAGATCTGAGTGTTGGTAGATTGGCTACTGTGAGTTCGTTGAGTGTGTGCTCATGAACATTCTGCGAAAGTGGAGTTGTAGTCTCTACTACTGCGCTTCGAAACATGTTCACCTAGTGCTCACGAACTATGACATGAATTCTCACCAGGCCGATGAGAAGCAGAAGAAGAATCTTGCCGTGCATGGTATCTCTGTTGAGTGGATTAGAAGAATGGAGCACCTGGAGAAGAGAAGAGTATCAGAGATTATGGTCAAATCGCACGTCAAATATGGAAAGAGGCTAAAATCTGAAACTATAGTCGACCTATTGTTGAAACTGGGAAGAAACTCTTGGAGGCGGCCTCAGCTGAAACGTTCACTTTTTGGTCAGGAGTCTAAGCCCTTGGGATGACCTTGCCTACACTTTGAGGCGAAACGTCTTATCATTGACGGATTGATCTCTCGAGGCTTTGCTCCTCCGTTCCGGGCCATTTTTTGCGTGTCTCTGGAGTCCTGCGGGGCAAACTTCGCCCGACTTGAGCATCCCTTCAGGGGGATCTTGCTAAAATGATACAGTTGAAATCCCTTCCATACTCCTACACTTGTCTACTCGATAATGAAACATGTAGAAAGACTGGACGATTCTCTTCTTTTCCTTACCTTCTGTTCTCTCTGTCTCTCTGGCTGAGCCGATAGAGAAAAGGGGGAAAGAGAGATGCGTAGTTGAAAGGAAACATGGCTGAAATAATGGGAATCGTGCGTGTATCGCTTAATTCTCTTGAGCATGAGCAATCCAGTACATGGAAAGTTCCAGTTCGCAAAATGCGTATGCACTCGAGAGAGAAATCCGATTTTGGGTGAGAAGAAGAGATTTTCGGTTTCTTCAGATGCCTTCTTCATGTCATATCGTTCTGCTTCCACATACAGGGGAGAACGATTTGCATAAGTCGTACTTCTTAGGGAGATGAGGGAGCTCTCTCTCTCTACTCATTTTTATTTAATGCAGAGGTGGGACTCTTATCCCTCTACTCATCCTTCTTCGGATAGATCGAAGGGGGCAGAATGCAGTAATACACGACCGGCAGTACATTTCTGATGTGGAGGAAGGATTGGGAGGCTCAGAAAGGGGAGGCAAAGGGATCTGGGAATTGCAAGAACTAAGCCAGTTTGATTGAGTGAGAGAGGAACGGGGGAAGAAGAGTTTCGCGTGGATGTTCAACTTGAGGCAGAAGTTGCCATGTAGTCTAAGCATAACGTAATTAGATAGGAAGAGGAAATGTTGCGTGAGGCGATCACGATTCAACGAGAATTGGCTGATTGGTAAATGACAGTACAAGTCGAGACTGCCATTGTTCGAATGCCATGTTTCACTACAAGTGAACAACTTTGCCGTGCATATTTTCACTGCCTCTGACCGAAATCCTCACAGAACCGAGTCCGATTATGCCTATCCGTTGTCAAGTTCATCCAGCTTGGGGACAGGATCATACTTTATGGGGGGAGGGGACTCTCGCACGAATAGTCGGAAACCGTCACGGAAACCTGTGGGAGCCTCGTGGGGTACTGTAGGGGATGCAAGAGATACTTCTTTTTGTTCCTCTGTTCTCTCGATCTCTCACCCGCTGGCCTGACAGAGATTGTGCGGAAGAGAGAGACATCGTAGAGAGGAAACATGACTGAAATGATTTATGCCATGCGCGTCTAATTGTCTTGAACATGTGAGTTCATGTCCAAATCCAGACACAAAAACATGGTAGCATTCGAGAGACGACAAGTAAGATACTTGTCAGTTCGAATGCTTTTTCTTCAACATTAGAATTGTATTCGTGATAATTATCTTCACCATTCTGTAGTAGATGTCTGACGTGGGTGAAAGGTTCGGGACGCTCAGAAAGAGGAGAGGAAAGGGCCCAGGGGAATTGCAAGAACAAAGCCAGTTTGATTGAGTAAGGAGGGAACGGGGGAAGAAGAGTTTCACGTGCAAAGTTAAATGATGTTCACATCGATGCGGAAGTTTCCACGTAAAGGTGACATGTGGAGAGAAATCGACATTTGGAGATCAGTCGATTCTGCAATCGCTTGTTTCACCACAAGTGGAGAACTTGGACAACGTTCCCGAGCGAATTTCACTATATTTGTACCGAAATCTTCACCTAACCGTCTCCGATTATTCTTATTACTTGTAATGTTTATCCTGCTTTGGACGAAGCCCTGCTTTAGGGGAGACCCTTCCACGTTTACCCTCGGGAGCGTAGGGGAGCATCTTGGAACATATAAGGTACTGAAGGGGATGCTCGGAACACCTAAAGAATTTCGCCCTCAATTCCTAAAAATATTGTTTGTGCAAACAAGAGCGACGATTGCTTGACGGGCTGGAGGGTATCCTACGATACGGAAGACTTGACGGCATTCTTTTGCTGTCTTGCAATGATAAAAAAACTTGCTCAGCTATGATTGAGTAAGTCACTCAGAACGCATCAGATCTGCAGTTAGCACTTTTTCTCGTGATTAGCAGCGCTCAATCTCATCGATTCCACATTTTCTCCCAGCTCTGCGAGATTTTGCTGGCTTCGGATTCCGTTGGAGCCCCAATTACAGAGGGAACCTCGTTAGAGTTAGAGAGAGGGCGAGTCCTCGCAATCTCGAATTAACGGGAGGATGGTCGGATTAAATGGATCGTTATGTTTTCAATGAGGGGAAAGGCCTGCGGATGAGAAACATGGCAATGTGCAACAGTTTCTAATCTGCTAAATTATCCTCCGAACGTTCTTACCCTACTTAGCGGCTCTCTCGACCTCCTGCAGTGAGATCATTTTCTTCGCAATTGGTTGAGTGTCAATTGCCGGCCAAAGACAAAGAAGATTATCTCTCTGCAGGCGGTCGAGAGAGCCGCTGACAAAGAGAGCGGGAGGTAGTCCGACTGAGATCTCTCTCCCTCTCTCTCTCTCTCTCCACCTCCTCTCCTCACTGCTGATGTAATTTTTGTTGTGAACAACATCTCAACATAGTGTCGTTCATTAATCATGAAAAAGGCTCGGTCTGGAAGACAGATAGAGGATTGTCTATGTCCCTCCATCTCCATTCCTTTCTTTCCCGCTCTCTATCTCCCCTTCTGACAGAAAGTTTCAGTTCTCTACCCCTTCTATTCCCCATCCCTTCTTTCTCCCCATTTCTTCGTCCGTTTCCTCTCCTTCTGCTTCTTTACGAAGTCGGCGATGGCACTTTTAGTATATTGGCCAGTGAAGTGAGAGATTGTGCATTACTGAGAGGTTGGCCACTGGATGGATTATAATTTTATAGAGATCCGGAGGTTTCCCAATTTTCGTTTTGCCCATCCTTCCTTCCCTTCCGTCCTCTCATTCCATTAGTTCATCCAGAGCTAAGACACTCTATTTCCATTCCCCTCCTCTCCGCTCTCCATATCATCCTTCCATCCTTCAATCTAATCTCATCCTTCCTCATCTTCTTCATTTATCTTCATTAATCTCATCCTTCCGTCCCTTCCATTTTCCTCCGATTCCTACCGCTCTGCTTCTTTATGATGAGCGCGCTTGCATATTGGATGAATAAAAGTTGGTAGGTCTTCCGATTTCCGTTTTTGCCATTATAAAAAAAACTTTCATAATAGGAGAGAAAAGAGAGGGTATCCACCAATTTTTCCTCCGTGTATTCCGCTCCTTCCGCTTCTTTACGATGACGGCGATCCTTCCTTGCCCTCCGACTGCTCATCCCCATTCTACTATCTATCTCCATCTATTCTCCATCCCTCGCTCCTCTCCATTGTTTCCTCCGATTTCTCCATTCTGCATCTTTGCAGTGCAGCGAGAGTTGGTGCATTATTGAGAGGTTGGCCGCTGGATTCTAATAGTAGAGAATAGGAGCTCTCCCAATTTCCGTTTATGCCCATCCTCTCTTCCTCTCATTTTATTAGCGCATCCAGAGCTGAGAAAGGGTTCCTGCCCCTCTACCTCTCCTCTCTATATCTCCTATTCTGATCTCTATCCCATCTATTCCCCATCCCTTCTTCCGCCCCATTCCGATTCCTGCCTTTCTTTTTACGATGTCGACGATGGCACTTTGAGCTCAGTTCAGTCAGAGCGGCTTGAGATAATTGAGTATATATTAAGAGGTAGGAAACTGGATTCGAATATAATAGAGTATGTCTTCCAGTATCCGTTGTTGCCCATCCTCCTTCCTTTCCTATCATTTTATTAGTGCATCGGGAACTAAGAAAGGATCTCGGTGCCTCTCCACTCCATCCCTCATTCTACCCCCCCCCCAATTCTGTTCTCTATCCCATCTATCTCCATCCATCTTCCGCCCCATTTTCCTCCGTTTGCCACCTTTATGCACCGATTTCATCGAGAGCTAAAAGTGGGTTTCTGCCCTCCATCTTCCCTTCTATCCCCGGTTCTTTTATCGGTCCCCATCCTTACTTCATCCCTCCCTCTTCCCATTTGTTCCTCTTATTCCTTCCCTTCAGCTTCTTTACGATGACGGTTATGACGATTTTAGCACATCGTATATTTGCCAGATCAGCGAGAGATTGTGCGTTATTGAGAGGGTCACTAAATCCATCTCTGATGTATGGAGCGCTCGCGCTGTAATGGAGAGAACACGCAAAAGGGAGAGAGCGCGCCTGTTCCCTTCCCTCTCTCTTCCTCATTCCCTCTCTTTTCTGCTAGCTTGTCATTTGAACGGACAACGCAATTGCTCCGCGCGCTCTTCTCCTTTTGAACGGCCTTAGTCATTGCTCCCTTTCTATGTTTTCTTTCCCCTTGTTACGTCTCATTTCACAAACGAATGTCGAGCCATTCGCTCATGTCTGACTTACTCTCACGAGTTTTCTGAAGATGAATGATTCGTCGATTCGCCCATTGTAGGGATTTATCGGAATTATAACTGTGCGCAACTTCGCTCCCCTTCCCCTCTCATCTTAGCCACTTAGCACCTCATCTCCCCGTTCTCTCTCTCTCCTTGCTCGACCTTTGACTATGTTCGGGTCATTTTCGCACCTACTTTAGGCGCGAAATGTGGTTCAAGCAATCACTCGTTCACCTCTCTAAAAGCTGCTAATTAGCTGTACACGCAACAAATTAGCTAAATCAGCTTGCTCATTTGCTTCTCGATTATGATTTCTGGTATCATCCCGACTCATTTCAGAATGCTCGCGGAAGATATTTATAAAAATAGCTTTTACTGCTCGCAACTTACTCATTGAGCGTGATTGTTGTGGTCGCTCTTGATTGATGCCCATGTTTCATTATGCTTTGAAGTGACCTTGGCTTCTCTGTTTCTAGAATAACAATGTATGTGCCGTTACAATGTGTTCTTCTGTGACCTCAAGATGTTTATCGCGAATGTCATGCTCAGTGTGCTACTTAGAAGAGGGCTTTATAGAATCATTTCTGCGAAATCGCATCAGAAATTAGTTTCAACTCTCACCCGTCAGGCAAATTACGAGATCTCGTTAAAGAGAAAGCATGGGGAGTGACAATAGTTCGAGATACTCTCAAATTCTTTTGTTCAGCCCTCTCTGTACGCAAAAAATCGCCCATTGTGATTCACTCCTCACATATTCTCTCTCATTCCCTCGTCTCGTGTCTCTATTCCGTAACGCTACTCTTCCCCATCAAATACCCTCAATTGTCCATAAGAACTTCATTTGCTTCTGGCTTAGTCCGCTACTTCCCTGCAATATATCAATCTCTTCTCAATCTCGTTCCCTCTCCCCTTATCCTCCTTCCTTGTTCTTTGGTTTGCCGCTAGGGAATCTTGCTTCGTTGCAAGCTACATCTCAACTTTCTTATCACTGTTCTATCAAAGAAGACAACTCGAAAGCTAATCGATATTTGACATGGTACAAGTCAGACGAGAAATGGCCGATCAAGTCAAGCAAGAGTTGCTGGAAACAATCACTAAATTTCGTCAAGCGGTGAGTGGCTGTTTATTGTTCTTCGCAGTATCTCGACCGACCAGAGAGTTTGGGAGATGGGGACAATGAGATCATTGAGCTTTTACCATGTCTGACCGTAGTCCGTCGTTTATTGCTTGCTTGAATGGAAGTGAACCATTAAACACTAATTACCAAACTAATTCCATATTTTCCAGTCATTCGACATCGGTGGCCCGATGGGCAATGCCATGAGCAAGGCATTCGACTTCCTCTTCACGATTGTGAGGGACGGGATGTTTGACGAGGTTTGCTATATTTTCCTCGACTCGATCACTTGTGATTTGTTAGTTTTAGGAAGCCATTACCAGTAGGAAGCCAGTGGTTTTCCAAGAGATTTTTAATTACTTTGTCATTAGTCTAATCAGTGAACAAATCATCTCTCTTGCAGTCAACTGCGTACTCGCTATTGATACATCTGACAATCTCTTCGCCATTCCTAGAATCGAACTGGTTTCGACGAATCGATTGTGAACTAATAGATCCTCTTCAGAATACTCGCTACTCGCTCGAATCCATGGGACGGGAGAGGGAATTGGCCATGAGCAGGGACCCTAAGAAGTGAGTTACTGGTTTTTGGTTTCTATTAAGAGAATTACGGGTTTTTGTCGTTTTAAGTATCATCATCCAAATTTCGCATTAGAAGTGAGAACAGGTAACAACGGTCTTCTTCGCAGAGACAACCCGGAGAAGAGCGTCCAGTATGGGCTGATACAATGCCTCGGATTGACGGTGAAGCATCTTGCCGATCAATCGGGAAGGAATCTTGCCGATCAATCGGGAGAAAAGGGGATGCAGATGGGAGAAGAGAGAGGAGATCAGGCTGAGACACCCGGCAGTGCTGTTAACTTCCCCTATCTGACGGTGAGATTCACTGCTTCCGAATGCCTCTTCTCTATTCACTTTTCTCGCCACAAAAAGATCATTGATGCAGGATATTAAGTCTAAGTCATTCACTTCCAGGGTGCCCCGAACTGCGGCGGCTCCTTCCAGCAGTGCCAGTCGATGAACTTTCTTCAGGTAAACACTTCGGAATTCGTGGAGTTCCCCGGAAGAATGGAAGTGTTTCAATCAGTCAATAGTTTGCATTGGCCTAAACAGAGTTGGTGGTCGGGGTGGATGGTGGATGGCACACTACCGGTGAACTCCACAAGTCCCAACACTGCAAAGTTTAATGCAATATTAACAAGATGTTATAAATTCGCCTCCTACGACACTTGCTCGTCAAATCAATGAGCATAATCTCATTTTTTCACTTAAAAATCCTTTCAGTGCACCTTCGCGGCTTGCGGAGGACCGGCTCTTGTTGGTGGCTCGATGAATACTGGCATGGTTTGTATTTATTCGGCTGCTGAGGGTTTCCGAGGGGCTATGCCTTCCATTATGCACGTTTTTTGCACAGTTTTCTTCTTTCACCAAAATGCGGTAATCATCTAAGTGAATATCGCGATTTTTTTATTTCCGACCTTTCAGGGACTCAACTACATCTCGAATGCGATGGCCCCTCAAGACTTCTCTCCATTCCTCAATGGAACTCTCGCACATCACACTATGGAGATGCAAAGTGGTAAGCAATTATTACTTTCTCTATTTGTGCGCAGATTCGGTCAATTCTCTATTAGGAGGTAGCCGGTGATTGAACAACGGTTCCCGGTACCATGAGCTACGTTAACTTTGACTCTCGTACCATATGCTACCGTAACTACCGTGCAACTACTTCCAGGTTGTCCCCCTCCTACTCTTCCTCCCATCTCTCCTGTGACTCCCGCCCATGATCTTGCTGCAGCAGCCGACCTGGCTGCAGCTCAGCTTGCTCCGGGTCTCGATCCTGCCGCATCGGCTGCAGCCATTGCTGCACCAGCTGCAATTCTTCTCCCTGCAACTGAGGAGATCCCAGCTGAAGCAGCAGCCCCTCTCGATCCGACTCCTGCTCCTCAGCCCTCCCAGCCTCTCGACGAGGGAGTACTGTGCAGACTCTGTGCGAGGGGAATGCCTTCAAACCAGTTGGAGAGACATCTCATCACCGTCCATAATGGTAAGCACTCCTCATTTGGGCCTGACCAGACAGTTTTAAAGGTTTTCATATCTGACCCGCAAACTTTGGTATCTTTCACCAAATTTTTCTACCAAATATGCTGGACGAACAAATAAGCGAATACACACAATTATCGACTATAATAACTGATTTCATGCAGCTGCTTCACTCACTCCCTCTGATCGTCCGTCTCTGTCAAGGAAAGCACGTCAAGCTCAGAAGAAGATGCAGCTGAAGACGGTCAAGGTCGATATGGCTGAGGAGGATCAGAACCCAGGCAACCGTGAGTCCTTTCTCCTCCACTGTCTTCATCCTCCCTCCCATTTCGGTTTCTTCGTCGAGTTAGTGCGGTGATATTTCTCGTAAATTCAATACAATCAATTCTACCAATACTTATTTTCACTTTCTGCACCAGCTGCAGAGTCTTTTCCGACGCGCTCAGATATGGCAAAGATGATGGCGAAAGTTGCCGCGAATGGCATCGAACCGGCTGTTGGAGAAACGATTTCGAATCATTCGGTGAGTTTTTTTAACCAATTATTTATCATGGATAGGTAATATAACAATATTAAAAGTGATCAGGATTTCTAATGGCCCATGATATTACGATGTCACAACAGAGTGACAAAGGCAAAGACCATGCAAGGCGTTAGCAATATGACGGGTAATCGATAGGGCGGAAGATCTTAGTCCTTATGGGTTTTTTTTTTATTTGGGAATCATAGGATTTCTCTTAGTATTCATCTCAACAATTGTTAGGGATTGCTCCGATGACAGCAATTCTCAACTTATGATAAAGTAGTCAAACAATTCAGTTTCACCTCCGCAACGTGAAGGTTGAGATGGAAGACCTGCAGGAGTGGAACACTCGTAAGCGACTCTTGAGAGGACTACGCTAATAATAACTCTATGCAGCTGCAGTACTCGTCAATCCATCTGCGACTCCTGCAGCCGCTGAGTCCTTCGGAACTGCTCAAGAAGCGAGATCGTCCTCGGATGAGGTTAGTTGTGACCTTAGAAGCTGAACTAGACCACTGGGGAAACGTTTCTTCAATGACTGATTGTTTCAGGCTCTCCCTTCTGCTCTCCCAACTCCAGTTGATTCAGTTGCTCCTATCGGAGTCGCGCGCGTGAACTTCTCGCCACCGAGGCCGTTCATCTGCTCACAGTGCGATCAATCCTCTCCTCTCAGTGCTTTCGAAACTCAACGTGGACTTCGAATGCACGAGAGTTCTTTTCCTGGTGAGTACGGTAACGGTTTAGCGAACGTATTGATAAGCCAGCCAAACTTCTTACGATTTGAACACCCCACCTCTAATCTTTGTGGCTATAGTTTCCCGATGTTAGCATTTTTAGATGTTGAGCGTGCATGACATGGCTAACTTGGCTTCAATATTTGACTTTTTGATACAAACAAGTAATCATTTCCAGGCCAACCTTGCGACCAGTGCGCCAAACGTTTAAAGGACGAGAAGGCTCTGGAGAAGCACAGGAAGAAAGTGCATTGTGAGTTGAAGAACTGCATTCTTTGAGGATATTGCCCGACTTTGTTTCTCAATCTTGACTCCTATGTGTCTTTCTTTGAACAGAAAGTGTTGAAAATCCATCCCTCACACTTATTACGACTGGAAACCCTTTTGTACTGAGAAATCCAATACTTAGGAATCCAACCCTTAAGAAAAGTTCGAATATTTCCAGGCAAGCGCCCATTGACTAACGAGGGTCTCGACGAAGGAGCACGGGCTTATGTAGAGGAGAACCCCTCAAAGAAGGCTGCTCTCGTCGAAAATGCCGCCTTCCCATGCGATCAGTGCACACAGACGTTCGATAGCTCGAAGGGCCTGAATCGACACCGAGTCATCCATAATGGTGAGTATTCGGGGATACTCAGTGATTCTCGTGAGTACAATAAAGACGACGCTCTAATCCGGAATTCTTTCGAAAAATTGAATTAATTCCTCTAATTTGCAGGAACGGAATGTCCATTCTGCGAAAAGAAAATCGCCTCAGGTGGGATATCTCATCACCTCGAGAAGTACCATTCCGAGAAGGAGCCAACCGGTAATACTTTGACCAATTGCGGGGAGAATTTTTGCATAGTGCGCATCCATTTTGCCTCTGCCTATTCATTGTCTTTTCAGCGCCTCGGAAGACAAGCGTTCGTCCCCGGGGACTCTACTCGAAGAGGAGAGAGGAGAAGGAGAAGGAACTCCTTCGCGTCGACTACGCGAGATGAGAAGAGACCGGTGACCCGGACGGTTCCATGGAGATGTGATTAATACGCCCACTCCCGCCTCCCTACCCCTCTCTTACCTTCTCCTTCTCTCCATTACAATCACCCCCATTTCCATACATTCCCATCCCTCTTTTGAGCTACATTCTGGGGGTTCCTTCCCCGATGCGACGCCTAATCCTTCGTTTCAATATTCGTACCAACGTTCCTCACTCGTATACTGCCACAATCTCTCCTGATGCTCTCATTTTCTTTCCCATGACTAATAGAACTTGTTTCATTTAAATGTTCAATGGATATGAGTTGAGAACGATCACTTGTCAGCGATATTCACTATGCATTGTTCTCACTCGTATTCTATCACACACTATCTTCTCATTAGCTTTCCCATGACTAATTACAGTTGTTTCAATTAAATGTTCAATGGAGGTTTGATGAGAACGATCACATTCATCGTTAAGCAGTATGCATTGCCCAATAATTCGTTTCCATTTGCCCCTACCACAATTTCACATGATGTTCTCATTTCCTTTCCCCTGACTAATAGACCTTTTGGAACTCCAACAAGATGTTCGAGGTTCTAAATTCTCGCTAAATATATTTTATTGTCATTTATTTCGGCTGTCTCACTAAGAGGAGTGTTTCTGTCTCCCTCTGGTAGTTAGAGGGAGAAGAGCTCGGAGTGATCTGGCCATTCACTCTTTTCGTTTTCTTTGCCGTAGAATTCGTTCTCCTTGTTATGCTTCGAATTCATTTTCATTTGATAATAGTGCTATTTGTCGCTGCCTAACCATGAATCATTTGTATGCACGAATGTCACACTGTCTCAGTTGTGACGTAGATTGATTCTATTATGATTGTATTTTTCTTCGATCTATGAATAAATAAAAATGATGCGAATATACTCATATTGTTTCCTCTAATAAGAAGTCACTTGTACACTTCAAGTAACTCTATGTTGTGATCTGATTTGAGGTCAATGAATTCATGATCCGGGAGCCAATTTTAATCGACCAATTATCTGACGCTGGAGAAGTCGTAGTCCACAGATGAGGAGGCATTGCGAAACGGACACAGCGAGAACTTCCGGTCTCAAATCATCATTTTATCCAAGTCGAAGTAAATATATTAGGGTCATACAAGAAAAAGAACAAAGAAACGAGTGTATCAGTATTCTTCTTGATATAGTCTTCGAATCGTAGTCTTCTCTCCACGCTAGGCGGGGTTTGGAACCAAAACTGGAATCAATTGGGAATACTAAGTATTTCTCGTCATCGTCATCGTCCTTCAAAGGTAGAGCCCACCCACATATACTCTTTAGCACGGTACTCTCTTCCTTCACGTTCACTGGGCGATGTACTCGCATGAATTGGGGGAATTCCGAGTGAAGTGGACCTTCGAGAGCCGTTGTTGTCCGCTTAGTGGAGTCCCAATGCGGAAGGGAAAGTATTTAGGAACACTTGTCCTGCGAAATCGTTTCGGTTTGGGAGCACCCCAAGTATACACCGCACAAAGTTTGCACATTAGAGCTCACTAACACGATGCAAAAAGAATGTTGAGTCTAGCTTGTTCGGCTGAGAAGATATGAAAACAGATTTTTTTAACTTCTCGTGCACCTTTAGCTCCGCGTTAGGAACATAAGGGGCCAAATTGGCCAATTCTGTAAACAAGGTCCCAACACCTTCCTGTTGTGGAACCATGGAGGGCTGAATCGACTATCCTGAAAGGATATCCGGGAAGTGCTGAATTTTTACGGAGACTGTCTCTTAAGTTCCTCCAACTCGGTATCGAGATGCACCCCAAAGTGCTGCTGAAGGATTTCGAGAAGTTCGAGGCCGATATCCTTGAGAAGACAGATGGCCGGTGGGTGAATTCTAGCACTGATTTCGATTTGATTCCAAGGATAATAAAAATGTGACTATTGGATCAATCACTGTCAGTTGATCTTAACAAAAATCGAAACAACGCTTTTGAACAACGCGAAAGATGCGCTTGGGAGTGCATACTCGCGGTTTTAGGCACTTTTTCACTTTTTTGTCTTTTAACTTGTATTGCCCCTTCGCCTAGAAGTCCGTCACGATTTATCAAGATCAGACCAGTGTTCTTATAGTATGAACTCTGAAAGTAGCAAGCCGATGCTTCTCCGAATTGCAGCCTCGAAGTGCGCCTTGCGGGCAACACGGTCTTTGGAGAAGACTTCGGCATTTTCTATCTGAAGGAAGGCAATGATCTCAGACGTCTTGAACCGGAGGTGAGTTCCTTTGTAAATTTGAAGAACCTCTCCGATATTCCGGCTCGATTGTATATTTCTTAATGATTATAACCATGAAGGATAATTTCACTCTTTTCAGAGCGGCGCGCTGAACGCTTCGTACTCGTACTGGGAGGTATTCCCACCGTACATCGTGCACGAATTGATGGATGAAATGAAGGCTAGTTCCATCCTTCTTCGTGAACGAACGTAATGACCAGATATTGGTCGCGCACGAGACTTGTTTACCTCTAATCTGTCAATGCAATTCTCGAATTTAGGAAGTTCTCACGCTAGGTCAAGAGCGGAAAGTCGTCAGACGCATTCATCACTTCCAGGTCAAATTTCGTTTTTCGGAATTCCAACTAATAACTGGCAATCTACGTAATCCCGCACAAATCATTCAAATTTTCATAAAACCGCAGAAATGAAAGAGGATGAGGTCTTCACATTTCAGTGCCCCAAGGGCACGTTTGCCTACTCAGCAGCAGCGCTCGACGATCTGCGTGCCGAGAGACGCCGCGTTCGTGAGGAAAAAGAGAAGATCGAACTTAATGTCAAGATTGACGAAAAAGTCTGAGATTATCCACTAGTTTTCCTTCTCTTAGTCACCTCCATCTCTTCCAATTCGATATTGTAAGTGTTACTCTATGTCCAATATTAACTCTCTTGGAGATCCCTAAGATCATCTTCAATTTCAGAGAGTATTCTTTCTTCGATTCAATTATGTATTGATTATATGATGAAAGTTTGTTAATATTCGAAGTATCAGATGAAAAGAAAACTTGTGTGGTATTGTATGTTTCGAGAGGCGAAAAATATCTGGAAAGGTTGAAAGTTTGCGAAATTTTGAAAGGTTATAAGAATGGTTGAAACGACTGGAAAGGTGGAAGGGAAAGGTTGTAGAGAAGTGTTTTGTCCATATGGGTATGTGCATTATTTTTCTGAGGTTCGGATTGAGGATTGGATTCTATTCTAGCAGGCTCAAGTTGCCTTCTCTTAGTTATGCACAATATAAGTATGTTTTTCCTCTGATAATAAGCGTCGCAAGAAGCTCACCCCAATTTATTGATAGCGTGGTGATCTGGTTTGATTCAATGCTTTGATGAGACCGATGTAGTTGCTCCTAGTTCAGTGACTAGGCGTTTAAGTGCGTTGGGCTAGATTGAGAGAGCAACACCACAATCTTTTGCTGGATCTAAACAATCTTTTGCTGGATCTAAACATCATATGAATATGATGTTTAGATCCAGCAAAAGATTGCGTGTTCACTTGACACCTTCGAATGTTTCTCTTCAATACAGTACCTCGATACCGATCAATCCGTTATAACGAGTCATGGCTGGTACACAAGCACTCATGCTCTACATACTGCTTTGTTCGAAAAAAAGTACTGGGTGTTGAATTGAGCTTCCAACCCTTGACTGCAATAGACTTGTCAACACCCTGAAGGCACCTGGTGGCAAAGTATGTTATGACCTGTCGTCCCCGCACCGCTTCCGATTAGCAGTGATTGCGCACTATATGCACCAATGAAACGATGATAAAGATGAAAACGATATGTGAGGAGAATAACTTACACATTTACAAGGCTAAATAAACATAGTGGGTTGCACTAAACTCTGATGATGAAGGAGCACTCGGTATGAGAACATCGTCCGTAAAATATTGGGAGGGGTTGCAGAAAAGTCATCCGTGAACCCCTCCAAAAAGATACGTTTTCTCGTGAAAGGTCTCTTAAAATATTCGGGTCCACCTAAAAAGAGTGGTGTAGCAAATAAAGTGCTCAAAAATGAACAGATTCAATTAAATCGCGATACAATGCCCAAGTCGGGTGTCTAATCGGCATGACTCGGTTGTTAGCTTGTCGGGAATCACTGTTAGATGCAACCCAAGATAAAAACCAGACCCCAAACCCAACCAAGACAAAAAATAACTTTCACTAAACAATTTTTCTCTATTTGGTTGAGAGCCCTATCCGATTCTTCCTTTTATGAACCGCTAGACTGTTTTTGCAAAATCGATAAAAAAAATAGTAAAGAGTTTTCGTACACAATTGAAGTGAATCCTACCTATGACTGGCTCATGGGCAAAATGCGTTGTCTGGGTTCCATTCTATAGTCTATGTCATCAATGAACTTATAATTACTTCTTTCTCTCCGTTTCCGTCGAGATTCTCGATGGTTACAATGCAGTTCCCGAGAATGTAAAAAAAAAGAAGAGTCTATAAATTATTAAAATTATCAATGAGTGATTATCGACTTCCCATGCCTGTCTAACGATTTGAGACTAGAAAGTGAGACTCACTGATAATAATTATAGGTGAAGAATACAAGCAAAGGCGCTCCTTCACCTGTAAGACGTGGCCAACAAATCGACAATTCACGCAAAGGGACAGGGAAGTTAGCCCCGCTGATAATCACTAAAGGGAGAGGACTATTAATAAAATTGATCTTCCATCTTTGAAGAGGTGAGACGCATCAGTTATCTTTGATTTGATGACTGGCTCTTAATGTTGATGTCAGAACTATTTAGAAACATCTCTCATCGCCTCAAGTAATTCAATTTCGGCGTCACAACTTTCTCCACTCATTGGAGATGAACAGATATCTGAATAGAGTAGGTCATTGTGTTCTCCATAGATCTATGTTCTCGTGAGAATATACATCTCTCCTCACTTGTCACCCTCTCCAATAGGTGCCAGGGGATTGTTCCCATGTTCGCACTGGCACACAATCGTCCTTTGATAGTCATCTATGACCTTCAGTTACTGATCTTTGTTCCTGATCATTAATTGATCTCTCGCTGGAACCCCTTGTCATTGATGGGGTACTGTACCCCTTCATCACCATGGTATTGAGTCTCCTGTCCCTAGCAGGATCTTGAATCCTGGTGAATCTCATTATTATTATTATTTGCTGTGTTATGAAATCTACTGTCTCCGACGTGTTATGGTATCTCCTGTTCCCGGTTGGATACGGTATCCGCAATCATGTATTTAACTACACTTCACGGTGCTAGTCGCGATACCGAAAGTGATTATCACGTTTTGTCTGAGATAGCAATGTAGTAGAAGAGGATCTCGAATTTTTTTTTATTTCGTCGTCGATCGATACCGTAATCCGATTACCTAATCCGAATCCGACTGCTTAACTAGCAACTCTTTTGCTTGGGACCGGTTTATGATTTGTGGTATTTCTTCATCAATTGATGCCGAAACCCGACTACCGTACACATAGGAGGATATCCAGATAATCTATTTTCTTTGTGACAGAATATTTATTTATGATTATTTCGTCATTAATCGATACCGTAATCCGATTACAAAACCATAAACGGTTCACTGGGCAACTATTTTCCTTGGAACAGTTTAATGATTATTGATTACTTCATCAATCATTACCATAACCCGAGTGGCATGGAAATATCGTGGTTAACCAGGTAAGCTGTTTTTTTTCTGTCTGATTTCCGATTCTTTATTACTTCTTCAATCGTACTGTATTGTTGGAAAATCCTGAGTGAGAAAGGTATTCTCTCTTGACAACGCGTAGTGACAGTTTTTCAAAACGAACAACAACCAAACCAGCTAAGGCTAAATCCCAAACGTTTCCTAGACAAGAACTATTTGATCTACAGACCATTATGTGTTTGACTTATGTGAATATTATGTGAGTATAGTTTAACTCACAATATATATTTAGCCTTACAACTCTGCATGTTATTATTATCGCAGATCGATTTCATCTTTATCAACGGTCTTGCTCAATTAATAGCCAAAGTATCGAACATGGGACTAGTAGGTGAGCCATTCGGAGGGGAACAATCAGAATGGTATCCAGAAGATGATGAGCTGGATCGTGTGGAAGGAGAACAATTTGATGCTGGCTTTCGAGTGGGATCATACATAAGGAAATCGTGATAAAGCTCAGTTACATCTACTTCCGTTACATCTGCTTCCGGTTTGTCATCGCTGTCAATTTCAACAATAGAACACACCCGGCGAATTCGGACAGTAATTGATTTGGCATTAAGTTGAATGGAAAGTTGAGGAAGTGAAATGTAGGGGTCGAGCAAATTGGTATCTTTGCGTGAGTTAATGAGAACTGCTGGGACGGCGGGAGGATAACTGAATATTGTTGCATGTTGTGGGTAGTTGAAAGTGTCGTAGATTACAGACTCGGAGATGCCCGTTCGACGGTGCTGCATTTTCATCAGCTGTTTCATCTGAAATAACATTGTATTAACGGGATGTGCTATTAACCGATTGCCCCAACCGATTTCTGAGCTAGGAAACGTTATAACAGATCAAAGTCTTACCCAAGTCGAAAGCTCGATCGGCTTATTCGTGTAGGTGGAGGAGTTAAGTGGTATGGGCACTGTTTGCTCGTCCAGTAACTCTTGACATCCATCGAAATTTCGTTCGATGTAGACTTCGGTTGAGTCATGAGTGTACTCTAAGAAGAGCGGAGGAAGGACAATTTGTTCCGGAAGCTGATTCAACTCTGGATTGGGGTTGTTGAGAAAGGGAAGCGTTTGGAAGATCGAAGTGTAGATATCGAGGGATCCATCGGTCTTCAAAGACTTGTATATCGTGTCTTTCGCAATCCCTGATATCCGACTATGGGTTGCGATCAGATCGGCGATCTGAAAAAAGTTCATTGAAAAGGGCATACTAAAATGTGCGCTTGGAAATAATAAGTTTTAGATATAAATACCATCGGCCGTCATTTCGCAATGTCAGAATATCGATAAAACATTAGGCTGGGTGATTCACCGCTGAACACGACTTCCTTGAATCCACTACTCTCAAGTTGTATAGGATCAATACAGTACACGTCTGGAATCTCTATCGTATCGAATATACTCCTCTAGGATATCTTCTACAGACCCCAAACATCCCTGTACCATTTATGTATACCGTATCCTACAGATCACTACCGTGACCGCAAGAATTCCCACCGTACATCTTTTGAATTCGTTCTTCCTTGAATACTTTTGTACCACACTAGGATCCCTTATTTCGAATTATGTATTGCACTATCAAAATTGTTCATCTATTCGAACTTTCAATAGGAAGTTTTTTAGTATCTTCAATTGTTTCGCGAATAACGAATTTAAAAAAAGTAGCTTCCTTTTAAAATGTTCCTTTCTCCGATGTCAAATGAACGTTTTTACCACGTTTTTTTTTCTAGCGGTTTACTTTGATTTATTACAGCGGTTCTCAGGAAATCACTAGATATCTATTTAAATGTTCAGAATATAAGATGCTCACGACACAAGAAGTATGGTCTGAAAAAGATTCGAGCCGACGACTAAATGGAAAGGGGAGTACCACTACACCACTACACCAATACACCACGAGAAAGAAGCACACAGTGTACTGGGCCGAGAGCTTTTTGTAGTTAAAAGACAATATGTGAAAATGTATTAATTAAATAATAATTAAACTCACATATGAATGGAGAGGGATGGGGGAAAAGAACAGATTTGTGCTCGACATAAGTCTGAAAAGGAAAACGTTAGAGTGAGCGAAGCGAGTCGACTCGCAACACGTTATCAAGAGAGATTGACTTATTCTTATCAGTTGATGTGTACTAAGGATGGTAGAAAAGAAGAGACATACTTAACATTTAAAATACAAATAACTGTTACATCTTTTGTAACTACTATTATGAACGGTACAATCAAGTCGGAAAACGACGGTCAGAGATAGAAGTACTTATCACACTGTTCATATCAGGTAGGAAGAGAAGAGACGGAGGAGGAAGAGAAGAGAAGGGGAATGAGAGAACTAGGCAGCTAGACAGCTAGAGAAAAGAAGAGAAGGTCTAGAAAAAAATGCTAATAAAGAAGAGAAAGAAAGAAGGAGAAGGAGTGAAAGAGAGTGATACAAGTCTTGCATAGTCTCATTCCTATACCAAGAATGCATATCTTAGGATCTAGGCGTGGGCTAAGTGAATGTGCGTGGATCGTCCTAGGTCACTGAGGAAAGAAAGAGAGAGCACGAGAAAGAAGAGAGAAGGAGAAAGAGAGACGCTCTAGGGCGAGAGATCGGTGTAAAGGGAGAGAGCCCAGTCGAGTGAGCGTCAGTGCCTAGTCATACGGGTCAGCCAACCAATCAGAGCAGTCCCCAACGACCTACCGCAGAGATGGCATTTCATCACAGTGTATATTTGGAGCAGTACAACGTAGTTCGAAAACAATATAAAAAATATTCTCAAATTGAGAAAAGTCTTCTTCTCAGTGATACAACGACTTATAAAGAATATCGAAGATTTTAATCAAATCTTAGTGCAATAATGATCTGTTTGTTTGAATTTAAACGAGAGTAATTATCACTTGACTTTCCTTTAACTCCCTAAGCACATTGGAACGAACGCAAAACACGGGGCTTATGAATGAACTACTGAATTTTCTGTTCTCACAATATTAATCATTGTTAATAATATTTAATAAAAAAATTTAATTTATTTTTTTTGTTTTAATCTTATTTTAATCTAATTTTTGTTATCTGAAATAATCAAATTTCAAAATTGATAGGAAAATTATTCGGCTCTCTCGAATTCAAACGAAAAAAAATGGTGGGCTCATGGAATTACAAATTAAGCTGGCTGTAACGAAGAATAGTAGTCCAATGAGACATGTCATACTGGAAATTTGCCTGGAAGTCAAAAATCAGAACTATTTTTTAGTGCAGTGGCCTTCCACGTAATTTTAAGCTCATTTTACATATTACGTTCAGAATTTTTACGAATAATTTACTTCGAATTTGGGACGGAATTTTATTGGAAGTATGCGAAAATAGAGAACAAAACAGGCACCAACCAAATAGCACACTAGGAATTCACTGGTGAGTTACCTAAGCCGGAGCCTATTTTAGTACACGGAATGTTAAGTTCATTAGACGCATCACATTCAAAACTTGAATATTGCTTCATTCTATGATCACGGAATTTTATTGGAAGAATGCAAAAAGAGATAATAAGCGGAAACCCTAGAAATACCGTTCAGGGAATCCGGCGGTTATTTGCCAAAGCCGGGACCGGGTTTCAGTATACATCGTGCACGGAACATTCAAATTCATTTTCGCGCCCAAAGTTAAACGATGGCAGTACTTCGAATACGGCACATTTTAATCAGTTCACGACATTTCATTACAAGTACCACAACACATTGGATACAAAGAATTACTGAACGTGCTTGAAAGTTGCTGAAAAGTTCGGGAGTGAATGGCCTAACCTGTAACTAGTTTTAGTTGACGTGGTCTCACGTGGATGTTCAAACTCAATTTGGCGCCAAAACTCCTCATTTTCGAAATCATGTGATTATGGTACTTCTCGGATAAGAATATATGAGCATTTCCAGGTGTTATTGGTCCTGGCGCTAAGCTTGCTTGACAGGATGAGGTGATCTTAAAATTTTGAAATTTAAACGGAAAAAAACATCAAACAGTGTTAACTTTCGAAAACGGAAACTGTCGTGGAAATGGAAACAATTTTTTTTTGAATTTGAATTCGCGCCTTTTTCCTTTTCTTTATATCTCATCTTCCTGTGAGGCAATCGATTAAATATGTTCACAGTGAATTGCTTATGGGCTAACCCATGTAGAATTCGAATTTTCATTAAAATTACTCCTTGGGGAGCTGAAATATAAAGAAAATGGGAGAAAATTCAGTAATTAATTTCCGTTTCCGTTTCCGTTTCCGAAAATTTTCATTTCCATTTCCAAGATTTTGCCACCCCATTAACCTCCTATTTTTAAACTATGTTAAAGTTCTGGTATTTCCTCACCTATAGCTCAACATCCATGCAATTTTGAAACACTTGATTGTTTGATTTGGGAATTCGACGTGTTTATAACTTGAGTACTGTAAAAAGGTAAAGGTAAAGGTAAGATAAGGGTGATGTCTCGACAAGCGATGTTGCAATCGTACGAAACGGATAGGAGGGGCTCACTGGTGAGGCCAGCTGCTGTGTAAGTGGTACTACTCAACGTTGCAAGAAGTTCTGTTTGCGAATGCTAAACCAAAAGTTGAAATAAGATAATCTAGAACGCTTGACTATTCATGTTTCCAATTACTCATTCTCTTAGATGATGATTGATGTAGCGTTCACATGCTTAGTTTCCACATTTTCGCTTAGGTGATCCAGATTAGTAATACTTAATTTCCTCCTTATTTTCCCCCACTTACCTATCAAGTTTCACGGCATCCCGACACTGCCTCGTATTTGTCTTCATGCTTCTTTCTCTTCTTCCTCCCAATTTCCATCCTTAACCAACTTCCTACTTTACATCATTCTTTAGATGAACCTGGCAGTACTACTAGCTCTAATCCTTCTCCCCATGGCTTTCACGATCAATGGGAATCTTGATTTGTCTGAAGAGGAGCAGTTGAGAAGAACAATTATCGAGGCAGCTCCACCGAACAGTCAACCCTTCGAGAACAGTGGTACGTTTTGAATTTAACGTGCTCAAAGGCAGTAAATTTCGATTTTTTAACTTCGTAAAACATGTAATGATTTTTCTTCAAACAGGGGAGATTCTCTCTGTGAACGCTACCATTGATTACTTCATATTATGGAACATGGTAAGTAATTTATTCCTGGCCTTAGAAAATATCATTACATGTGCTGTTATATCGAAGTTATCCAATTTTCAGAATGAAACATCTGCCACCGGGCAATTGACGACTACCGCGACATTTGTATGATGATATAAACATTTTCAAGATCATTAATTATTTCAGTACTATAATCTTCCAAACATTGCATGGAACTCTGAACTGAACCGGAATATACGTAATGTACAAATCGACGATTTTTTGTTGTGGAATCCCAAATTAAGATATTGCCAACAGTATGTGTTTGTGTTTTATGCATTCTTAAATAGAATTCAGGCACGAGGCGGAAAAGGACAATTCCTATCGCCATTCCAAGGTTAATAATTGTTTGGGTTCTTCAAAGATATCAGCTTATGAGATAACAGTTCACATTAAGGTTTTCTCGAACGGCACTGTGAGAGGGACTTATTCCACTAAAACTTCAATCAAATGCGTAATCGAAGTAAGACTATTTCGAAATCGAGCCAACTACAATATAATATCATGTTGTATTCTAGCGAAATTGGTTCCACTCTGACTGTCTTAACTGCCCAGTGTGCCTAGAAATAATCGATGATGATGGATCGGCAGCATTCAAAGTATCAATTGATACTTCTTTTCTGAAGGAAATGAGATGGGTATCTAGAGGGGTAAGCAACATACTTTGTATAGAGAATAGTTGCAAGGAAATATTCAGGATGTCTGGTTCTTTTATCCGGACCCTCTCATTGCAGTAGAGTACAACAGGGATGAACAACTTCGTCAGGTACACGCGCCCTTTTTATTATCATTGTACTGATAGTATTGTTTATTGCAGGCCACAATCACCTTGAAAGTGAACAGACACTCGTGGCGTCAATGCATGGGACCCTTTCTCGGATATTTACTCTGCATTATGTTTCTAACTGCCGTTTCACTACCTTGTCTTTTGAAACGTGATTTAGTAAGAGAACATAACCAATAGGAGACCAGTCAAGTGATCTTTTCATGATTTACTCACAATGTACGTTAAAGATAAGCTCAATGATAATGACAAAAGCGTCGTATCTACATCATGGCGTTCGATACAGTATTAACAATTGCCCGAAACTTCGGAAACCATCTGGCACAACTCATATTGAGCTTTGTTTGATAGTTTTAATGAACGTTCAATATAAGTTGATCACGATTCGGTGTCGTATTCGTTCTAATCGCTCCTTTTCACAAAGCTTCGTTATTCTTGAGACTTTTTCGTATTTTTTTAGACAGTAAACAGATAGATTATATATCAAAAAATTCTACCGTATCGGAAATGAAAGTATTGCATTGAGATTTTTCTGGAATAGATGGCATCCTTTTCAGATTATTGCCCAACTTATTTTCATATTCACATTTTTCCCACTTACCTATCAAGTTTCACTGCTTCCCGACACTGCCTTGTATTTGTCTTCTTCCTGCTTCTTCATTCCCCTCATTTCTCATCCTTCCAGTAGCTTACTAACTGCCTAACTTCTCAAATGTGCCCACGTTATTTTGTTCTGAAGAACATTGTTTAGATGAACCTTTCAATATTACTCCCGCTAATTCACCTCCCCGTTATTTTCACGCATTTCAATGCGAATCTTGAACTGTTTGAAGAGAAACAGTTGAGAAGAAAGATTATTGAAGCGGCTCCACCGGACAGTAAACCGTTTTCGAGAAGCAACGGTAGGTTAGCAAGTTCACTGCTACTATGTCTAGTTATTCATTAGATGTATATCTCAGGAAACAAAGTGAGTTCGAAATTTGCAAAGTTATACTTTTAGGGAAGGTGCTGAGAGTGAAAACTATCATGGACATATTCACTATGCGGAACATGGTAAGTAAAACGGAATTCATCCCTTCATTCTTTTAATTCTCAGAACGAAACATCGGCCATCGCGGAATGGGAAACTACTGCAGATTTTGTAGGTAGAACCAATTTTTGCCAATAACGTTTTCAATTTCAGTACTATGATCTTCCACACGTGGCAAGGATTTCAGCACAATATCAGAAGCAGCAAAATATGCTAATCGACCCTAAAATGCTATGGAACCCCAACTTTCGCCTCTGTCAAAGGTACGTTGTTGGCTCGATTTGCTCTCAAACATAAGTTCTAGGCACAAAATCACTGAAGGTCCAGGCCAAAGCGATTTGAAAGTGAGTGATTTTTTGTTCCAAAAATTTGCGCGCCGACTTAATGCGCCTTTTCTGATACTAACTTTCATACGATTTGAGGTATTTCCAAACGGCACAGTGAAAGGTTCCTACTTTGCAAGTGCTGCAATCGAATGCGAGATTGAAGTAATGAATCTTCGAGTTGCACTGAACATAAATTCCGTCTTGATTTCAGCCAAATCTTATTCACTCCGACTCTATTCTTTGTCCAGTTTGCCTTGAGATAATCGATGAAGAAGGATCGGCGGATATTAAAGTCTCGATGGACCTAATTGAATGGAGAACATCAACGAGAGGAGTAAGATTCTTATTGGCTTCTAGAAATAGAGGTGTTTGTGTTCTGAATATGGTTGATTTTCCAAGTGAGATTTTGCGCCATAACCTCCTTCACTGTCATGACGCGAATTCAAATTCTTCAGCGAAGGATCTTTCAAGAACGAAATTACTTTAGGATGTCTGGTGCTATCGCGCAGATCCCCACATCACGATTGAGTACAACAGAAACGAGAAACTCCTTCAGGTATTTATTGTTAGTGAATCTTTCAAATAAATGGTTCATATCAGTATTGCAGGCCACAATAAAGTTGAGACTGAACAGACGATCGTTGCATGAGATGAGAGTGATCGAAATCGCCTACGCAGTCGTGATTCTACTTGTGATTGGATGTGTCCTAACTGCAGCTCGTATGAAAAGTCGATTGGCTCAAATCAACAAGAGAAAAGTCTAATAATCATTGGGATTTCATGCTTCTCCAGAAATTAAGAAATGATATGCTTCATGAATCTAAAGATTGAATAAGACCATTCTTTTTTACTATTCTTCATTGCCAAGTTTGATAAATAAATATGAAGATTTTAATCTGCAATAAATGAATGGTTTAGCTTTCATGACTGTTCTGTGATGAACCAGATAAGCTACACCAATTTTGTTCATCATCGATCTCAAAATGATTGTTTCTCATTTTCCTTCTTTATCTAATAAATGCATAAATTAATCTTCTCACAGCATAAAAAGAAGAACAATTATGATTACATAAATTGCGAATGAATTCATTCATTTCCTTGAAATTAGTAAGAAATAAGTTGTCACTACCACTTTGAAACAATAACTTTCGATATCATAGATGAGTAAGAACTTATTGTGATATAGAAATGATATCAACTCATATTTTTGATAAGTTTATCGTATTACTCAAACTACGCTCGCCTGCGTTATTCTTCAAGTTCTTCCTTAGGCGACGACTTTTGTTTTTTTTCGATTGTCCGTCACTGCCACTCTCAAAATGTAGGTACTATTCTCATAGATGAGCTAAAAAAAGTTCAAATCAAATTTAATTATTGATTTTTCGTAGGACACTAACTACGTTCGCATGAGTATTTCTTCAATTACTTACTAAGGAGGTGCTGACTCTCGTTTTATCTATTGATTATCACTGCTAATTTCAAATACTAGGTATTGGTATCATGAGTAAAAAGTAATTATAAAACTTATCGTAAAATTGTTTCTTGCCCCTTCTCGTCTCTTAATGGAGAGAGTAGAAGACTAAAGACTCGATCACCATATCGCCTTTATGATGTCATGAGAAACTAGATATCAAATTTAGGAACTAGGAGATCAAGATTATTATTAACTGAATATTTTGTAATCAATCGATACCGTAACCCCACTACCGTACCCCTAACGTTGTCACCTGTCACCCATGTCTCATCGAGGTCGCTACGCCAGGGGGTATATTCCCATATTCGCACTCATACTCGATGGTTCTTTGATCTTTAATAGTTTTCTTTAAATTACCGTTATGGATCTTCGATCTCTCCAATATCGTAATGGAATGAATGTTCATCTGTACGAAATCGGAAATCGGTTGACTACAATCAAATTCAAAATCGTACACTCCACTCCTCCCAACTCCTTTCTCTAGTCCACCTATCTCCCCTCTTCCTTTCTCCACTCCCCCTCTCTTTCTAACTATTCTTCCGAAGCACCTTCTTAGAGCTTCCCCAAGTCTTCTCTTACACGAAATTTTATCCAGCAGAGAATGAGATGGGTCGACCGAGTGATGGTAGATGGTAGATGAATATAAACCCGAAAGACGCTTGTTGAGAAATCTAAAGCCACCTCTTGTTTCAGAATCGTCCACTCCAGCCAACTATGAGGGAATGATATTTACCTTTTTTTATTTAAATATCTTTCATTCAGTCTCGGGAATATCAACGTGAAAAGAAGTCTGTGAATGTCAGTGCAAGAATAATTCGAACACGAATGCAGATAAATATATTTATCAAAGAAGAATACCAAAAGTTACCAAAAAATCATCACATATAACTCTAATTCTAGCAATTTATTGATTATTTGCGAAGCACAATTTAGTGATAACTTTGGTGTTAGCTTCCATAGTAATAGTCGATGGTAATACCGCTCTTTAGCTCTGCAATCGTTGAAAGATTAATCTGTCGGGAAACTACTCTCACCTTAGCTTTAAAAAAATGAAGTGACGGGCACAGATTATGGTCCATGATGTAGCCCATGAATTCGGTCGCTGGTGTGACAGTTTTCGGAGCCTAGAAACATCAGACTCAAGAGTTCCTTTATATCACTCAAAACTAGTGCAGAGCTACTGAATTAGCCTAGATGGAAAGAGCGGATGACAAACCGTACGTTTGATGGGATTTAGTCGAAGTCAGCAATCGAACGTGGGTTCTACATGTAGAGTAGAAAAACTGGAATTCGTTAGATAAAATCGGTGGAAATAACATATAATCCGCGATTCAAGAGCCAATGAGTCACATTTGTGAGGAGGAATTTGGACGAGAGCAGCAAAAGAAAGTAAATTATGCCACCCATACACTTCCCCTCTCCCCCAGTCCTCCTATCTCTCTCCTCCCTCTCGCTTCGATCTCTCTTGCTAATACACTGCACACTGCGCACTCTTCTCTCGACTTCACTTATGAAATCCCTGAAGAATCTGTAATGAAACGGAAGCTCAGTCGAGAGGGATGCCACTTACGGAGGATGTAGAGGAATGGCAGTGGAGGACTAGTATACACAGCCTAGTAGGCGCCGTTATTTAATATACTTCAGAGTTTATATTGCGGTTCCCGAGACTCGATGAAGAAGAGACGTATTGGAATTTGTCCCTCTTCAAATGTAAACTAGGCCACGGCCTAGAAATTAAAGAAGACATTTGAATGAACTCGATGGATTCAATTTTAGGTTGAAGTAAAAAATAGTGCTCCCAAGAAAATATACTGGTCCGACTTCAATATGCTGGTCCTCTCAAAAATACGCTGGTCCCTTCGGACCAGCCTAATATACTGGTCCCTACAGAATTATGCTGGTCCCAAATTTTGAAAATATACTGGTCTCAGATACCTCACATAAATATACTGGTCCCAAAAAGTTTTCAGTTTTTTGAGTGTTTTATTTAATTTCCGTTGCTTTGAGAAGCCGTTTTCTGTGAATCATTTCGTAGAATAGAATCGAATGCACTGTTTTCAGTGCCTATAATGTGAAGAGCTAGCTGAAACAGAGCAGATAACGTTGGCTAGATCAACCAAAACATGAATGCATCATTCGGATGCAGTACTTGAATGCATTTAAAGGGTTTAACACAAGTGCTAGCGCTAGCACATAAAGTTGCTGTAAGTTTCTTGCCAGAGTTTGATGAGGGCTGTGAAGATAATCAGTTTGAGGATTGAGGTATCGAGGAGTAGATTCAGGAAAGTCATATTCAATTCAACGATAGAATAAGATTCTGCTAAAATTGCTTTCAAAGAAATCAAAAGTTACCGAGACTGTTACCGTATGGAAGATGAAATAAATCTGCAGTTTGGAACATGAAAAGGTGTGAAAACACTCCAGAAACATAAAACTAGAAATTTGGTTGGGACCAGCATATTTTCAAACCGGGGACCAGTATATTTTTCTCGCTAATTTGGGACCAGCATATTACGATGGGACCAGTATATTCCGGACCAGCATATCTTCGGGACCAGTATAATTATTTTGGGACCAGCATATTGAAGTCGGACCAGTATATTTTCTTGGGTGCACTATTTTTTACTTCAACCCAATTTTATATTACAGGGTTCCTTTTTTTGTTTCTCGAAGCAGGATAATTCATGGCTGACATTGAATCTGGAATGAGATGCTTAGGTTCTCGGAGACATTAAAGAAGATAATTCGCTCGAGTAATCAATTGACCCGGAAGAGAGAAATTTGTATATTTTGCCACTTGGCTATCATTCCCAAAATGATCATCCCCTTTCTTCATCTTCTTTCCATACACCATCGAAAAAATCAGTTGATGATCACGCTTTTCGGGAGGGAGGGGAGGAAGAGAGGGAGGGATAGAGGGAGAAGGAGGGAAGTGATTCTGTGTTGGCCTCCTAAAGTGATTCATCTCTCATCATTGATTAGTGAGGAGACAGAGCCCAAAATCGAAAGAGAGAAGGAAGAAGGGGGAAGGATGAGAGAGGGAGAAGGAAGAGTTATAAGCCATCTTCTCCCTGGTGATATTTTATCTCTTCATGATATACTACTTATTAAGGCGCAGAACCCTTTCTCTCCCTCCCTCTCTCCCTCTCTTTCTTTCATCCCCTCTATCAAACTATAATCGTAGAGACTACTCTAAAATATAGTGGATTGTTGTTGGCCTCCTTATTGACTCATTTTACTGGTCTTCTCTCCTCATTGTTTCCTTCGACTTTGATCCTGTCTCCGCTTATTCACATAATTCATCAGATGGGTACAAGCAATTATATGCGATACAGTAATGCGAGTAATACATGCAATATGGTAATACGAGTAATGAATGAGGTAGGGTAAAACAAGTAATGGGTGAGGTACGGAAACACAAGTATGAGTAAAATATGATACTTTAATTGAAACGGACACGTTATTGCATGCTTGTATGCGAGATAGCTAATGTAATCATATGAGGTAAGGGTAAAAAAGAGGTAATTGTGACGGTATACTGAATCGTCTCGGGCAGGAAATGCATTAGAGAAGTAGATGAAGATGTAAAGAGGCGATTAAAATTGAATGGATTTGCAAATTTGCAAATTGATGGAAACAAGGGGAGAAGATAGGGAAGGGAAAATGGAAAACGGTTGTATCTTGAAATCGAAATTCTATTCGAAAGGGGGATACGTGAGATAAATGATGGCGATGGGCAGGAGTTAAGATAGAATCAAATCAAATCATGGCGATGTAAAGATGGCATTAATTCAAGTTATATCAATTCAAACATAATGGACGAGATAAATGAATTGAGGGTAGCAGCAAGAGTGGGGGTTTGGAAAATTGTCATGAATTATAGTATAAGAAAAAAAGGGATTGATTCATTCTTCGAATTGCCAGTCTTTCTTCCTTCTCCTGCTCATACTGACGATCCGGCTCCCGTATTTGCACCGTCTCTTCTCTTGCGGATGTCGTTGCACAAAGGGAGCTGAAAAGAGCAAGTGTTAACCAGGAAGCTTCAAGTCTTTGTTGAGAATCTGATGATTTCCGTGATGAATCATCTCACCATGCATTGTTCCTTAGCGCACTTTCTTGAGTGGAGACTGCACAAATTGATGTACATCCTGCACTCATAGCAGCTCGCACACTGTGGCGTCTGCAATATAACAATCGTTATTCACGGTAGCTCTCTAGCCAAAGCGCTCTGATACCTGGGGAAACTTCCATAGAGAGTCTCTCAGAACTTCTCGGAAAAACATACCTTTGTGCAAGCCACAATGTGATCCAGCTTCATCTTCGAAGCATGACAATTCCTCGTGCAATGCTCAGTTTCGCATGAGGACGCGTGGATCAACGTCTTGAGACCCTCATTGGCCATTGCGATCAGGCTGTCGACAACTCCCTTCTGAGCATTCTGAGCGACCGAATCGAGGGATGTTGGCATCTCGTCCATCTTGTGCCAGGCATGGTGTGTCTTCTTGCAGTCAGTGCATACGAGGAATCCCTGCAGAGAATTGGGAATTGCTTATTATGCATTTATCACGTCTATTTCGTTCACAATTTCAATGGAACAACATGAGATAAAAAAGGAAAGCTTTAGTAATCGTAAACTAACCTCGCATGCGGTGCAGTGCCACACGGCATTGGGAGTGTTGCATAGTTTGCAATCGAAATTGAGGAAATCAGGAGTCTCAGTCTGCAATATAATCTATGAAAGGTTGTTCTCACAAGAGCATTATTATCTGAGGGCACAAAGATCCCGACCCACCTCTTCCTTCTCATCTCCCTTCTTCTCTCCCTCCTCCACCTCGATCACTTCCTGACAGTCGCAGTCCTGGTCCTTCTTCACCTCGGCAGAGTCCACGATTGGCTGTAATATTATATTTTACTATATAGCCTGACTGGTTGATCCTCACAGTCCATAAACCAGACAGTAATCACTTCTCACCATCTCCTTTTCCTTCTCTTCCTCCTTCTTCTCTCCATCCTCCATCTCCTCCATCTCTTCGTCCTCGATCGTTGGCAGAATCTGGACATCGTCTTCCTTCTCGTCCTTCGCCTCCTCGACGGCCTGAACCACATTATTTCAATTTTCTTTTGAGATATTAAAACAAAACTCGGTTGAATGATTGCAAATGAATCAGTAAAAATCGATACTCACCTCTTCCTCTCCCTCCTCTTCTTCCATGGCGACGTCCGCAGCCTCGGGCGTCTCCACTTCCTCTTCCTTCCCATCCTTCTTCTCCTCGTCCTCTTTCTCCTTCTCTTCCTCCTCCTCTCCAGGCATGACCTCCGTAAGATTCTCATGAGCTTCACGATGATCCTCCTCCATGGCGACTTCCTCTCGGGTCTTCTCAGGAGTCTCGCCGGCTCTCTGGTCCTTCTCCTCCTCGGCCATCTCCTTCTCCTTCTCAGCATCTTCAGTCTTCTCGGCCTCCTTCCCGGTCTCCTCGACACCATCTGGAGTGTCCTTGGGCTCCACAGACCTCTTGAGAGCCTCCTGGGTCTTCTTCAGATTCTCCTCCGCCGACGTCTCCTCTTCAATCAGGATCTCTTCGAGAATGGGATCTTGGGCAGGCTCATCGACTGCAGCCTGCTCTTCCTTGTCATCCTCACCCTCCTTCTCCTCTTCCTCTCCACGCTCGACCTCAGCAGGATCTGCAGCTTCGCTCTGTTCCTCCATGACGAATACCTCTCCGGGCTCCTCGGAGTGGAGGAACCCAAAAAGCATCATCACATCAGCCATCTCTCTCTTCTCCTTCTCCTCGTCAGTCTCTTCAGTCTCCTTCTCGGTCTCCTCTTCATCATCATTAGTGTCCTTGGGCTCCTCGGTCTTCTCCTCTTCAATCAGGATCTCTTCCAGAGCCTCTTCGGGTTCTTCAGCGGCCGTCTCATCAGCCTCCTTCTCCTCTTCCTTATCCTCCTTCTCGGTCTCATCGACCTCCTTCTCCTGCTCCTCAGCTTCTGGCTTATCCTCCTCAATGGCAAGGTCGGGAGCCTCTTCATGAGTCATATCCATGAGTTCCTCATCAGGATTGAGTAGGGACGGGATGTGTGACATGGAGTGTAGGATGAGCATCTCAACTGGCTCCTCATTGGCGGCTTCTCCGGTCTTCTCCGATTCATCGATCATCTTCATGCTGTCTTCTCCCTCCGTCTCCTCTCCATTCACGCCAGTCGTCGTCACGGGGAGTTCCGAGTCTGCAAATACCGACATAGAAGTGAATAGAAGAAGATCGCTACTCCCTTAGCTTTCCGAGAGTGCTACGCCTTGAGTAAATTAGCCCTACTCACCATCTCCTCTGCTTCGCTTCCTGCCAGCCGTAGTCTTCTCCATCTCTTTCTCTGCACCTTCGCTTCTTCGAGCTCTTTTGCAAGTCATCGGCCTGTAGTCAGTTCATTATTAATGATGAGATGGCTCTAATGTGATTTGAGGTGGGGAATGGACATGAAATAGAATCCTTACGTGGAAGACTCGGCCTCCACCTCCTCCTTCTCGATGCCGTTGTCTTCGTGATTGTCGACGGCCTTCTCGTCCTTCTTGCCGACAGCCACCAGTCTGAACAATTTTAATAATTATTTTTTTCAAAATTGTAATTGAATTCGCTTTTCCGGACTATAAAATCTTTAAAGCTCTTAATACCGAACACAATTTGACTAGAACTCTTCTACATGGTCATCAAAGATCAGGCGAAATGATCTCACCGGAAGTCCCAAGTCACCGACTTTTTCTGTTTGAGAACGACAGTAGTATCTCTTTCTCGATCGGTCGGTTCCGCTTCCGTAATCATCCGACCTTTCTTCAGAATGCTCTTTGTGGCTCTGTCGGCGATTAGATCTGCAATTAGATTAATTTATTTTTTTGTAATTGTCAAAAAAGCGCGGTAATCTCCCATCACTACCTCTCATGTTCAAATTGCGAATCGCCTCGTTTTAAAATACTTAATAAGCACAAAACCACACCCTCACTGTCATTCATCGTGCCGCTGTCTGCTCTCTCCATCACTTGATCGGCCTTGAAGGATATTATTAACAACGAAGAAAATACTTCATAAAACTATCAACTGTTTCGAGCAGCAACAGCAGTCTCGCTCTCAGTGTCATGTGCTCACCTTCTGCTCTTTCAGCTGTTCCAAGGCCACGTATTCAATCTTATTTTTGCAGCCGACTCTGTTCTTGCGCTGGAATGGATTCGTGACTTACCGAACAAAGGATTTAATAGGTTGTTTATTTTAATGTACTTTTTAGTCAACTAGCATAGTTTAAAAGGATGTATGAGTTAGAAAAAGGACTACATCGCTATTGACACCCGGATCATGCATGCAATAGGTAAATTGCATCTCACCCGGCTGCATCGGCTAGTGGTTGGCCGGGCTCGTCGGTTATTCCCACTAGACAAACAAGGCAAGGTATAATTGTACTCACGAAAGCGTACTTGACGTGAAACTCCGCCCCACCGAAGGTAGTGAACTTCTCCGCGCATCCCGCACACTGTAATTTGGGACTATGTTTAACATCGAATTTCTTAGAGCAAAAGCCGGTTACTGGAAGAGGGGGAGCAGTATTGACATTTCAGAGTATCGCAATGATTCAATTTGCTGTTTTCGAACTATGCATCAGCGAAATGCTAAATTATGAAAACATAAAGCAAAATAGCCAATTAAATTGGCATAATTCAAGTTCACCATAGTTTCACGACTCACCTGGAATTTAACGCTCTTGCGCGCTAAGCTGACATAATGTTCCCTGCGGAGATGAGAGACCATCGCGTAGTAGTCGGGGGACACCTTCTAAAAAAACAGATGATTTCGTCATTAACATAATGATGATCTTGTTCTTAAATATTCAGCTACAATCAGCTACTACCCAAAAACAGTATTTGGAACTTGAACTCGAGAGATTCTCGATTTCTTTTCTTCTGGACTGCATGAATAAATAACATAGAAATAGTTTAAAACGGACGTGACAAACTCCGCAAGTCGTGGTCTTGTACAACTTCTCAGTCCAGTCGACCAGATTTTCCCCCGTCGAGTTGTTCTCCTCCGCCTGCCAATTAACAACGATATATTGTGATCATTTTTAAAAAAATAATCAAGAATGCGGTTACATATCAATACAAAACCGACCTTGTTCACGTAAGAGAGTGCTCTCTTGAGTGCTCTCTCTTCTTTCTTCTTATTGGCAACGAGCTCAGAAGCCATCGATATCGACGAAGATTCGGAAGACTCCTAAAACAGGCATTGAAACCACTTCGATAGTTGGTGAAGAACGCAACGACCGCACACTACAAAGGGGGAAACATACCCTCTGGACTATCTCGACTTGTGTAGCCCTAAGTCTACCGGTTGGGGGAAAACCTTCTGGTATTCCTGACCTGATCGATCCCTCATCCCTAGTCACATTAATTATCCGCAAGTCCGGTCTCCTCATCCAATCACCATTCTGATATGACGGTATCGTTCTTACCTTTTCCTTCGGAGCTTCTGTGGGTCTTATTGGCTTGTCGATGATGGGGAAGGAAGGCAAGTTGAGCTGCTCCACGAGCTGGCGCCCATCCTTCAGCTGATAGCACGTCCAGAGCGCATCCTGAAAAGAATTTGATTGGAAATCGTATTTTACGATCAGAAGTAGACATTGAAGAGAGCAGACGGAATGTGATAAGATGACTGACGAATCGGCTGCCGATATAGACGCAACGAGCACGGCAGGGATATCCATTGAAGGGGTGTGCCTCCATCAGTCTCCACTCGCCTAGTTCAATACCCTCCGTTCCCGCCTGGAATCGATTGATTGAGTGACTCAGAGAGAAAGAGAGAGAGAGAGAGAGAGAGTGTGTGTGGGACTGTTTCTCGGGATATGGTGACTAACCGGCAGGTTCTCAATCGAGTAGCGGAAAAACTTGTCGTCGTCCGGGCAGTGCAAGCAAGCATGCGTTCTACTCGACATTATCACTGAAAACGTACTAAAATTAGCGCAATTCAAGCGAGAATGGAGCAGGAAAGGCGGAGAGAGAGGCAAATGAATAGTTATGGCATGGGAGATGACCTCAGAGGTCACGGCAGGCCCCGCCCCTCTCTGAGGTGCGCGCTTTTCTTGCTAAATAGCGTAAGTATATGATCGGAACGTTGTGCTTCTCTAATAACCGGTTTTCAGTGCAATAATATTTCCTCTAGTTATTACTATTACTATTACTGCTATTACCATGCGCTTTGATATTGGCACAACTTCTCATCGCTGTTCTCTATAACTTGAAATGTGTTCCATAACCACCTCCCCGTAATTAATATCCACTCAGAATTCGTTCCACTTCCCTTTCTCCGATTCATGTCAAGAATTCTTACGCTATTTTTTTCTATATTGATATGACCTCGTCTAATAGGGTGTGCGGATCGTTCTGTCAGTTTTTCAACGAAATATTACGCACGGTTAGCGAAGCATTACTCGGATCTCTTGAGTACTTCGCATAAAGACAATATGGTAGCTTCTTTATTTACTACAAAAATTTGATCAATCTTACATAGCGATAACACAATAATCGAAGAAAGTCAATTTGAGCCATTTTTCAAAAAAAAAATAATTATGCTGATAATCGCCTTTCGACTTTGTGGTTCGCATACAAATACTACTTGCTATTTTGATTACTAGAAACCTTTGTTTATGTATTGATATGTTAGAAGTAGGCGGGAATAGGAATAAGGGTGCACTCGGCAGAGTCATTATTTTTATTTTTCGCACGCCAACGCTTCAAAAATTACTATTTGGCAATTATTCATCTTCAAAGAATATTTAGAAACATTTGAAACGAGTGCTGTTTTAAAACTCGAAAAAAATGAAAATAACGTTGGACTTCAACATGCGTTTTTGAATGCTGAAGTGAGTTCCAAACGGAAGCCCTCTCAACATCAAAGAGTTAATATACCCTAACGTTATTATTACGTAAAAGAACAAAGAAAGAAATATTTTTTACGAACAAAATTTTTTCAAGCAGTCTTGATAAATTGACATAACTTCGTCCAAAGTCAAGGAGTTTACTGGAGTATGAGTAGATCAGCGTACACTCTACCTTAGATATGTTACATAAATTTTAACTCGACTTTTGTGAACTCGACATTAGAGATCTCGATAGTTGAGAACACTACAGTTGAGAACTCAAAGGTTGAGTCGACAATAGAGATTTCGAAATTAGAGATCTCGACATCCAAAGTACTCTGCAAGAACCCTACAACCACTGCTCTCGGTGAGGAATTTTCTCGTTCTGAATATTTGTCTCTGAGTATTGCTCGATTTTCTCGATCTCAGTAGCTCAATCTGCCGATATGGTTTGTTATCAGTTAGTTTGCAACCTTCATAGTGCCAAAAGCTAGGTCTTGTTGACATTTCTGTCGTGCTTTCCAAGTTCTCGTTTTCTCAACCCCTCCTCTCCCCTTTCGCAACTTTCTCGAGCTACTGAACCCAAAAGTCTCCAAAATTACGTGTTCGTCTATTCTCCGCCTGACTCCAATTCCCATCCTCCGACCTCCCCATCTACACTTATCCATCGTTCCCCATCACTTCTCCCCCGCCTCTCCAGTCCCCACCATCTCTCACCATCCTCTGTACTCTAAACTCCGCCCCGAGCAGGAAGAGACGCAGCAGCCACCAATTCAGTATTCCTCGCATGAGCTACTAGAAGTATCTACGTATTGCCTCTCTCCTGCCGTTAAAGGTTTTTCTATCTGCAATCCCCGGGGTATTGGGTATGGCAAAGGTAGACGGTTACTAGTAATCCAGTGGACAGATGAAGCCTCATCCGTTGGGCGTTTGCTTCTCGTCATCATGCGATCCCTTGATCTTTCCAAGCATATTTGATCATTTATCATTCAACTTTTATGCCGCTCGTCGCTCATGCTTTTCGTTCATTCTACGACACTGAGCTAGCCATGAACATCTTTGTAGGAAAAATGGTCGGCATGTCATTCCTCTTCCCACTCTTCTTCTTCTTCCTTCTCTCGACATCCTCTACTCTCGGAGACATCTCGACTTTTGAGAACTCGACATTAGAGATCTCGATAGTTGAGAACACTACAGTTGAGAACTCAAAGGTTGAGAACTCGACAATAAAGATTTCAAAATTAGAGATCTCGACATCCAAAGTACTCAGCAAGAACCCTACAACCCCTGCTCTCGGTGAGGAATTTTCTCGTTCTGAATATTTGTCTCTGAGTATTGCTCGATTTTCTCGATCTCAGTAGCTCAATCTGTCGATATGAGTAGTTCTCGAATATGCTTTGTCAAATAAGCAATTTCTTCCCAGGAGTGGACATCTTTGCCATTGCCAGCAAATGCTGCCCGTTGGAAGCAATTGACTGCTGCATTTACGTGAGTTGACCTTTGATCTTTGAAATCTGTCCTCGATCTTTGATCTCTGTGCTTTTCTGCTTGTCATAACCTGTAACCCATTCAGGCAATCGACTTCAATCGCAAGCTCGAGAGATGCGATACAATTCCAGCCGACATCTGCTGTGCTAAGCTGCATCGAGGCGGAAATGTATGGCCAGGAGGAAACGAAGAGCATCAACGTCGAACGTGAGTTATTAGTGCGACATCAAGACCGATTAGACCGGTATGAAATATCAGTCATACAATAGTAGTTCGACAATCCTAATTATGAGCAGTTTCGAGCGCGCTTCCATCCCATGAATACCGGATAATACCATCATTGTTCGAGCTAAAAAATGATTTTCTAAGAAACGTACTTCGACCTTTCAGATCTCTGCTGCACAGCATTTAAGCATGATGTCACGGACCCCGGTAACAGATGCTGGGGTATTTGCGCGCGAGTCATTTTCACAAAAATTACAAGAATCCGCGAAATTGAAACTCATGCGAAACTCGAAACTGTTAGCCAAGAATCCCTCCCGCGATTCAAGAGCCGAGAGAGGGGGCACTGGATTTTCTCAGCGAAAGTGATGAGGATAACGGAGTAACGCCTTTTCCTCACCAACGTTCAGGTTCCTCCTTCAAGCTCCGTCCTTCAACCCCATGTTCAAGCTCGGCTTGATCGAACACTGCAGGATCAAGAATTAGAGAGTCGATGTATGTCCGCTTTCTAGGTTACACGAGGCTTTTTGCGCAAATTGCGGAACATGCCCCTAGCACTCAAAGTCATTTTCATCCTCTAATCTACATATTTACAGTGCTTTAACTCCTGCCTTAACACGCATAACGTCTTTGCGAGAAATGTTAGTATGGTTGACCACCGGTTTTCGTTTATGGGGCTTCTTGGCTTCCTTTATGTTCCATTATATTGCTTCATTTCAGGGTCTGCCGATTCCAGAATTTGATATGGATAAAGGTGTGAGCGCTCCTCTTGAAGAAGGAACCATGGATTGAACCCCCAATCAATCCGTCCGTCCATCCGACCTCTTCTCAGCTGATCGCCGCTGCTACAAGTCACTACGACTGAGGAAACTTTTTCATATGAGCTGATGGACATCATTCATTATTTATTCTACGTTGCAATTTACAATCATAATAGAGACTACGTCACAACTGAGAGGCAGTGTGACAGTCTTGCATAGAGATTACTCATGGATAGGAAGCGAAAGATTGTACAACTTTCAAATGTGAATGGATTCGAAACAAAACGAGAGTGTATTTTACGGGTGAGGAGAATGAATAGATAGACGAAATAGAGTTACTGTTTTTCGGATTCCTCTGGGTGTTTAAGTGCCATATGTCTATCCAGAGCCTGTTTGGTTTTGACCGAGACTTCGCAGAAATCGCAGGGTATCTTTTTCCTCTTCCTCGGGTCGTCTTCTGCTAAAAATATTCACGCTATTTTGTTTCCATTTTTTTAGAAGAATTACGAAAATTGTGAATTAGCACAACACAATCAAAAGTGAACTCACGCAAGTGAACGTCTGCGTGGATCTCCAACTTGTTCCTGTCAGGGAATCTCTTCTCGCACACTTCACATTTGTGTGGTCTTCGCACGTTGATGTCGGCTATAAGTTAAATGTATATATAATATATTCTTGTTTTTTTCTTCACAAATTTGAGAAATTTCCTTCAAGATTTAACCGATACTCTAGTTCGCACAAGAAGACTGATAAAATGATACTCACGGTGGTGTGCGCGTATCATGTGGGCGGTCAGGTTGTACTTCTGGTTGAATCTCTCATGGCACTCTTTGCATTCGAAACTTTTCACGGCTGAAATTTTTGAGTTGCATCACATATTCTCAAAATTAATCGTTACTTCACAATTAGATTTTAAAAATTTGCCTTCGTTCTTCTGTTACATGTTTTCATCCCTACTTCATTATATCCAAATGCGTAATAAAAACCTGACCAATGTGCGTTGCCATATGCTGCTTGAGCTTGCATGGAAAGCGGAAACTCTTGTCACAACCAGTGCACGCGAATGGCAGTTTTACATCAGCTGAAATGATTAGAACTTCATGATAACATTCAATATTTTGATTTGGTCAACTTGAGAGCAGAAGTAGATCGTGTCTGTCTTCCATTCATCAACTGACCTGACTCCTTCTCTGCTTCTCCCTTGTCGTCCTTCCCTTTCTTGGCGCCAGTCGTCTTCTTCTCTGTTGCCTTGAGTACTGCTTTGACTTCGGTCTTCTTCATTTCTTCCTTGGTTTCCTTCTTCTTGTCTTCTTCATTTCTTTTCGCCTCCACGCAAGCCCTCACGCGCTGGAATTTGTTCGTTGTTTCACTTGAATTATCACTGGCTCTCTGCAGAATCCAACCCCAAATTCAAATCAAGAGAAGACACCGATTTCGATTAATCTATTCCAATATTTGAATGAACGTATGGATCACCTTTGATGCGGGCTCGGCTTTGGAGCGTGCGGGAGGGTCGTCGAGCTTGCGGGCTCGTTTGCTCCTTCTCAGAGGAGTGGACGAATAAACTTCCTGTTCAGCCTGCTCGGTCCCATGTACTGGTTCCTCGGCGAGTTGGTCCACAGCATCGACTACATCATTCTCAACATGTGGAACAGGGGAAGGCGGTCTCTCAGCTGCCCCTCCGCCCATCGGATCGTCTAGAGCCTCTACTGCATCCACCCTCTGCAAATGAGAGTTAGGTTATAACATGGAGTACTGTACATCGAACGGTACACCTAATATTCACAAACTGTAATGATTTCTCAAAGTGTAATGGATATGTGGGTTTCGCACTCTGATCATTGCGTCGCGCTGCACTCGCGAGAGTGAAGGAAAAGAGACGAAGGAGGGCGCATACTTCAGCCTATTCATGTCCACCGAAGATGCTGTTCATTCTAATAACTGAGTACAGAACAATCACCTGTTGCTGAGTTGCTGCTTCCAGATTTTCCTCGTCAGGAGTTGTGGAAGACAGATCTTCGAGTGGACGGGAGTCCTGATCCCTCGTCTCCTGAAGAGTTTTTACTCAGTAAGAAGGCATACAAAAAGGTTGCGACGACATTGCCTGGTGAGACACACCGGAAAGGCCGGGTACATAACATGTTCAGTAGGCATACTCAGAAAGGGCATCTCTAATTGGGTATTCGATCTATAATAAACGTCTCCGTACTAGAACCTCACCGTCGAGTCAACATCGCCAATGACGAGAGGTGACGGCGGTCCCATTTCTCCTGCTGCATCCTCAATAGTAGAGAGGTCTCCATCGACGATATCGATCATCCCCTTCTCTCCGTCAGCGACATTCTCATGGTGATGAATCGTGTTGTGAGCTGCAGTCTCTGCGGAAGAGAGAACGGCCGAGGGGTCCTGAGATAGAGATTGGAATCTTAATAAACCGAAGGAACCTGAGCCCATCTGGCTTTCCCCGTCACTACGAAACACATGCCTGATCCGATTCGATTGGAGCACTCTCCTCGTCAGAAGACGTGTCCGAGTAGGCAGAGATTGGTTCCTATAAAGAGGATAGGTTAATAACAGGCTTTCAATAGAATATAGTAATATTACCTCGGAATCGGAATCTACTCGAACGTTACGCGATGATCGGGCTGGCAGCACACCTAGAATGGAGATTATTTTTACTAATGAAGTCTTGCTTAAACATCCCTGCTGATACACTCCAATCAAAGTTCGATGACATGTCTCTCACATTGTGTGACCTTCCTGATGTTCCTGATGCGCTTCCTGATGTGTCTTCCTTTCGACTTCATCCTGGCGATCCCCTTTCTTCTCTCCCATCGTGCACTCGCCATCTCCTTCTTTCTCTCCGCTTCTATCTTTCTCTCCGCTCTCCTCCTCCTCCTCTCACTGGTAATCTCCATCTCTTCTCTCACGGATGCACCCTCTTGTGAGCAATCGACGGGGGTTGTAGATACAGATAAGGAGTCAACACCTGCAAATGGATCTTTATACTTCCAGTTGTCAAGATATCTCATATCTGTGCTCATTTCTGTTTCACAATTTCCCAGATTCTACCAGAACACGATTGTAAAGCAACTGCAGAGTGCAATGGAAAGTTTTTCGCCACTGTTTTCAGCCAATGCTAGACTTACAGTCATGAGGAGCTTTCTGCGTTGGTGGAGAAGTGGAGGTAGGGTTCTCTTTGGCCTTCTTCCTATCCTCAAGCTTCTGTTGGTAGTTTCTGATCAGTCCCTCGTGATACTTAAAATTTGCACGAAGCATTTCAACGTGGCGCTCGCTGTACACCGGGTCTTTCTTATCCTCCCAGAGGACTGCCCACGAAATCTTCTCGTGCCAATCGAGGAACTCATCGGGCTCCTTATCGTCCGGATCTGAAATCACGATTTGTGAGGGAGATCAAATCAAAGTAATGTCCGGAAATGACACACGACCCCTGCGTTTTATGAATGAGAACAGGCTTCTTCTCAATCCGGAGAAAAAGAACAGGCTAGGAAATACAGAGTTACGAGAACTTGCCTGAACTTAGTTCACACGCCGGCTAGTGTGCATGGAAATATAAGATAGTCAGCTCACATCGTCTTCTCTTGAGCTCCGGGATCACAGCAGCGAACTCTTGAAGGGTTGGGCTCAATTCTTTGATGCTCAATGCCAGCCGACGTCGTTGAAAATCTACTTCTTGTTGGTGCCTTTCCGACTCTTCTTTCGCCAATCTCTCATCCTCTTTCTCTTGTTCGGTGAGCTCTCGAGGCGGCGAATCTGTGAAGTAATTGTCATGCACTGCCGCCGGCTTTCGAATCACAGTTTATTTACAATTTAGAAGTTGACTAAGGTGTCTAATAAGTTGTCAGAAAGTAAAAACTATTACAATCGACACTGACCGTTCTCTTCCATGATCATGTCGCCCAGAATCTCTTCTAGATTGGGCGGAGGTGGTGGCGGATGAGGAAGAGAAGGTGGCCGTCCCTAAATCAAATAAGTTTATTTTGGGGTCAAGGAAATGAAAAACTTTTATATCACATCTTTAGAATCGATTTTGATACTAGATCAAGAGAGCCCCGTAAGACTAGACCTATAATAAATCTTGATGCATAGGATAATATCGAACCGTGAGAAGCGAGATTGGAGGCGGAGGAAGATACTGTTGACTAGCCACTTCTTGCGGCTGTAGGGACTCCACATCAGGGCCTGCAAAATTGCAGCATTTTTGTGTTCATAGCTCATGCAAAAAGTTTCCTATTGCATAGTCTAGGCATAATCGTCCCTTCTTTTGGATTAGCAACAAAAATAGTGCTGCCATTCACACTTACTGTTCTCTTCTCCATTCAGCTCGGCGCCATTCTGAACCGGAAGCGGCTGTCGTCGTTCTCCCTCAAATTGAAAAGTTGTTTCTTTGCGAAAAAGTATGCTTGCCTATCTTTCCTGCATAGTTGACCGCTTTAAACAATCGAAATAGTCTAAATAGTGCTGTTTTTCAACATTCAGCGAAGTCGCACAAACCACTGAACTCGGTAAGTGTACTGTTGTTGTGAAACAACTTATCGGAATTTCTCTGCCTAACCATATTAACCTTTTCAGTAGATAATAGAGATTTTGCCGACGCATTGTCTCACCAGTTTGGGAGGCGGGGACGGCGGTCTTAATCTCTTGCCGCTCATGAACTCGTGCATCTCACAGCCCATACGCCGCTGCTGCTCCTCATCCAGCGCGGCCGTGAATCTGCTGCCTGCAATTTTAAAGGAATGGGCTCAAAGAAAATAAGTGTTTGTGATGATTTATTAGAGTAAATACATTGGCACAAGGTTTGTATATAGATAAATGAAAATTCGAAATAGAAGAGGAGAACTTTTCAATGGTGAAGTTATCAGTTCATGAATCCCCCCCGGTTTTCACTTACCCATTTTTATATCCAACTTATCGATTTCCTTCTTCTTTTCCTTGATTGCTTTATCGAGCGAATCCTTCAACCCGGGCGCTTCTCTCGCTTTGCTGGCCATTTCCTTCTCGAGCTTCTCCCGATCCTCCTTGTCAATCGGATACGGGAAGTTGGGAAGTTCAGATGTCTTGGGCACATCTGAAATCGATACTTCCTAATGGTCCTAAATTTCGGAAGTTTGCAGTTATCAGTTAAGTTTGCAGTTTGCAAAGTATTCTGTTCTCAAATCGTGTTAGGGAGGAAATCTCATATCCACTCTTTTCTCAGCCCTATGAGGCTACAGTCGTTGTATACGTACATGCCTTGAAACGTGTTCGATAAGTATGAACTGACTTTTGAAAAACGAGGTCCTCGGGTCGTATGAGATCGTAGGGTGCACACAGATCTGCATGGAAGCCTGCCCTGGTCTGGGTCTGTAAAATTAAGAGGAAACGATCGATGGATCATGAAACAACCAACCTGGGCAAGTCACACTCCACAGCAACATCACAAGTGCGAGTCGGCTGCGAGTGCTGAAATGTGTAATCAATTCTGCTCTCTTCATCCTCCCTACTGAACAACACCTTCCCCCACATTAAACGGCTATTCTCAAATAGTTGAATTGAGATATTCAAAACTCACTCTTATGTCTCCGTTGTTGTGACTATCATTATGACGATGTCGTTGATGGACGGGTTGGCGGTACTCATCCATCCTCGGGGGAGAGGAGGACTCGGGGTCTGGTGAGACTGGAGAATAATTCGGAGATGTCGGAGATGCCGGATCGTTACTCAGAGTGCCGACTTCATGAAGGTCGTAATCGTGGTAGATTGGCGAGGTTGGCCCAGAGTCCGAAGAATACGTCGGGGACGTCGGCTCGTAGTCATCATCTTCATATCGACTGTCGCGTCTGGGCGAATGCGTACGCCGGTAGTTTGCGGAGGATGGTTGGTTCGTTGGGGATACCGGAGAATGGTTCGGAGACGTCGGCTCGTAGGGAGACTCTTCTCGATTCCCGTCGACATACTGAGCGGACGATCTTGGTGGGGACGAGGGCCGGGAGTTGGTCGAGAATCGCTGGTATGCAGGCATGGGGCTACCAGGTGGTGGAGTAGAGGGACTGTAGCGGGGAGAAGGCCTACTGTATTGCGAAGAAGATAGCGAATGGTTGTCGTCAACTTCATGTTCGTGCCCTGGAATAGGATTCATGATGGTATCATGGATTTTGCTTATTTTTCATCACTTCAACACAAAAGCTACTGGGAACGAAGTACCAAACTGCAATCGCGCTTCTCGATAAACGTCTTGAAAGACACAAGATGCTTTAAGAAAAGAATACTTCCGAAGGCGAAAACTCACCATCGTTGAGGGTTGAGTTGTGATCAGCTGGATCCTCATTGATTGGGGCGATCTCGTCATCTCTATAGGCATGCTCGTCCGTTCGTCCTGCAAATGGATAGAGCATCGCTTTTCAGTCATCTTTTCTCTCACTGTAAAAACGATTCCTTCAACGACAATTTCTCTCACCATTTTGGTCGTATTGTTGCACTTGATGAGTAGGAGATAGCTGAGGATCAGTAGAAGGGTGACAAGAAGCGGGTCGGGTTCGCAGAGTCCGAGCTTCTCCCATCTCCAGATTCCTCATTTCGACCAATGCACGTTGCCCGCTAGAATCGTTCGAGTGGAGTCGTCCGTAGTATCCTGAAACGAACCCACTCAATTTCATTCTATCACCTTTTTTTCTGGCAGTAATTACACTCTTTTAACAAGGAATTGTGAGAAATGTGTCCTTTCATAATTGTTCTTAGTCCCAACATTACAATAATGCTGATACAGAAGGAGAGGATGCGATTGGATGTGTGCTAGATAGAACAATGGACTAATCTAATCAACTGTCTCAATATGTAACAACTAACTGACCGACTGATGAATCCGGCTGGTGGTTCATCCCAAGATAATTCGAGTGCTGAGCAATCTGTCCTCGAACATAATTCAATCCTGGAAATTCGAAAATGATTCAATCTCTCTCATTGGATGCCATTGACATGATTTCGTGAATTGAATTTTAAAAAATGAGGAGAAATTGCACTTTCAGAGGTTATAGTGATCAGATATCACGTCACTGACCTTGCTCAGTACGCGCCAGCTGCCACAGGAAGACCTGCGGAGGAGGGCCATTCGGCGGACACCAGACGCCCAGATCACCGCCCAAGGCAAGGAAGCCTTTAAAGATCAAAGTACCGTCTCTCAGCACATATTTCCATATTTTTCAACAACGGAATTCATTGAATTCCAAGAATTCGAATCTCCTTAGTTTTTTTACAAACCTTTCGGTTCGAAGTTGGCAGGAGCTCCTTGGATTCCATTCGTAAGGCCGGGTGGACGAATGGAAGAGCTCTCTAAGCCAGGAGGCGGCATCACGAGTCCTGAAATAACTCTCTGCTTGATTCGTGTAATTTTACGTTCCAGGTTGGACTGATATCTTAATCCTTCTATAGATATTTATCACTCCGTTCGACGTCACTCAACTAACCATGCTGAGCAGCGATGGAAATGTTGTTGGGCAATACGTTGCTGAGATGGGGAGGTGGAGGATTGCCGTTCGGGTGATCCCCGTCTGCCAGATCGCTGCCCACAGCACCTGTAAAGAAAAATATTAATCATACTTTCTTTCAGTACACATTACCACAATTTTTGAGTACTCCCTGCATCTGTGTTCAAAAAGTTTGGGAGAAACAGCAAATTCTCCTTAGTTTATTCAACTGACCATTGGGAGTGAAGTTGGCCGGAGACTCATGCATTCCGTCAACAAGTCCGGGTGGATGAATGGGAGCGTCCTCGAAGCCGGGAGGTGGCAGAAAATCTCCTGAAAGATGCTAGCATTACCTAATTGTACGTTCCAAGTTTGTCTGAGTTTGCCAATATTTTCTCGCGTCAGCAATGATAGTACCTGAGTTCGCATTGGGTGGAGCAACCTGAGTGAGGTCATGGCCAACCGTTGCACTGACAAGCACGGGTGGTTGAATTGGAGCGTCTTCGAAGCCGGGAGGTGGCATCAGAGGCCCTGAAAGCATTCTTTATTCTCGATTACTGTAATTGTACGTTCCAAGTCAGCCAGGTTTCCTAATTCTCGCCTCCACGATACAACATGGTACCTGAGTTCGCATTGGTAGGAGCAAGCTGCCCATCTCCCAGCTGCATGAGCGGAGTAGCGAGCTGCCCTGCAATGAATCAAGGATTATTTGATTCCATTCTCGCTCCCTGCAATATTCTTCCATCGAACGTTGCCGTGGAGGAAATTGACTGACTGTCGTTCTCTCGTTACGCATGTTCTCTTGCTTTCTCTTACCGACAGATAAATGCCAAAGAGCACGTGAAACAAGAGAACGAGAGTGATTCCAGTTCCTCCACGCCATAACGTTCGCCTACCTCTACAGCTACTCATCTGACCGTCGGACATGGCGTAATCGTGATCCATCGTAATCGATGAGACTCAGTATCACTAGTCAGTAAACCAGGCTGAACAGAGAAAGAGAGAGGTTTAAAGCCATTGAATGAATCAGATAGATAGAATCGTCGGAACTGAACCGAACATAACAAGCTGAGACATCAATCGAAACAATCATTTATTTATGCCGATAAATCAAAGAGATAAAAATGAAAGTGGGTTCTCGTCCCATTCTCTTGCGGAATTATCGCGACCGGAGAAATAGAATAGAGAAAGAGTGAGAAGTGGTCATGAAAGTGAATCGAGAAATGAATCATCGGTTCGAACTGGAGAACAGAAAGAGCCTGCAATCTACGAAAAAGTCAGATTGCACTTGGAAAACTCATTGAAACATTCGAAATTTGGAACATTTCGCAGTCTGCAGTTTTGAAAAAGTGAAGTAAGGGGAATCCCTTTGGAGAAAGCCGCAGACAAAACAAATTCAGGGAAACGAGAGAGACTACAAAAACGAGATCAAAATAAGGTACCTGACACCCTCAAATCCTCATGCACACTCGCTCTGTCTAAGTGTATGGAGTGCAATGGAAGAGAAAGGCCGCTCTGCCTTGAGTCTGACTTCCTCTTAATATCTCTAGCTCGCAAAACAAAAAAAACATCGAAAAAGAGTGAACGAGAAGAATAATGTGCGAGGCCCCTGATACCTTATTACACTACTCATTTCATACGCTTCCGAAGATCTTCCTAGTTAAACGCAACGAGTGATAATAGGAAAGAGAGACAGTCTGGTGTGTACTCTAACCAACCAGAAGCTCTCTAGAACCTGCTAAACGAGAGGATAAGAACATTCGCGTAATCGAGAAATGAGAAAAGAACATTTCTCTGCTCCCTCGGGCATCGCTACTTTTTTGCCTCTCTATTCCGCCATCTGTCTTCCCTCCCTCCTCGCTCTGCTCTGCTCGATGTACTCTCCCACTCCCCGACCCAACTCTTCTGCCTGCCTTCCCACTACGCAAAAGGGTTGTTCTCTCTTACTCCTCCTGATGTTCTCCAAGCTTCCGTCTTTCGGTCAGATAAAGCGAGAAAAATGCAAAATAGATTGAGGTCACCAGATCAAGCCTTATTTCTACTCAATGTTTCTCCTTACTCCTTCTCGATTCTCGGTCACTGCTTGAGAGGGGGCGGCGCAGGCATGATGTGACGGGGATTAGAGCTGCAAGGGGAGAAATAGCTCTCTCAGTTTCCCGACCATTCTCGCAGCGAGTACAAGCAAGCCATTATTTAGCCGTTTGTGATGTTTTTGACGGAAAATGCACTGGATACCATCGCCCCGAAAACGTCCCAGGTATACTGTCGATAGGGAGGAGTATACGGTCCTATCCTCACTCGGATACTTAGGGCTGAGATGATATTTAGAGAAGCCGCTTCAATCAGAGCGGGAGGTCAAATGGAACTGCGAAGAAGAGGAGAAGAGCAGGCTGCAGAGGCAGCAGGGAAGGAAAGGAGAAGAAGGGAGAAAAGAGAGGATGGTGTCCAGATGGGGAGAAAGAGGACAGGTAGAGAGGGAGGGGAGATAGCCAATGACTATTAGAGTGAGTGGCTACGCTTATCGAGGAGAGCACGAGGCAGCAAAGGGATGAGAGAGCGTGTAGAAGTGAGAGAGCGCAGCGTAAATATCAAGAAAAATGGCTGGATAAATGGGAAAAATAAGAAGGGGAGAACAAGGAGGAGGAGGGGGCTTGCAGCTTACAAGGAGCGGTGTTCGGAGAGCAAATCGGGATAAACTAAACTCACAGGGGCCAGATTCGCAACGAATGGCGATGCGTTTCAGTCCAATTCCGCATGCTGGCCTCTAATGACGCGAGGAAATCAGTGCGAGAAATCTTCTACTGACTTATAGTCTTATACTTATATACTTGACTTATACTTATATACAGAAAAGGTAGGCTCTGGCCGAGTGGGGAGCGGGTAAGGGAGAAAAGGTGCGCGTCTGTGCAACAGTTGAACAGTCGAGAGAGAGAGAGAGAGAGAGGAAGGCTCAGGTTGACCCGCTGTTCGAGAGAAGGAGAGGATGAGGAGAGTAGTTAGAGGCGGGAGGAGGAAGAGAGAGCGGGAGGAGAGGGGAGTAGGACCATGATGGGAGAGGGAGAGGCGCTATCGATTTGTGGTCGCCAGGTCACATAGGAGGATGAGACCGGCCAGGGAAGAGGAGCGGAATGGAGATAGGTGTGGATGTGTGGATGTTTTGCAATGAAGGAAACTTGTGGAAACTTGTTGTCAGCTAAACTTGTTTGGCAAATAAGAGTTCTACTATCAATCCAGAGGAGGAATGGCGGAGGGTTGAATGGGAGATGGTGAGGAGGAAGGAGATCGAGTGTTTCGTCATAGGTCTTCCTAAAGTTGCTTTTATCTTTACTTGATCAAGTGACGATAGAGAGCCCGAAGTCCATATAAATTGGGAGAAGACTAATAATTTGGCAGAAGAGAGATCAAACAGGCAACCGAGATGGATGAGTCCTGAGAAAGATGGTAATCCGAGAGACCTTGTGGGGTGATAGGACCTGATCTCATATGAGAACGGACCAGAGATCACGTGAATGGAGAGAGACCAGATTTAAGGTGATTGAGTAGAGATAGATGAGATGCAATCGAGTGACAAATATGGGGTAATTGCTGCCCATTGGGCAGTCTCCCCACTTGTCACTGCAGCTCTCCATAAGGAACGAGATCGGATTACGGTATATGGCTGGGATGGGGAAGTAAGAGGGAGGGAGGAGAGAAGCGAGCAAGACCCATGCGAACGTGGGTCTTAGGAAAAGGGGACTTGCTGGTTATTGATCTCTGATTAGCGTAGAGACTGAATCCGGAATCAATAAAGAAAGAGGAGCGGAAGAGGAAGGATTAAGAGGAATGAGAGAGGGTCCCTCCAGGTGATCGTTGATCTTTGATCAATTTTGCTTTATTTTTAATTTATTTTAAGCTTAAGTTTCGCTCTATTTTTAATTTAAGGTTCCCTTCCCACTTTTAATTCGATTTTATGATCTTTACTTGATATGCGGACTAGTGACGAGACAGATTCCGAAGTCAATCCAGTGATATGAACAGATCACTGATTGGCAGAAGAGGATGTTTTCTTTCGATTGGCAGTGATAACTGCTAGTTCATCTCCATTTACCCTCTTATAAGATAGTAATAGGGTGATGATCTCGGACTAGTGGAACAAGTGAGGATACGTAAGCAACAAGTGACTCTAGTCTAGATTGAACAATTACTTGGATGCATTTCGAAACGGATGCTTTTTTTTCTGGTGAGAGACAGTCAGATGTTCCCACCTGAATCGATCAACAGCTTCAATTTATAATTAGGCAAAGATACAAAGGGAGAAGCCTATTGGCTTCACTAATCACACCTTATCGGCATCTTTTGAAGCCTTCTGCTACTGATCCTCACAACTGACAAGTGGATTGGCGGTCCGCTTTGACTCTTTACTAAGAAGGAGAGAGACGAGAATGGGGGAGAGAGAAGGCAATTGTCACCTCTAATCTTCCTTCTTCTCCATATTCTCATTCATGAGTAAGGCTCTCCCGCAGGTCCGAGCAGTGAGTTGCATTGAGGGAAGGAAAGGGTACGGTACCATATCTAATCTATGAGAGGGGTAAGATGGAGATGAGGAGGAAGAATGATTCGGAATTGATCTCTCAAGTGATCATGGAGAGTTATTCGACGTTCTTTGACAATGTTGTCCATTCGGGAGGAACCTTAGCACAAACAAATTATTTAGAAATTTTAATCAGTTGTTTGTTAGTTACAAAATAATGGATGATCATTGGAGAATCAATTACCACAGTTATTTCTTTATAGCAACATTAATCTATCTGTGCCAATACAGGAGGAATGGCAAGAGAAGTGTCTCCCTCATACGAAATAGGTCAAGAATCGCAACTATAGAGCGCAGGAATACTATGATTTGAATAAGAAATAGGACTCAACGAAGAAGTGAACTTGCGAGATGGGCAGTTCAGAGATCATCTGAGTTGTTCCTCAGCTCTTCTTCTACAGCCTTTTCGCCCAGCGGCAATGCCAACATTAGTTGATTGAGAACTTTGCGTACGACTCTACTCCTAACGGTCTCACTTTCGTGCTCAGGTCTAACCGAGCCTAGGACTCAGCAACATGTCCCAAATGAGACTGAGTGAGAGAGAATCTAACCAGAGTGACACGTGTCTTGTACTTCTTCTCCAGATCCAACAAGCGTTCCGCCAACTCGTCTCTTTCCCTCTCTGCCTTCTCCGCTCTCAGTCTGAGTACATTCTCAGACTTCTTGAGATCAGCCACCTCTCGCTCTGCTCTTCTAGTCCTCTCCAACACCGCAGTGCTGTCCAGTCTGGCTTTCTTCGCTATTCGGCTTCCTGAAAACATGCAATGTCAACGACGTCAACGACTCCACGCATAACAGTAATTAGCTTCAACTCGCCTGATCTATTTGTCGATGTCGGTTGATTGGCTGATTCTCTATCTTCTTTCTGTTGGCGGATGGTGTCACAGAGTAGATACTGCAAAAGGTGTCTGAATCTGAAGTTTTCACCCTGCAAAAATAGTTCAATCAATCAACGTACACGACATTTTCCCAGGTCGTGAGGGCATTCATGAGTGTGATATCGACAGTAGTCGACGTACTTCCTGCACGTATTGCAGCTCGCACTTTCTGGTTGCTGAATGACGCTTTATTTGCTCGTCTATCATCATATTTTCAACATTTTCTGACTAAATCTAGCATCTAACCCGAGAATACTGTTGTATTATCTGCCTATTCTTTGGTAGTACAACACAATTCGAGCTAAAAGTTATTAACAAGAGTGGGTGGGGACTAAGGCTTCGCGGTGAAAAAAAGAGTTTTCTCGTATCAAAGCAATATCAAAACCCAACCTCAACTAACCTGTGTACAATTCTTGATGTGGGCAGCCATAGTCTTATGGGAAGAGCAATCACTCCACGCAGTGCAGTTCATGTTGGTACAAACGGCTAAATGAGAGATGTCGTCTAGCACAGAGTAGACGATTCTCTCAACTATTGAAGACAATCGATCGACGTGCTTCAGTTTGTGGTTGATCACATTTGGTGCACAACTTGGGTCCTTATTGCACCGACCACAGACGAGAAAGACCTGCAAGAATGCAAATAGTCTTCCTCGTCCACTGATTGTGTCAATTCTGCGGTTTTCAACTCAATATTATACATTTTGGACTGACCTTGCACAAGATACAACAATAAATAGCATTAGGTGATCCACACTTGGAGCATGGATAGTCAAAGTCGACTTCAGTGCCCGGTCGAGTAGGTGGAGGCTCTAGGAGTCGTTATCAGCATACAGTTGGTTTGCATGACTCATTTTTCGTATTTTTTCACAATAAAATTATCGAAACTTTTAAGTTTAAAAAAACAAATGGAACACCGGAATTATTCAATCACTGACTAATTCTCTCACCGAGGCTGCAGTCTATTGGCCTTGCTAGTCGACTGAAGTCGATATTCCAATTCATTGAAGAAAAATTCCTGGAAGCGATAAGAACTAAGCACGATACGGAAGTCGAGCGTTCACATGTTCGGTTGGAAATAAACGTAACGTGATCCCACGGACATGGGTAAACTACTACCGAAATATGAGTAAAGTCAGACGCAGCATAACAAAAACGGAGTGCGAAGTGTCAGTAAAATCATCAGCTGAAAAGTGACAACGAGTCGCTTTCTGCTCTTTATCATTTATCAGCGTATCAATGACTCATGCGCACCATTCACTATCGCTACGCCACACTACACAAATCACACACTCTCCCTCTCCCACTCACTATCGAAGGAAAGAATTGATCCTTTGTTCAGAATAGTAAGACTGTTTGAAAAACTTCCATGTTTTAATCAATGAACAGCTCAACATTCACAGCTCGAGGAGTTAACTGTACACTACAAAAAGTTGGTTGAGAGATGTTATCGACTTCATATCTCGTATTTAAAACAAGAATAGGACAATGTTGTGCATAGAAGACAAGTGAGGAAACTGGCAAATTATTATCTTTGGACCCTGATATTCAAGCACAAGTGATGAGACAAGAACAATTCAGGATGAATACGTCATGGGCAAAAGAGAGAAAGAGATAGGAATGCTCAAGTAGCATACATGTATTGTACATTGCGTATTGGCCGATAGTATTGGATCGGAGAGCAGCTTCTTCTCATTCACTGAAGAGCATCTGCATCATCTCCTTCTTCATCATCAACAACTTCAACATCAACATCTGCATTTTCTCCAGCTTCACTCTCGTTCTGCAATGCTCTCCAATTTTGGGCGTCCGTAGGCCCAACCAACTCTCTCGCGGTGATGCATTCTCGGCGCAATTTTAACGTTTCAAATCGATAACGTCGTCCTGACACACCCGCACTTGAAAACTCACCTCATGCGCCTTCTCCAGCTCTCTGTTGCGCTCCTGGACAATGATCAGACGTCCTGCAATCGTTTTTGTGTCTGTTTCAACCGCAGGCTACCGTACTACTGAGCTACCGTAGTCTACCGTACCTTCCATGGTCTCCTCGATTCCCAGTATGCGCATGAGCCGCACCATCCCGCCCAAGTGCCGGGCCAGCTCCTGTATGATCTGGAATCGAAATCATTCGATTATCAAAGAAAGAAAAAGCCACTTGAGACTAGACTCTAGTCTCAACCCACTCGTTTACCCCGGTGGACACTCTTCATGATCATGATACATTAATTCAATACCTCCAAGCTATGGGGCACTCCATCACGAATCCATTGTTGTATGGTGCGGCCATAATCTGCAAAAAGGGAGTTCAGATTAGTAATTTTTCGGACGATTTCATCAGACGATGTGGCTGGATGTGGAGAAATTCGTGCAAAACTCACGGTCCGAATTGTCCAGCCTCTCCAGCAGCTGTACACGTGACGACTGTTGTTGCTGTGCAGCCTGGTGCTGCAGTTGCATATGATTCTGCAGCCACTTCGCTGCAAGAAGGACAGTTGATACTCTCATCATTTGAAAGTAAATTCATTCTTCGCATCCCACATCCCTGTTAAAAAAAGAACCACCTGTATGCAAGAACGTCTCGGCCTGTTTGACGGAGTCCCTGAGTAATTGCTCGTACTGAAAACGCAATGTTACAGTATGTCTTGATTCAAGCCGTATCCATTCGATTCATAACAGAATATTCCTCCAATTTACATCCGATACCATATCCATCCAATCTATGCATTGTGCCGTAACCCATGAATCACCATTGACTACTATAACCCTATAATCTATGCACGGTAACCTTTCTCACTCCCAATAAATATACAATACCATAATTTTTCGTGCTAAATCTAATACCAGCGCTGTGTTATCCCATGCTCACCTTTTCAATGTTGCGACATCTCGCTTCTTTATAAATTTCCGCATTGTTGAAACCCGTTTTGAAATAATTGAGATGTCTTTCGGAAGTCTCCAGCGTCTGAAAAATGGTGATATTCGGAGCACTCTAGACTACAGTCTAGTCTCGACTGGTGCGCACTTACTTGTCTCACTGCCGCATAGTCGGGGTCGAATGGCAGAAGGTTCTGCATTGTTTGTTGATGCAGCTCCCATTGATTCGTTAGTTCCTGCAAAAGTGACAATCAGTACAATAAACCTCATTGGAGCAGCACTACACACAGGACGATCAGTCAATCGAGACGCTAGTGAGGACCAAACCTGGATTTGAGGGGCAAGAAGCAGCTGACAGTCCTCGAATAACTTCTTTTCTGCGCGCAGCTTCGCAAGCATCTCCTTATGCTGAAAAGATTCTAGTTCGTATCTGAATTCGATCGTCATTTTATATTTACTCAAAGCTATTAACCGTAGCGAATGTCAATTTAAATACAATTGGTGGAAATATGCGTAAGAGGATCTGAAAGCCCTGCTCACAAAAGTAACGTTATTTTGGCCGTAATCACATTTACGTTTACACACTATACCATTTTAAATATGTGATATGATAATTAGCCTGAGGCACTATTTAATGACGATTAGATCATTGTGACTATACTCTAGTCCCGACTCCTCACCTCCTCCGATTCCGCGATGTGTGCCTTGTGTTGATCCATAAGAGCCAGAACTTCGAGGCTGATGGGTGGATGCCCCGCCGACTGACGCAGCATACCTGAATCACAGTAACCTCTTCCTTCCCAGCTACCGGAACCTCTAACCTATCGGCTACCATAACCGTACAATAGCCTCGCCGACACCCAACACCCGTAACCTCTCCCCTCTCACCTTCCATAACCCTAAAGTAACCTCTCTCCTCCCAGCTACCGTAACCTCTCTCTTCCCTTCTACCATAACCCTACAGTACCTCCATCTTGCATCTGAGCAGCCTGCTGCTGTGGCTGCTGCTGTTGCTGTGCCTCCTCTCTCTGTGAAGTTTATCTATTGATTTTATAGCGCAGAGGAGTTATGAGAGAGAAAATAAATAAAAAATTAATAAAGATATAAAACTAATAATAAAGATATATAAAAATAATCATACCTGAAGTCGTGCTTGGTGAACGATCTTTCGTGTAAGTTCCAGAACGTCCATTTGCATCTGATATTCCAAATAAATTAATATTTTTCTGAATTTGAGACACAACACATATAAAATTTCTAGCCATTTTCCAGTTAAAAGCGCAATAATAATTAATATATCGTCATTTGAATGGAAGCCCTATGACGCTTGGGCATTTCGACCGTAATCCCTTGCGCCGAGAGGGACTATCCGTGCGAGACCTGAGTCTCCACAGTAACCAGCCGGGAAATAGGCGAGCACTCTTGACCTACTTTCTAACTCTCCAGCCAACAATTTAAACTCAAATATTTCAGTAAATGTATACTATTTGTAAATATTTCGCGATTTTCGAATGTAAATGGGGTTTTTGTGCTTCGATCTCTACTGATGGTTAATGAGATGTCCCAGTCGTTCGATTTCTACCACTGATCTCGCTTCTCCCCCCACTGGATCGAACAAATATCAGGCATCGGGTAGGTCGCACATCTCTTATCTGGTACAATTATGATCTTCATCCATCCCCACTTGTCACCCTTTTGTCACTTGTCACCCATAGAAGGGTAAAGAGGGACATAGAGGAGCATCGCCAGCGGGTATATTCTGACATTAGCACTCGCGCACAATGCACGTTTGATCTTGTTATTTTTTCAGTTATTGATCTTTGGTCTCTATTTACTTGATCTTTCATTGATATCTCATTAATGTTTCCGGGCACTTAAGGAGAACAGCTTCATTTCGGGACTCTGTATCTGACCTGTTGCGTTTCAGTATTACTATGTGTTGTCCTCTTGTTCCCAATGGGTTTCGAAAACTGTTATTCTTCCCCTTCTAAATTACTGCATACAAGCTACCATAGACTTCACGGAGCAACTCGCGATATCGAAAGCGATTAGCTCGTTTTGTCTGAGGTAGGTATGTAGTAGAAGAGAAATACGATGGGGGAAATCCTGAATATTGCATATTTCGTAGACGATCGATTCCCTCACCCGATTACCGTATACTATAAATGTTTCACGGGGGCAGCATTGTCGTAAACAAAATCGATATCGTCAATATCGTCCACAAAATCGTCAACACTACCGTACACCATGCGTTGATTACCGGATTCTCTATTTTCCTTTTCTTTATTGATTTCTTCATCAATCGATACCGTAACCCGACTCCGTTGATCTCTAACAGTCATATTTGACCTATAGTTATGGTTTGTTGAACAGTCTGAGAGAGTAATAAAGAGTAGTACGAAATCAAATATCTAACCTGATTGCAATCAATTTAAATTTATTCCTATCTGCATGATATTTCTCCCTCCTTCTCAAAACTTCACTCTCTTACTCATGTTGGAGGTATCTTCTCCTATAGAGACAAATCTAAGAGCACCTCTGTTTCTAGCATCTTCCACCCCATCATGATGTAAGTGATCACGAGAATATCGTTATGAATGCAGGTCTGTGAATGCCAATGCAATGGAGAAATAGATCAAGAAAGCAAATGAACACGTTTATGAAATAACACATTGTATGCAATACAGATCCCATTCCTCTCGAAAACTCGTAACTTATTCGTGGAGCAACACAACTTGGTTATGACCTTCGTATCAGCTTTCATCCTCATAGTTGACGTGAAAGAATCGGGCCTGCAAGAATAACGAATTTACAATGGCTGGAAGCGGAAGCAGCGATGTCTGAAGGCAGACATTTCTCACCTTGCGCTTTCATTAGTGGAACTCTTTTGCAAAGGTTCTCCTTTATGATGTGTTCGTGAGTTCGGCCGATAGTGTAGCAGTTTCGAAACCTAAAAGCATCAGAGTAAAAAAAACGGATCATCCAAGTCCATCACAGACCGATTGAATAAACCTTAATAGAATGAGCAGAAGACGAACCGTTCATTCGCTAAGTGAAATTATATGAATTCCTTTCGAAGAATATAGGATCTACATGTAGAGTAGAAAATCTGGAATTTGTTCAATTGAATGGGGTAATATATTTTTGAGCCATGAGCAATCGAACGAGAGAAATGCGATTCTTTAGAAAGTATAGTCAATCATGTGAGGGAAGGAATCGACACGCGACTCAAGCGCAGAGTGCTGAATGTAAATTATGCCACCCATTCACTCCCTCTCCTTCCCCCAGTCATTCTAATCCTCAGACCCTCTCGTCCCGACCTCTCTAGTTTGGAGTAATACACTGCATACTGCTCAAATCTCTCCTCCTCATATGCCAGCCTACGATGAATGTGTAATGAAACGGAAGCTCAGCCGGAAAGGAAGACCCTGATGGAGGATGTAGATGGCATGGCACAGAGTATGCGATTCACTCCTCTCTCCCTCCAGACCATCCAACCTCCCCTCCTCCTCGTCCCGATCTCTCTCGAGCAGCCATAGAGCTACCACTAATCGCTTTCCTTCCCTCTTATGACATCCCTGAAGAATGTGTCTTGAAACGGAAGCTCAGTCGAGATGGATGTTACTAAGGAGGATGTGGATGGCATGGCATAGAGTATGCGAGTCACTCCCCTCTCCCTCCCCAGTCCCTCCAATCTCCCCTCCTCGTCCCGATCTCTCTCGAGTCCAATCACACAGCCATAGAGCTACCACTAATCTTCGCTCTCCTTCCCGCTTATGCCACCCCCTGAAGAATGTGTAATGAAACGAAAGCTCAGTCGTGAAGGAAGACCCTAACGGAGGATGTAGATGACATGGCAGAGGGACTAATGCACATAGCCCAGAAGAACCCGTTATTCGATCCACTGCGTAGTAGATATTGTCGTTCTTGAGATTTAAATGGACGAGATATGTGCAAGTATCCGCATTCTGATGGAAGAAAACGGAGAATCATTTATAATGATCATAGCAAGATGATTCATTATTGATTCCTTATGAAGAGGGGATGGATATGTGTCTCAAAATAATTAATACTAATATTTGCGATATAGAACGAGCTGTTGCATCTTCGTTTTTTTTAGAGAGAACATAAATCTGATAAAATCAAAGATCATTGTCCAACCAGAAGGAAGGGCAGATATTCGAAACTTGAACTTTGTTGATCTTTCCAGCGACTCTCACCTCTCCCCGACTCAATATGAGTGAATGACAGGCCTGGTACACTTGTGAAGATCGAGATCGAATGGGGAACTGAAGGGAGAAGACAAAATAGTGAAGGCTAAGATCGTGAGTAGCACACTCAGCGTAATAAGAGGACCAGAGCTATGGATGTTTCGTTGTTATCACACTTTAGGGGAAAGTGAATCATTTTTTAAGCAAACGTTTTATTCGAAAGAACCGGCATTCAATAAAATACGAAATAGACACTGACACCGCTTATGCCACCCCCTGAAGAATGTGTAATGAAACGGAAGCTCAGTCGTGAAGGAAGACCTTAACGGAGGATGTAGATGACATGGCAGAGGGACTAATGCACATAGCCCAGAAGAATCCGTTATTCGATCCACTGCGTAATAGATATTGTCGTTCTTGAGATTTAAATGGAGGAGAGATGTGCAAGTATCCGCATTCTGATGGAAGAAAATGGAGAATCATTTATAATGATCACAGCAAGCTGATTCATTATTGATTCCTTATGAAGAGGGGATGGATATGTGTCTCAAAATAATTAATACTAATATGTGCGATATAGAACGAGCTGTTGCATCTTCGTTTTTTTAGAGAGAACATAAATCTGATAAAATCAAAGATCATTGTCCAACCAGAAGGAAGGGCAGATATTCGAAACTTGAACTTTGTTGATCTTTCCAGCGACTCTCACCTCTCCCCGACTCAATATGAGTGAATGACAGGCCTCGTACACTTGTGAAGATCGAGATCGAATGGGGAACTGAAGGGAGAAGACAAAATAGTGAAGGCTAAGATCGTGAGTAGCACACTCAGCGTAATAAGAGGACCAGAGCTATGGATGTTTCGTTGTTATCACACTTTAGGGGAAAGTGAATCATTTTTTTAAGCAAACGTTTTATACGAGAGAACCGGCATTCAATAAAATAGGGAAGCGTGCTCTTGCCGAACTTGGCCCTGACGGTAGTCTCCATCGCGATATTTACTTCTTCCGTGTCTGCAAGGGAAATTGAAATTAATCTGACTATCCCAAAATTTATCTAAGGCAAGATACGTGAAAAAAGCAGTTCGTCCAAAATAGCCAAGTTGATAGAGTCAACGCATCAGTCAGCAAACTTACATTTGTTTTGCAATATTTCTCCTTGACACTTCTTGACATCTTCTTTCGTTCGCGAGGAACGGGTGGTCTGCATATAGGGCAGACAAACTGAAATTGGGGGTTTCATTGAAGTCTAGAAGTCGAGCACAAGATTCGAGAAGAGAAGACGCGGAAAAGCAGTTGCAGGCTCCACACTCTCAGACACTAGCATATAAACTGCTCGGCCACAAACTCCGAGGCGGGAGAGAATTCCACACGTGCCATCCAGATGGATCACGTTTACAGCGTCTCTCCCTGACTCCTTTTTCTCGCCAGACTCGCAGGAAGCACACACACTAGAAATCCAATCTAGAAACTACCCATCACACTCCTTTCAAATGAGAAACGGATGTCGCCATATTAGAATCTCAAAGATTCGATCGAGTTTCACACCTCTCTCATCACTTTCTTTCCGAATTCCCAAGATTTAGATAAAGTGGTCTTCAAACAAGACGTATTCATCTCCGAGTGCGCGGAAGGAGAGAGGGACTACGCTGAAGGGGAGAGTATACTATCCCTCTAATTTTAGTAATGAGACGGAACGGCTTTTACACCTCATCTTGCACCCACTTTGCCTCTTCTCCGCCCAAAGACACATTTTTGTTATCTCGTTACGGTGGTGAAAAAAACAGTTCCCGGAGAAAATCGAGTGATATGGAGTGGTCACCGACTGGTCGGTATCCTTTCAAGCCTTCTGCTGCTGATATGCGCAACTATGAAGTGGATTGAGGGAGAGGACGAGAGGGGATAAGTGATGGAGGAAAGGAAGGAGTGATGAGAGAGAAGAGGATATGTTGAATAGTGAATAGACAGTACCTACAGTCAATCCAGAAAGGATAGTTGAGGATGAGGTAGGGGATGAGAGAGAGGAAGGGGAGTGGGAGTGACTTTGCATTGAACTCCCTAAGGTGATCTTTGATCTCCATACAGATTGATGCAGAACTTGGAGTCTATCCAGTGGTATGGAGTGGCACGGACTGACAGAGGAAGTTGTTTTGTGACGATTCGACTTTCGAAGATTAGAGAGGAGTAATTCCCGTGGTAACGAGCGATTGCCAGAGGACTTTTTTGGTACGCGGCATATGCTGTTTGTGTTTTATAATCTATTCTGCATATTATTTTCGAGAACTGCGACGTTACCTTAACTGGACAGTGGTCTACTTTATCGATTTTTCAGAAAGTTACCGAAATTTCGCGAATTTCTAATGTTTCTGGCGTTAGCTTGGTTCGAATCTTCAATGAATTCAAATATAGATACAATTTTTCAAGCTCTATCGATTGATATGTAACACATGATCGAAACAATTGATTTAGAAAAATCGATAATTTGGCTCACATTTTGACCTACCTTTGAAATTCTCTCCTTTCGCCCTTTGGGGTCTCATACACAAAGTTTGAGCGTCTTGCAGTCGCAAATAAAAATCAGACAAGCCGTGGTATGCAGTAGAACATGGGCGGAGCCTAAAAATCAATAAATATCAAAAACGGTAAAATATTAGTTCTTTATTCGTCAATAGATTTATCCAATCCATTGAGACAATTCGAATGATAGGTCTGCGCTCTCGGAGGGCGGGGATTAAGTGCTCTTCCCTCCCGATTTTGTCTTCATTTGAACTTATTTTTGCACAGTAACTCTCCGACGAACGAAAAAAGTCTTAATTTTGGACTGAAAATCCGATTCTAGAACGAATTAATATCATGTATCCTTTAATTCTCAGTCAACAGCGATGATGTACTACAAAAAATAGTCAAGAGCCCGATTTGAAGCTTAAAATGATAGAAAATTGTGTCAAAACAATGGTTTCTTGGAACCGGAGGTCAGAGTGTAGGTCAGTCGAGCGAGGTTTGTGATATGTCCGAATAGGGATATATACAAATGGTTAATGCAATCGTGCTTTCTGATATATTCTGCACATAATATTCGAGAACAACGACGTTACCTTAAGAGACAGGATCGGTAAAAATCGAGAACCAACCGGACACGTTCCTCCCGAAACGGGGTCAGCCATCCCATACTCTAGCATTAGGAGGGGCTTGGGCTCACATTGCTCATAGTACCCCTTGTTCGGGGTTTCCGCCATTGCAGCAGGAGAAAATCCAATAAATATGCGAAATGTTTGAAAAATCATAAAATACAAAGTTGGAGAGATAGACTCAAATGTTCAAGTGCAACACGGTAGAGGTCTCCAGTGCCACCTAGAGATCAGTTTAGATTGAATGCTGAATGATTCCGGAAAGTTTAACTGCCGTCGATTTTTCATTTTTCTAATAAAGTAGGCAGTTATTAGAGCGGGATCCCAGGACAACCTAGGTGCACGTTGTAGCCCACTGGGTGAGGTATCTGAAAATCACCATACTGGACTATTTGGTTATTACCCGTAACAGATTTGTTAAGATAAAGGTGCTTGAGCCAATTTTTGGAGT
>LS512711.1:321137-331655 GCA_900490845.1 Pristionchus japonicus | reverse complement strand
TCCTTCTTCTTCAACTCCTCCTTCTTCCTCTCGTCTTCCTTCTTCTTCTCTTCTCTCTTTTTCGCTTCCTCCTTCTTCCTCTCGTCTTCTTTCTTCTTCTCCTCCTTCTTCTTCAACTCCTCCTTCTTCCTCTCGTCTTCCTTCTTCTTCTCTTCTCTCTTCTTCGCATCCTCCTTCTTCCTCTCGTCTTCCTTCTTCCCCTCCTCTTTCTTTCTCTTCTCTTCCTCCTTCTTCTTCTTCTCCTTCTCCTCAGATTCCTCGACGAGCGCCTTTAAATACGGCTATTACTCAATCTCGCGTCATACTCTCATCCTTAACATTAGAAGCAGGGCTGTGCATTTTTCGTTTTTCAATTTTTCGTTTTTTTCGTTTTTCGGGAATTTTCGAAAACTTTTTCGGCGAAAATTTTTTCGAAAAATTCCTCTATTTTTAGTTTTTTTCGATTTTTTCGGAGATAAAAATTGAAAATTTTCGTTTTTCGAATTTTTTTCGAAATATGTTTTTCGCACAGCCCTGATTAGAAGAGAACCTAAGTGTACGATTTGTTGTGCAAAAGAGACTACAGTCTCTCCTAACTACCCTTTCGAGAGCTACTCGTTGAACCACAAGCTCGAGTGTTGGAGTGGAGATCGGGGTTGTTCCCTCTCTCTCACAAACCTATGCAATCGCCTCCCCCTCTGATCGTGTGCACTGTAGTCTCTCGGGATGCTGACCCCTCTCTCTCCCCGCCCTCCCTCCCCTCCCTCTATCCCTATTTAGCCAGGTCATCGGGCTGCTGTTATTCCTTCGATCGTCCTCTCTCTCACTCCCTCTCGCAACACTCTCCTTCCCTGCCCTACCCTTCCCTTCCTTCCCTGCTCTAGCTTGCCTAGTAGTCCCCCGCATACACGTGATAATCATTCCTGGTCCATGCGTGGACACAAGTAAGGGAGGGAATCACTACACGCGTACCTGGGCCTTGCGCGCCGCGGTCTCGCCCACGAAGAACGACAGAGGCTTCTTCTTGTTGATGAGCTCAGAGATGACCTTGTCAGTCTCCTGAAACGCAAATTGTCATGTGAAGCTGAGCCGGTGTATCCATTTTCATCATGACCAATACCCAAATACTATAATTAATAATGCTGAGGAAATCTAGCACTGATTTCGACAGGAAATCACAATAGGTACGAATTCAAACTAGCCGACACTTACCACTCTCGAGCCGATCTTCAGGAGCATCGACTCGTACAGCTCTCCGTCGGTCCATTTCATGGGCCGCATGTCTCCCACGGCCATCTTCAGCTCGGTTCTCTGCAGTATTTGAATAATTATCATGGAAAAGCAACATGTTAGGAGTGATCAAGACTACTAACACATGATATAATGACGTCACAACATGAGAACACCAACCGTGAGCTTGGACTCCTCGAGAGCGTCGTACTGTTGGGAGACGGGGTAGAAGAAGGCCCGGAAGACGTCGGATGAACGAGGAGGCGAGGAGGCCGTCTTCGCTCCTTTCGAAGAAGAGCGGTGTCTTGAGGACATGATTGTACTGAAATGCATGACGTTGTTGCTAGAATCGCCGTTGGAGAGAGGCGTGATCGCGACAAATTAGGTGAAACATGATAATATGATTAATTTCAATTCCAAAATGTACGAATCGCTTTTTGATAATAAATATTTAAAAATTAAAGTAAAAGGGGCAAAGAAAGCGTAACGAGTCAGTCTGCGATCGCTTTTTGGTGAGGGCCCTACCGTTTTCGTCGACGTTTCTTCAAAGACACAACACGAGAAGCGAAACAAGTGATATGAGAGTTAAATTAGGAGAGAACGAGTAACTGAGCACAACCAGGCGCGCAGTGGAGTCCACTATCCATGTGCATGCCCATAGACACCTTGGCGAAAACGGTCAACAATGAGCTAAACGGGCTTGGACGCAGAATAAGGGAATAAACTAGTATTGTGGATCGGTTTTGCGTATAATCGATGAATGGTAGCCTTAGGCGAGCGCGGAAATCGAAGGAAAAGATAAATGCCAGCGAAAATGGGTGGAAAAGCGAACTCTTGCAAAATAGCGTCCAAAACGAGAAATGAGGGTTTTTTCAACGAATCATGACGTGAGCTCGTGATGTTTGATAGCATTTGCTCGTAATAAATCAGAGGTGCCCCTAGGCAATAGCAAAAAGCGTCAAAAAAGGATATGTGCAAGAGAAATTCGATAAATAGGAGAGAGAGCAGGGCCAGGCGTCAGCAGCCGGGAAGTAGCAAAAAGAGCGCGAATTTTGAAAAAGTGTTGAGTTGGGGCACATACTTGATTTCAGCTATTATTTCCTTTATTGTTTTGTTTATTTATTTATTATTTTCAGGAAGTTAAAAAATATTTAAATATTTTAAATTTATTTTTAAAGATTTTTCAATTCACATTTCACTGTGGTTCACCAGAAAACCACGTTGTTGCTCCCTTTCGCACTTTTGCTCTGTTTTTGGATTATATTCAATTAGGAAAAATCTAGACTAAGCAGTATTCGACGTCGACCTCCATCTCGAGCCCACCTCGTCCTGTTGAGTGGCTCTCCCTGCTCCCACTTTATCAAGTCCTCACTCCCAATCTCCATTCCGAGGTCAGAAGGAGATCATTCACTCCCCCTTCCCCCGTGGTTATGGATTCCTACGAGATCTAACCATCTAGAGGAATCCATGATCTACTCTAAAAAGGAGTGGAAAATGAAGAGAATGGAGATTTGGAGCTGGAACATCCCCTCAGCAGTTCATGCGTTTTTCCCTCCTCTCTACAGTGTCAGACCAGGATTGGGAGGTCAACTACATAGTTCTCTCTCAGTCATTTCCTTCTCTGCCATTCGCAGTTTGGCTATCAAATGTACGCGTTGATCCCTCCACGAGTCCCGACACCACTCTTAGACACGTGAATGACACGTGAACGTGGCCTGTCTCTACCTGTCCCTCCCTCTCCCTCATTCTATTCATGACATAAGAGAATCGATCAATCCAGAGGAGGAAGGGTGGTGGGAAGGAATGGAGGGGGAGGAAGGAGAGAGAATGGTTCGGCATTGAGCTTCCTAGGGTGCTCTTTGATCTCAGCTTGATATGCTGACTAGTGACGAGTCCTATGACAATCCGGACAGGGGAGGATAAAAAGAGGAAGGAGGAAGGATGAAAGGGAGAGGATGAGGAGGAAGACTTTTAAGAATTGTTCTCCCAGGTGATCTTCGATTTGTACTTGGAATGCTGGTTAGTGAATAGGCAGACTCCGGAGTCAAACCAGTAGTATGAATAGTTTTTTTTCTCTCCTTATTTTCACTTTACTTGATGGAAACAGTAACCAATTCACCTTTTCGTCACCGCGAGTAGCCCCTGACTCGCAAGTACATCGATCCTCCGTTCCAAATGTATTATAAGGTAAAGAGAAGGGAGAATGTGTGCTGGTAAATCTATTCGCACCTAATTGGCTTCTTTTCAAGACTCACAACTGTGAAGTGAATTGGCATTCCCGTTTGAATCCATACTCAGATGTGCTAGGAACGAGAAAGACGAGTTTAAGGGGAGAGATAGCTCAATAGCTCTTCTCTAATCTTCTCAAAATTAGCCTGTTTGCCCTTCCTCGTGTTGAGTCGATAGGCTACTCGGGAAGGAGGAAGGGAGGGCGAGTAACACTGATTATGCAGACAGGTGTTGACACTAGGAGTAGGAACTGAACCGATCCCCCATTCGAAAAGTATTATAGTGTGAGTAGGTCAAGGAGACGTCTAGTATTCTATTCGTATCTGATCAGGGTCCTGATCAGCGTCAAGCCGTCTGCTACTGCCTACTATGAAGTCTGCTACTGCCTACTCGCCCGCTTTGAAATCACACAAGAGGCTAGTTTGAGGGAGGAGGCGATCGACACCTCTAATCTTCCCTTTTCCCAATATTCTCATTGAGGATCAGAATGAGACTCTCCCTTTGGTCAGAGCAACGAGCTGAATTGAGGGAAGGTAGGGGATACGGTAGCTGAGGAAGGGAGAATTCTGGTGGTTACTACTCTATTCACACCTTATCAGAGTCTTTTCAAGCCTTCTGTTTCTGATTCTCGAGCTGAAAAGTGGTTTGGAGAGAGACTGAAAGAAGAGGAAAGCGACATTGGGGGAGAGAGAAGGCAATTGTCACCTCTAATCTTCCTTATTTGCCATATTGTCATTGAGATGATATTATATAGAGGCCGGATGAGATTCATCCTTCTTACCCGCAGGTCAGGCCAACAAGACGTATTGAAGGAAGAAAAGTGGATACGAAAACATTTCAAATACAAAATTTTTTAAAACCGGAAGTGAGAAGAGCATCCTCTTTTTTTTATATTTCTGAATTTGGCCACGGATCAGAGCGACGAGGCGAATTTAGGGAAAGAAGGGGTACGGTAGTTCTTGTGATCGCTTCAGGGAAGGAGGAGAGAAAGAGGACGGAGGAAGGAGAGAGGGATGAGAGATGAACCATTTTCCTCCCTAAGGTGATCTTTGATCTATCCTTGTTATCCAGATTAATGAAGACATAGAACTCTAAGTCAACGGAGAGAGGGGATGAGAGAGGGGAGGAGGGGAAGGATGAGTGAGGGAGACGGAGAATGAAAAGTTGTTTGGCATTGTTCTCCATAAAATGTTCTGTGATCTCCACTCGAGTAGTCCCCGACTCGACAGGTATTCCGATCCCCGATCCAAATGTATTATTGGGTGAGTAGGGGAAGGGAGACGTCTGGTGGATACACTATTCGCACCTTATCGGCTTCTTTTGATTACTTCTGTTACTGATCCTGTGAAGTGGATTTACGGATCGCTTTGAGTCTACGCTCGGATGTGATAGGGAAGAGAAGGACGAGATTAAGGGGAGAGAGAAGGCAATCATCACCTCGAATCTCGCTTAATCTCTATGCTTTCATTGTGGAGTTATTGAGACCGGAATGAGATATGGAAGAGAGAAAGCGGGTACTAATATTTATGAAGTCGATATTTTTTTAAACTCGGAAGGAGGAGAGCATCCTCTCTTTCAGTTTTCAGAGAGATGGAAAGAAGGGGTACGGTAGTTTGGATGATCGTTTTCGGGAAGAAGGAGAAGATATGGATTAGAATCGAGATTAATTCTGCATTTGTCTTCCTAAGATATTCTTTGATCTCTCCTTGATGTACTGATTAGTGAAGAGACAGAAAGAGGAGAAACGGAGGGAGGGGAAGGATGAGTGAGGGAGGAGGAGTAGGCAAAGATATTTAGCATTGGTCTCCATAAGGTGATCTTTGATCTCTACTCGAGTAGTTCCTGACTGGCAGGCATTCCGATCCCCCGATCCAAATCTATTATTGAGTGTGTAGGTCAAGGGAGACGTCTGCTGACTACTCTACTCGCACCTTATCGGCATCGTTTCAAGCCTTCTGCTACTGATCCTCACAACTATGAAGTGGATTAGCGGTCTGTTATGAGGCTGCACTCTGATGTGCTAAGAATGAGAGAAACGAAAATGGGAGAGAGAGAAGGCAATTATTACCTGTAATATCTCTTCTTCTCCATACTCGCTTTGTGGTGATATTGTGACCGGAATGAGATATGGTCAAGGAAAGTGGGTACGAAAATTTATGTAATCGAAATAATCTCTTTACAACCGGTAGAAGGGGAATATCCTTTCTTTAAGTTTTCAGAGAGAAGGAAGGAAGGGGTACGGTAGTTCTTGTGATCGCTTTGGGGAAGGAAGAATGAGAATGTGGCTCCCCTAAGGTAATCTTTGATCTCTCCTTGTTATACTGATTAGTGAAGAGTTAGAACCCTGAGTCAACCCAGAAAGGGGATGTGAGAAGGGGGGAGGGAAAGGATGAACGAGGGAGGAGGAGGAGGCAAAGTTATTTGGGATTGATCTTCTTCATAAGGTGATCTTTGATCTCTTCTCGAGTAGTCCCTGACTGAGCAGGTATTCCGATCCCCCGATCAAATATATCAAGGAGTGAGTAGGTCAAGGAAGAAGTCTGCTGATTACTCTATTCGCACCTAATCGGCATCCTTTGGGACCAATTTAGGATCTGTTCTGGGCAGGCATTCTGGAGAGAATCAGTCAGATGTTCAATTTGGTTACTGTAGTTCGGCCCTGGTCCCCGTTTCAAGAGTAGTATTGGGTAGGAGAAGTCTGTTGGTTACTCTATTCACACCTTTTCGGCATCCTTTCAAGCCTTCTGCTACTGATCCTCACAACTGTGAAGTGGATTTGCGGCTCGCTTTGAGTCAACACTCTGTTAGGCTTAGAATGAGACAGAGGTGAATGAGGGAGAGGCAATCACCTTTAATATCTCTTCTTGTCTATAGTCACTGTGTGGCGATATTGATACCGGAATAGCATCTTAAAAAAGAAAGTGGATACCAAAATTTATGTATTCGATATTTTTTTCCGGAAGGAGGAGAGAATTCCATCTTTCAATATTCAGAGAAGAAGGAAGGAGGGTTACGGTAGTTTGGGTGATCGTTTTCGGGAAGGAGGAGAGGGTTGAGGAGGGAAAGAGGGATGAGATATGAATAAGAATCGAGAGTGATACTGCATTTGTCTCCCTAAGATATTCATTGATCTCTCCTTGATGTACTGATTAGTGAAAAGATAGAAAGAGGATGAACGAGGAAGGAGGGGAAGGACGAGTGAGGGAGACGGAGAAGGCAAAGTTATTTATCATTGGTCTCCATAAGGTGATCTTTGATCGAGCAGTCCCTGACTGGGCAGGTATTCCGATCCCCCATTTCAAATGTATCATTGAGTGAGTCATGGAAGAAGCCTGCTGATTACTCTATTCACACCTTTTCGGCAAGTGGATTGGCGGTTCGCTTTGAGCCTGCACTCTGATGGGCTTAGAATGAGACAGACGAGAATGGGGGATGGAGCCAATTAACACCTCTAATCGCTCTCCTTCTCTATGCTCTCATTGTGGTGATATTGAGACCGGGAAGGGATATGAGGCCGTTCGCGAGAGAGTCGGTCACGACCTGGCACAGCTCAAAAAGGTTTCAGAGAGATGGAAAGAAGGGATACGGTAGTTTTGGTGATTGCTTTCGGGAAGAAGCAGTGAATGGAGGAGGGATGAGAGATGGATCAGAATCGAGAGCAATTCTGCATTTGTCTCCATAAGGTAATCTTTGATCTCTCCTCGTTATACTGATTTATGAAGAGATAGAACTCTGAGTCGACCGAGAGAGGAGATGAGAGATGGAGGGAGGGGAATGATAAATGAGAGGGAGGAGTAGGCAAAGTTATTTGGCATTGGTCTCCATAAGGTGATCTTTGATCTGTACTCGAGCAGTCCCTAATTGGGCAGGTATTCCGATCCCTCGTTTCAAATGTATTGTTGGGTGAGTAGGTCAAGGGAGACGTCTGCTGACTACTCTACTCGCACCTTTTCGGTATCTTTTCAAGCCTTCTGTTACTGATCCTAGCAACTGAGAAGTGGATTAGCGGGCCGCTTTGAATCCAACCTCTGTTGCGCTAAGAATGAGAAATACGATAATGGGGAAGAGAGAAGGCAATTATCACCTCTAATATCTCATCTTCTATATATGATATTGAGACCGAAATGAGATTCTTCCCGATTCCCCGCTGGTCAGACCAACACGATTTAATGAAAAAAGAAAAGAGGATACAAAATTTCTATAATGAGTATACTTTCAAAAACCGGAAGTCATTAGTTGCGAATGAAGAGGAAAGATTCCCCTCTCCCAGTTTTCTCGCCTGCCCACAGGCCGGATCGGAGAGGCGTTTTGAACGAGGGGCTGGAGTACAGTAGTTTCTTAAAAAGATATTCTTTCCAACGTTAGAAGCTAAAAGTTGTCTCTCTCTTCCCCTCTCCTCCCCTTCTCTTCATCATATGTGTATCGTCTGGTTATCAATATCATTCATCAAATGGGTACGAGAATAATGCATGAGGATCGGTATATGTAATGGTTATTGTACTGTTCAGATAAGGACACTAAGTAGCTTGCGAGATGGGATGAGGTAATGAGATGGTAACTGCCATGGAATAGATCGGAGAAGAAAGGAACGGAAAGAGGGAGTTGGCAATGCATCGGTTTGAAAGAATGGGAAGACGATGAAGGGGAAGACGGATTGGGAAATGGGAAGAAATCGTCTAACAGAAACTCAATGCAAAGGGCTGAGGAGTAAAACATCAATGATATGATTGAAGGGGTGACGATTCCTTTCAATGGGAGATTCCTTTGCCGAAGAGGCCGCTAAGACGGCCTTTGGCGAGAATCGAGAGAGGCGTCGCGATGGGCTGGAGTCCCTGAAGTACTTGTTTATTAATAGTTCATTGACCTAATCTACCCAATCAGCTGTCAGCAACTTCTAACGAGAATTGGTCAAAAAGTTTCGAATTTGGCGGCTGGATTCGCACCGAAGAAGAAAATTTTGATTCTATTAAACAAGTCAGACAAACCTCCTCCTCCTTCTCCTCTTCCTTCTCCTTCTCGTCGTTGTCCTCCTCTCCATTCTCCTTATCTTCGTCCACTTCCATCATCTCCTGTTCCTTCTCAGCCGAATCGATGGGGAATGAGGGAGTCTCGGCCTGAATTGTTTTTGCTAAATATATTTATTGTGCTAAAATTAATAGACTTGTTTCAGATACCCCCATTTCCATCAAAATAAAATAATCGCCACTCACGATCTCTCCTTCCTTCTTCTTTCCCATGTCCATCACCTCAACATCTTCCTTCTGATCCTCGAACGAAGGAAGAATGTCGTTATCGTCGTCCTTCTCATCTTCCTCCATCTTTTCTTCATTCGCTTCGTCCACGACTTCCGCGAGGCCCTGAAACATTTTATGTGATTTGCCCAGCTAAATCATAGTTTCTCTCAGTTTTCCCTGGTTTCGCAAAATAATACCTTGTTCCCCTAATGAAATACAAACATTCCCTAGAAATACTCTTGGATCGACAAAATCACCACACACCTCCTCATCCTTCTCCTCTGCCATGACGAGATCAGTAGCCTCGGGCTTCTCCTCCTTCTCCTTCTCCTCTTCCTTCTCCATTTCCTCTTCAGTCTCGATCTTGGAGTCGTCCACAGACTCCTCATCTCCCTTCTGGATCTCCTTCTTCTCGTCCTTGGTGACTGCATCTGCTTCCGGCATCTCAGACACTTCTTCTTCCTTGACTTTCTCCTCCTTATCATTCTCTTTCTTTTCTTCCTCATCCATCTCTTCTTGAGTCTCGATCTTAGACTCATCCTCTCTCGTCTCATCTGCCGTGATGAGCTCAGTAGTCTCGGGAGCTTCCTTGACCTCAGCCTCCTTGACATCTCCATCGGTCACTTCAGTGATTTCCCCGTCGGCAGGTTCCACTGCCTCTTCGATGGGCTTCTCACCAACCTCCTTCTCCTCCTCCTCATCGTTGGCGTCTTCGAGAATCTCGATGGATGAATCCATGTCCTCGACTGTCTCCTCCTCTTTCTGGATCTCTGCGGGAATCTTCTCGAACTCCTTCAGATTCGTATCATCAGCCTTCTCATCCTCCTCATCATTGGCGTTCTCCAGAATCTCCATGGAGAGGTCCTTGTCCTCGTTATCCTCCTCCTTCTGGAACTCGTCCGTCTTCTTCTCATCATCCTCGTCCTTCTTCAGGCTCTCCTTCTCCACCTTCTCTTCCTTCTCGAGGATTTCGAGATGCTCCTCCTCAGCCTCCTCGGCCTTCCTCTCTTCATCCTCATGCTTGGAGAGCTCGGACTTCTCGTAAGCTTCATCCTTCTTCTCCTTTGGCTCCGGCTTCTTGTCCTTCTTCTCGGTCTCATCTGCCTCCTCATCTTCAGCTTCGGGCTGCTCCTCTTCCTTGGCCGCCTCTATCCCATATTTCTTTATGAGCCTCTCGATGTTGTCGCTCAATTTCCAGATAGGGGTTTCCTCCTCCTTCTCCTCCTTCATCTCCTCCTTCTTCTCCTCCTTCTCTTCTCCCTCCTTCTTCTCTTCCTTCTTCTCTTCTTCCTCCTTCTCTTCTTCCTCCTTCTTCTCTTCTCCTTCCTTTTCCATCTCCTCTCCAGTCTCCATGAGGTTACTGTCATCCTTCTCATCTTCATTGGCGGGGATCGTCTCCTTCTCTCCCTCACCAGTCATCACCTCTTCTTTATTTTCCTCCTTCTTCTCCTCCTGTTCTCCCAGTTCCTCTCTAGTCTCCATGAAACCGTCCTTTTCCTCCTCCTCTTCGTCCTTCTCTTCTCCTTTGGCGGGGATCTTCTCCTCCTCTCCCTCTCCAGCCATCTCCTCGACTTTCTTCTTTTTCTCCTCCTCCTCCTTCTTCTCATCCTTCTTTTCAAGAATCTCCACATCGGAATCCTCCTCATCTCTATTGGCGGGAATCTCCTCTTCCTCTTCCTCTCCATTATTCTCCTCCTTCTTCTCATCCTTCTCTTCAAGAATCTCCACATCGGATTCATCCTCATCTGCATTGGCGGGAATCTCCTCTTCCTCTTCCTCTCCATCATTCTCCTCCTTCTTCTCATCCTTCTCTTCAAGAATCTCCACATCGGATTCATCCTCATCT
>LS512711.1:299844-320659 GCA_900490845.1 Pristionchus japonicus | reverse complement strand
TCTATTGGCGGGAATCTCCTCTTCCTCTTCCTCTCCATTATTCTCCTCCTTCTTCTCATCCTTCTCTTCAAGAATCTCCACATCGGATTCATCCTCATCTGCATTGGCGGGAATCTCCTCTTCCTCTTCCTCTCCATCATTCTCCTCCTTCTTCTCATCCTTCTCTTCAAGAATCTCCACATCGGATTCATCCTCATCTCCATTGGCGGGAATCTCCTCTTCCTCTTCCTCTCCATGCATCTCCCCTTCATTCTTCTCCTCCTCCTCCTCCTTCTCATCCTTCTCATCTCCATTGGCGGGGATCTCCTCTTCCTCTTCCTGTCCATTCATCTCTTCGTCTTCTCCACCTCCTTCTCTAGTCTCCATGAAGTCTTCCTTATGCTTCACATCACCATTGGCGGGAATCTTCTCCTCCTCTTCCTCCTCTTCCATCTCCTCTTCCTTCCTCTCCTCCTCTTCTTTCTCCTCCTCCTTCTTCTCATCCTTCTCTTCAAGAATCTCCACATCGGAGTCCTTCGATTCCTCGTCCTTCTCCTCCTCCTCCTCCTTCTCCTCTCCATCTTCAATCATCTCTTCGCCGTCCTTCTTCTCCTCCTCCTCTCCCTCGTCGTCTCCGCTGCTCTCGGAATCTCCTGAAATACAAATACTTAGTTCGATACAGAACGCGAATGCCATAACGTTCCAAGAGTGACCCTTCTTGTCCCTTCCCGTCCCATTCTCACCTCTTCTTCTTCTCTTCACTCCAGCCGCTGCCTTGACCTGCTCTTCCTCCTCGTCCTCATCTTCATTTTCTCGAGCTCTCTTGCGAGACTTGGACCTGTAATCAGATCATTAGTGAGGGTTCTCTTAGGAGAATGGAAAGTAGGGAAGAAAGTAGCATCAAAAGAATTCCTTACGAGGAAGATCCGGTCTCCTCCTTCGGCTTCTCGGCGCTGTCCTCCTTGGAGAACTTTTTGGTGGCGCGAGATGTGGATCTAAATCAATTTTTTAAAGAATTTGAAATTTGATTATTGCCCATTATGATCAATCTTGACGAAGATTATTAAAGATTATTTAAGAAACTGACCTCGACTGAGCATGGATGGAGTCGACTTCCTCCTCGTCCTCCTCCTCCTTCTTCTCCTTCTCGACGTCGCCATCAATCGACTTGGCCTTCTTGCTTCCAGCCGCCGGTCTGAACGAAAAAGTTACGTATCGGGACAGATTGAAACACAAAATCTCTAACAATTGACTGTTAGTACTAACCGGGATGAAGAACGATCAGAGCTGGACTTCTCGGCCTTGCGTCCTCGAGTAGCGAAGATGATCTTGCGGCCGCTGTAAATACGATATTGAGCAATTGTAATTAATAATGAGAATAGATTAATGAAAAAAATGACTTACTTACGAGAAATAAAAATAAAAAATAATTGAAATGGCGAACCTCGACTTATTGTTGCTCGCCGTCTTCTCCTTCTTCTCTCTCTTCTTCGTGTTGAGCAGAGCCTTCAAATACGTAGATCAATGTCTAGGACCTAAATCAAACTGTCGAAATTGATTAATCATTGTACGTCAACTTTGTGCGAGCGTGAACTACCCCATTTCTGACAATCCTTGGCTAAAGTATCTCCTTAATTTTCTGAATACGTCTCGACAACTACTCATCATCCTATCATTTCCAGTACAGCTAATTCGATACTTCAAGATTGTGTACTCTCTCGTCACTCGGGATGTTCATCACTTCTCTCGCCCTCTCTCCCCAGCCGTTGTCAAGTCATAGGGCGATCGCAGCTGTTTTTGGCTTCCCTTCTCTCACTGTCCTTCCCTCCATTCCCCAGTCTGACCCCCGCTTGAGTAGTCGCCTGTTCCCCTCCCGAGCTGAGAGATGCACAAGAGGACACGCCACTCCACACACATACCATGGCTTTGGCAGCCGCCTCCTTGCCGACGACCATCGCGAGAGTCTTCGTGCCCGCCCCGAGGTAGTTGATCACCTTGTCGACTGTCTGCAAAGAATGCGAATACGACAAGTTCACCCGATCATTCCGAGGAAGGGATCTGAGCAGAGAATGAGAATAGCAGAGATAGTGAGAATTCCCAAAAATAGATTTCCGCTTACCGGCTTCGTGCCGCGGGAGATCATCAGCGCCTGATACATATCGCCGTTGTCCCAGAGCCACGGGATCATGTCGCCCTCTTTCTGCGCCAACCGTACACCCTGCAAGGAATGAACTGATCATGAAGAAGGAAACTGAAGAAACTGAACGAAATTTAGCGAAAAAAACTGACGGTGAGTGTCGACTCGAGGATGTTGCCGCAGTATTCATCCGTCTCGGGGTACCAGTACCCGCGGTAAGTGGGTGGGGGAGCCTTGGAGGCCGGCTTCGACGAGGAAGACTTCTTCGGAGTTGACTTCTTGGAAGAAGTCTTGGAAGACGACTTCCTTTCCTTTCTTGGCATGCTTGGTTCTGGAAACGATGGCGTTATTGCATAGACTCCTCAATGGAGCGAGAGACGTGAGCGTCGAATTAGGAGTACACAGGGAAGTCAATGTATGTGATTGTAGGGCATGAACTAATCTGTCTCTTGCAAAGACAGCCTGCGATCGCCTCATGGTGTGGCCTCCCTACCGTATAACCGAGAGAGACCATAGGTCGACATGTCTCAATCATCGCACACGCATGGCACACCACGGGTACACCACGGGTGAAAGTGTGGTTATAAATGGGGGAAAATAATGGGAAAGAAGAGATTATTGAGTTAAAGTAAAGATAAAAATAGCAAAGACGAGTTCAGAAAGGCCTAAAAGAAAGTCAAGCGGGATTAGACGATAAATAATCAACTAAACTAATGCCTCTGTGCAGAAATCGCAGAAGGACAGCCGTGATACAGCCCAATTGGGAGACAACAGGTAACTAAGAGCCGAAATAGGTGCCACGGAGTCGATTCACTCGCAAACAACCCCGTAATTACCTCTCGCTTATTCAACATCCCATTAATGAGCAAAGCGGGGTTTCCCAGCAAAAACTGACGCAGTCTAGCAAGTATGGGCCGGTATTGCGCTTTTCCGAGGAAGGGAAGATATATGCGAGATAAGCAAGTAATGTAAATGTCGATCAAAATGGAGGTTAGAAGTGAAGTTTAGGCCAGAGCGTGCAGGGACTTTTGGCGGCAAATGCTTTATTTTGTCCGGGAATTTCGAAACTTGACCTACAGTATGCTCAGTTGGGACGCATTCTTGATTTCGAGTATGGGGTTTTTTGTATTCATTTCTTTATCTTCTTTTTTGGCTCATTTATTTTTATTTTTAATAAGTTTCAAATTAATAAAAAAATATATATTTTGGGAGTAATTTAGCTCCATATATCTCACTCCGGTTACCAGAAGAGCGCGTTATTGCTCCCTCGTGCACTATAACTCTATATCTGGATTCCTTGCCGCGGAACTGATTTGTGCGCTTCAAAATAATCAATATTTAATTAACCTTGATCTAAACCCCCTCGGGCAGTTTAGAGGCTCTCCCTGTCTCCTAGCTCCCATCTTTCTCATTCTCCAATTGACAAAGAGGGTATTCACCCCGTTCCCCCGTGGATATGGTCTTCTCTAAGGAGGAGAGGCAAATGAGATAATGAAGATTGGACGCCGGGAGATCCCCTTAACAGTTCAAGTGATTAGAGGTCAACTAGATCCTTCTCTCTCCCTACCTGACTCCCCCCTTTGGAGAATGAGAGGGAGGGGAGTAGTCACCACTATCCGCCCGTGGAGTTGATCTCATCCAAGAGAGACCAACTCCACGAGAGTCTTCTTCAAAGAAGTGGAAACAAAAGATGAAGCAGAGAAATGGAAGGTGGGAGAGGAAGAGGAGGAAAGAGGGAAGAGCGGAGGGAGGAGAGGAGAATCCCCACTATCACAATGAGTAAATCGTTGACCTGTGCACAGCATTAGGTTGAAAAGAATCGCAAAAAGAAACAATGAAAGAAAACAGCGCAGTCTTCCGAGGTCACCTCCGAACAACCCAAATCAAACTCTTTGGGGATAAAAATGAGCCCTGTTTCTGCCTCTTATCATCCTAATGGAGGAAGAGGAGACACAGGGACGGGATGACCATGGACAGAGTACGATGGAATAATAGCAAGTTGAACGTACAGCTAGTGCTAGAGAGACACGCACAACTAAAGGGAGAGAGGCACACACTAATGTGTGTGACACCGGGTGATAACGATTGAGACCCGAGTGAGTGATACCTCTGTCTTATCAATGCCAGTCTCTGGAGTGTGCACGTGAATAACATTGATACGATCATCTTCAAGTCTTCGGAATTCTATCCGCCCAATCGCTGAAAAGATTGGCCCGCACGAGAAGTGACACATGTCGAGAAGCTATCGACTCGAGGATTGACTAGGCGATTCTCTCAACTTCCGTTGTCTCTCTTAAATTGTGTCAACTCGAATCACTGTATCATGATTAACATATGATTTCTGAGCAGTCGTTAATTCGTTCAATGGAAAAGGTGTCGTTTATTACTTTGTACTTGAAAAAAGACGTAAGAAATTCAATAAAAATGAGATAGATAGATAGGAAGTCGTCAGTGAGTGAAGATATTCCTGGCTTCCGATCAAGAGTCGCGTGCTGTTTCCGTGCTGACACGTTAGATAATCCTACAAGAGATCAAAGATCATGAAACGACCAGACGTGTAGTTGGATGGGTACAGTGTATACAAATCCATACTAAATGCGTTAGAGGGCCAAAACTAGAGCGTTCGCAAGAAATAAAGGTGGGGGCCTGGATCGCGAACCAGAGAAATGGATTCGGACATTTCGTAACTCTACTCTCGAAACAATCCATTCGTACTCGTCGGAGTACAACGAGGCGGTCGATCAGCCGGATGTTTTGTAATTGACGAATTTGAATAATAGGGAAAGAGACAATGGGAAAATGAGAGAGTGTAGTCAAAGTGTCGGATACAGAATGTCCCATTCCAATAGAAAGAACAGTTTTGAATAAAGCGGTTTCGGGTTGATCATTCCGCCCTGGGAGTAACGAGATTTTCTCTGGTTTTCGATTCAGGCCCCCACCGAAATAAATATGGAAACCACTCACTGCCATGGCATATGGAAGCGTTGCCTTTCCGAACTTGGCACTCACGGAGGTTTCGAGATCTTCAATTCCTCCGACATCTGTAAAGATCAAAGATCAATCGGGAATATCCATTCCAGTCATTCTACTTAGCACAAATGTCACGGCTATCGCAGTACGGCCCTAAAGAGTCATTGAGATTACTCACTCGGCTTGAACGGCTTGTCGATTCATTAATAATTCTTCATTTGCAGCTACAAACTCCTTTTGATAAGAAGCAGTTGTCTGCGAGTAGGGCAGACTGCAATGATTCGATTAATAGAGATAAACGGACTATTATCTAAAAATACGACTGAGATATGCGAATCGAAGTCACAAGGTGCACCCCACACTCAACTTTAGAGGCTCTCGCTTCTTTCGCGAGCCAACTGCTCGATCATTGTGCTTCTACTCTGAGGGTAGAGAGAAATCGACACGTGCCGCCCACATGGATCACTTTACAGCAGCTCCTCCTTACTCCTTTTTTCTTGCCACCCTCAGGCGAAACTAGCTCATGAAATGCATAATCAAATCAACTGCGCAAGGCGAAGAACAGAGAAAGAGTTATTTATTGGTCACGTCAGATGTAATTCAATGAAATTTGGGGTTGATTGGGGGGATAAATCTTCTTGGGGCTGTAGATGTTCTCATGCTGCAAACGTTCTCGCAACAGAGTTTAGACTCCAAGTTGCCGTTGAGAGCACTCTCGAACACAATGCAGATGTGCTGCAAGAATGCACCATTAAAAACCACAGATTAGACGTTATGAGGATGATAAAGTCTCTCAATATGCATTTATTACTCACTTTCCGTGCGTGAGAATGGGATCCACATGAAAGGTCTGTTTGTAGCAGTGTCCGAATGGTCTGTAAATCATAAATTAAAGCACTTCCTGAAGATCACAGGAGTATCCAGTTCAAAATACTGCAAAACTCACTTCTATTAGTAGAATATCTTCATGAAATGTCGCACTCGCAAGAATAGAACGTCTACATGTAGGGTAGACACACTTGAAAGAAGGGTTTGATGCGGACCAATGACAACAAAATCACGGAATGCGAAGAAAAAAACGGAGAAATATTGATATAAAAAAACGAACACGGAACTATTCTACATAATGAGTAGAATGGGAGCGGTTGAGGATAAACGGATTTTAGATACTCTTCCTCAGAAGTAGAGAAGCACCCATCCCTCTTTCCCCCAGTCACTCTCATCGTGTGAGAGAGACAATTACACTGCAATGTAAGTGAGAGCCGGAAGTCGCCATGCGGGATGAGACCCGACTCGACGAGATTCCAGAAAAGATTGTGATTCCAAATGCAGGGACAGTTGGCAAGGATTGATCTCATCCCGAGTAGAAGAGATGGATCCTATATCCTTCCCCCTCACCGGCACTCACGTCTCAATGAAGGATGGAGAGACTCCCTCCCGAGAAGTGGAGAGACATCCCAGATCCTTCCTCCCCAGGCACTTACACCTCATAAGACCCACCTGCCCATTACATCTACAACGCAAATGAGAGATGGAGGGCGTCATTAGAGACGGGACTCGACCTGTTCGAGTTTGCACACTTCTCATTGTCCTTTCCCTCAAAGCCTCCTCTTAATTGCGGTTCGATTCATTCAGTCCTAACATTGCGGACTTGAGCCGCAGACAAAAGGGAATGTATGTAGTTAATTATATGGTGCAAGAGACATGAGATGAAAGAGGCAACTGAGAGAAATGAGCCGTTTATTATGCAAACGTTGCTCTTGAAAGATATAGATACAGCTCATGAGATATACAATAACAAAAGAGATAGATAAATAGGAAGTCTTCAGTGAGTGAAGATATCCCTGGATTCCGATGGGGAAGCACATGATCGCACCGTGCTGATACGTCAGATAGTCCTGCAAGAGATCATAGATAATGACAGGGCTAGAAGTGGAGAGGGATGGTTCCAGTGTGTTCAAATCCATACGATCCTATTTGCGTTTAAGTGCTAATACTAGAGGGTTCGCAAGAAATAAATATCAAAACCACTCACAGTCATGGCATATGGAAGTGTTGCCTTTCCGAACTTGGCACTGACCGACGTTTCGAGCTCGTCAACTCCAGCCTCGTCTGCAGAGATCGAAGATCATTAGGAGATCTAGTCATTCACAAGTAACACAACAGCACTGGCTTCCACCGCACGGCTAGGATACCCGTACAACGCGAACAAACTCACTTGAATTGTTCGATTATGTGTATATTCGTTCAGAGACGCATCTAAATTGCTCCTCCGGATGAGAAGCAGGTGTCTGCGAGTAGGGCAGACTGCAATGATGAATCATCGAACTATAAACAAATTAAACGGGTGTCAAATATGCGAATCGAAGACACAAGGTGCACCCCACACTCAACTTTAGAGGCTCTCGCTTCTTCCGCGAGCCAACTGCTCGGTCATTGAGCTTCAACTCTAAGGGTAGAGAGAGATCGACACATGCCGCCCAGATGGATCACTTTACAGCATCTCTTCTTTGCTCTGTTTTCTTGCCGTACTCAGGCGAAACTAGCTCATGAAATGCACAATCAAATCAACATCGCAATTCGAAGAACAGAGAAAGAGTCATTTATTGTGTCTTCAGTTGTAATTCAATGTTATTCGGGGTTGATCGGGGGATAAATATTCTTGGGGCTGTAGATGTTCTCATGCTGCAAACGTTCTCGCAACAGAGTTTAGACTCCTAGCTGCCGTTGAGATCTTGAACCCTCCATGTTTGCAGGTTTCGTTGTCCTGCAAGATCGTACCTTTAATTAAAATTCCACAAGTTAGACATTATAAGGATGATAAAGTCTCTCAATATGCATTTATTACTCACATTCCGTGCGTGTGAAAGGGATCCACATGGAAGACCTGACTGTAGCAGTGCCAAGCAGGGCTGTAAGGTCAAAGATTAGAGGTAATCTTGGTGATCAGAGCGATGAGGGTCCCAAAGAGGTGACACAAGAGCAAAACTCACTTGAATTAGTATTGTTTCAATGATCTTGATGAAAATTTGCACTCGCAAGAATAGAACGTCTACATGTAGGGTAGACACACTGAAAGTGATGATTTTTTTACCAAACAACTACTGACAATTGCGCGACAATAAGTGAACGCGAAGAGAAGAAACGGAGTGAAATAATGACAAAAAAACGGAGACGGAACTATTTCACTTCGCAAGAATGGTTGCGTTTCACTAATTACTGAATGGATAGAGAGAATAATGCAATGCGAGTTTGAGGGAATCACATTCCACGGGGCAGACTACCCACTTCTCACATCAAATGAGAGAGGGAGACAGTTGGCGAGGATGGATGGACACACTCATTCCGAGAAGTAGAGATGCATTATAGACCCTTCCCCCAGGCACGCACACCTCATAAGACCCACCTGCCCATTACATCTACTATTCAAATGAGAGAGGGAGGTCGTCATTAGAGACGGGACTGGTCCTGTTCAAGTTTGCACACCTCTCATTGTCCTTTCCCTCTAATCCTCTTCTTAATTGCGTTGCGGTTCGATTCATTCAGTCCTAACAATGCGGACAAAAGGGAATGCATGTAACTGGGCTAATTATACGGTGCAAGAGACGTGAGATGAAAGAGTCAACCGAGATGGATGAGACCTGCGAAAGATCCTAATCCGAGAGATATTCTTGTGGGATGAAAGGACTTGATCTCATATCAGAGAGCGATTGATCACGGGAATGGGGAGAGCCCAGAATCAAAGGGAGCAGGTGTAAAGATAGATTAGAGGTAGTCGAGTGACAAGTATGGGGTAATTGCGGCCCACTGGGCAGTCGCTCCACTTATCATATCGGCTTATGCAAAGGGATCCAGATCGGGGTACGGTATCTGGGTGGAAGAGGGAAGTGAGAGGGGACGGGGAAGGACTCTTGGGGATATAATCAGGTATTGTGAAGAAAAGGGCCAGGTTATGGCATGTAACTGAGTTCTAAAGCAGAGTTGCGGTGATTTACGAATAGAGATTGCGTAGCACAGCAGTGTCACTCCTCCAGAGAAGTACAGAAGCGACCATCTTCCTTTCTCCGCTTACTCGCATCTTGCAAGAGTCCATTGCATCAAATAGAGTCTCGAGGGCAAATTTCGAATCAAATAAGGTCCAGATGTCACCATTAGGGACCCGACTCGACCCTACTCGACGAGATTGCACACCTCTCATTTCCCGTGCACTCAATTCCTCATCTCCGTTAATATTCATTGAGGACCGAGTCAGACCGGAATTGGAAATGAGGTTGAAATTAGCAGGTTCGGCATCAACTAATAACGAGAGACCCGATTCTCTCGTAGTGTGTTCACAAACTACTGCGTTAACCACATTCTGTACGTTTCCTTCAATTGTTTTTTTGCAAGACTTCCCACTACCGTACCCTACAGTAATCTCTCTCACTTCCAGCTACCGTACTCTACCCTGGCCTTTTCCTTCCCGAAACGATTCATAACCGAAACCTCTTCCTTCCCGCCACTGTATCTTACCGTAATCTTTTCCAAATCTCGCCATATCGACTCTCCTCTACCGTACTCGCCCGTTACTCCTCCTACTGCTCGCTACTGTACCCTACCGCGACTATCTCCCTTACCGATATCGTACCATACCGTAACCTATTCCTTTTATCTTCCGTTCCTTTCCGTAATCTTTACCACTTTCCGCTACCCTACTCTAAAGTTATCCCCCCACTTTTTGCTACCGTATCCAACCGTAACCTCTTCCTTTCCTCTACCGTATCTTACCGTAAGCTTTTTGCTTCCCCCATCGTAATTTCTTATTCTTCCTACTTCCGTACCATCCAGAACATATTCAAAGGAATCAATCGATGCAAATAGTGTCGCTGCTCCAGTTGCAGAGTGCTCTTTCGAGAGATAATTAAATCAGAGAAACAATAAAGTGCATGTTGCAGTCAGTCTTTGTTTTTACGAATATACTGGGAATGCTTGAAAATTTATTGAGTAATGATTGAATAGGATGCATTGCACAATAGAGGCTGTTATGGAGCACAGAAAGCGTTATACCGGAACGTACAATTAATAAGCAAGGAAGATATCGATGGAATTCAATCTAATGTTATGGTTGGCTTTGAGGACGAGGGAGGAAAGGTCGCAACAAGATTGCTCCTAATCTTAGCTTCTTCTCCCGCTGCTCCGTTCTTTCTTGCACGTCCACCCACTGCCTGGACTGCCGCATCATATTGGTGCTGCAGGTACTGCCGTGACGGCTCCAGCAACTTGTCATGGTCGCGCAACTGCTCGAATGTCAGGTTGAAGCTCCACAGCTCATTACTTTGCCGTGTCTGCAAAGAATGCCTTTGGTAAGACGGAAGCTGTTTACTGAGAAAGAGAAATATCTGAATCTCATAATCAACGTATTGAAGTCAAGCGCTCACGTGCAGGTCGTCAGGGGTGAGTGATGCGGCTGGAGCAGCTGCGGCAGCAACAATCTCCTCCAGGTGCTTCACCACAATTTGGGAGAAACAGGGTTGCTGATGCTGCTGCTGCTGCTGCTGCGGAACCTGAGCCGCCTGAAGAAGTAAAGATTGTCCATTGATTGTACAGATTTTACGATATGACGTCGTTCGTATAAGAATAGACAAGTTAAAAACTCCTCTTAAGCTCGGCCAAAAATGGTGGAAGTTCTCGAGGGTGTTGATGACTATGGATGTAGTGAGATAGCATGTCGAGATGAAATCGCGCGTCCCCCTTGCTTACTCTTTGATTCCTTCCCATCTCGCCTCCCTCGCCCTACGCTCCCTCTCAGGTCGCTTTCTCGCACTCGATTGAGAGGGACGACGAGAGAGAATATGGGGGAATGACTAGGGCGCAGAAAGGGAAGAGGACCCTCGAGAAACCAAAAAATTGGGGAGGATGCGTCTTATTTTGAAGTGCGAATCTCTCTGATCTGATCGAGAACGGCGTCATACTAAGTGAAATTGACAGTGAGGAAAAACAAATATGGGAAAATATCAAAAAAAAAAGTAGGGATGTGAATAGGCGGTTGTGGCTGGGGTTGATGCACTCTCGCAGCACCTTGCTGTTGGAATTGCAGAAAGGGCTGTGGAGTCTGCTGCTGCAACATTAAACTTATTCAGTTTATTTTTGATCAGGCGACCCAACAACAAACTATTAGCGCTTGGCCATTGTGCCAAATATGTTTTAGGGAAATGAATCATGACAGGGGGTGAGCCAATCGATTAATCGGAAACGATTTCGATTACTCAAGTATAACAACGAACCTGATGGACTATGATTGCCTGAGGAGGGCCGTTCGCCTGCGGTACGAGGTATGCATGGTACGCTCCTTGTTGCGCCTGAATAATTATCGCTTTTGGTAAAAATGGCTAGATAGAATCTACATCTTTTCCAGCAAGAAGTCGTGATCAGCGTAGCCACGATCGTTATGCCTTGTTTTGGAGAATAAATCATGTCAGGAGGTGAACCTAACGATTATTTGAAAACGATTTTGAGTAAGTATGACAACAAACCAGTTGGGCATTGATTGCATGAGGAGGAGCATTCGCCTGCGGCACGCGGTATGCATGGAATGCTCCTTGTCGCACCTGAATAATTATCGATAATTATCGATTTTAGTAGAATTTTCTAGCTAATATGTTATGTCCAGCAAGAATGAGTTCAATCTCTGCCAAAATAATAAATAAATAATATAAAATGATCTGTGCCCGTTGAGTTGTGCCTGATGCAGGCGGTTCGTCAACTAAAAGCAAAAATAATCACTGGAATGCTCTGAATTCGGGAGAGGTTTTGATACCTGCTCTCCTCTTTAGCTCTATGTTCAACAAAAACGAATAATAAAATGCAAATTGAACAGAAAATACAAGAAAAGGAAATAAATAAGGAAGACAACTGACTTGAGGATGTTGTTGGTGTTGCTGTTGTTGTTGCTGCTGTTGTTGTTGTTGCAGGTGTTGTTGTTGTTGCTGCTGTTGCTGTTGTTGTGGTTGGTGTTGCTGCATCAGCATTCGCAAACTCGGTTGGTGCACAGGGTTGGGAGCTCCTCCTCCGTTTCCTTGCATTGTTCTAAACGAGCCGCAAATTGTAAGCGCGAATATCAGCCCACCGAACTCGGAGTGATACTGGAAGCTGTCACTTACAAAGGGAAATAAACGACAATTGAATTCACGCTAAGAGAGAACAAATACGAAACTTAAAAGTATTTCGAAATACTTAGCAGAGTAAGGATGGAAGTGAAACACCGCTTGAGAAATGCAAATTAGCTAAACAAACATCACACGAAACACCGGGAACTGATTTTTATGCAAATTGGAGAGTTCTAAATTATTTCAATTATTAGTTATATTTCAAAACGTGTTTTTATAATTTAGTATAACCAAATTACATAATTTAATATATTTTACAATGCGCGTAATGAGTGATAAAGTTGATTCGTACTTCAAAATCACGAATCTGCCCCAACCTCATGAATAAACCGTTCCGTGGATTACCAGGGCGACAGTCATAGAAAGGGTCTAGTAGGCTTTTTGTTTTAGCCTAAATATATATAGAACCAGTAGATTTTCCAATCGTTTTGATGAGTACATCGGGTCTACGGCAGAGAAGGACGGGTCTGACAGGTACTTTTCATCGAATTGAGTGATTTCCCCTTCGTAAACGGGGTGTTAATTGAAATGCAGTAAAGTGACGTGTAGTTAGCGTTTCATTCGAGCTGCTTGTGCTAGTTTCATTATTGTGATTAGTTGTTAAGTTACCTTTGACCAGTACACATACCTGTGTTTATATGCATTAAGGAAAGTCGATAATGTATCAACATAGAGCGAGTCCCGTAACGGAGCGTTTGTAGTCCGACTTATGACTGATTCCTGGGTATCAAACGTTGTTCATTGGGCTCCATTCATAAACGAATACCTTCAATTAACCTATAATTACTTTCTCCTCTCAGGGATCGTGATGTATCTCGTTGGATTCAGCAAAGTAGCCGAGAATATACAGGAGGAGAAGTGGAACTCTGCCGAAATCAGTGAGTGTTAGGGTCATTTGCGACATTTTGCTTTAATATAAAAATATAAATTATTATTGAGTGATTGACAGCTTCCTTGTAATGTCAATTACTATTAGTTGTGAATATTGTATATAAAGTATAATATTGCAACACTAGTGGTATTCTATGCACTTGCAGTCTCATCTTTAGCAGTATTCCTTAGCCGCGTTTGTTTATTTATTTAGTTTTATTTATTTATTTATTTATTTATTTACGATGTATTACAGGTCTTCACGGTTATTTCGTGCTCTGGCATGTTTCATACGATTGCAACGTGGAAAGGGTCTGTCGCATCTGTGGAAGGATGCCAGTACTGAAGGCGAGCGATTTGTTCTTTTTGTATATTTTAAAATTATTAGTCCTAGTATATGAACTGAATACGAACTGAAAGGCAATCGAGACTTTTGCTTTTCCTTGCCAATAATTAAAAAAAAGGAAGGAATATAAAGAATTCTGCTCCACCTATGAGACGCAATAGAGTTATCGCTAATACTCGCAGTCGTATGAGAAGAGATCTCTGCTGATAATTAATATAGGGGTGTAATATAAATAAAGATAGTCTTTCATATCTCCTTGATGGGTTACTGTACCTTTATCACCCTGGTACTGTATCTGTCGTTCCTCGAGAATTAGTGAATTCACTCCTGTTCGGTTTCAGTATCAGAATGTTTTGTGTCAGGGAATCTGCTGTTTCCGATGGGTTACGGTAACTCTCATTCTCTATACAACTGCATACAGGCTGTCATAGACTTAACGTCGCTTGTCGCGACATCGAATGCGATTAGCTCGTTTTGTCTGAGATAGCAATGTAGTAGAAGAGGAATGTTATTTTTTGATTGGATATTCGAAACTGGGTCAATCAGTCGAGAGAAGGAACTAATGAGATGAAAGAGATAAAAGAGGATATCGAATTCGTTCCTTGTGGGATTACATTACTTGATCTCATGAGAAGCAGTCGAGTGACAAGTATAGGGCAATAGCAGCCCACCGGGCAGCATCCCCACTCCTCACCTTTGTTATGCAGAGAGATCAAGACCAGGGCGCACCGGAGTGTCACTCCTCCTGAGAAGTACAGAAGCGACCATCTTCCATTCCTCCACTCACTTGCATTTTGCGAGAGTCCATTGCATCAAATGGAGTCTCGAGAGCAAGTCTCGAATCAAATGGGCGCCAGATGCCACCATTAAAGACCCGAACTGACTCAACGAGATTACACATCTCTCATTTCCCGTGCACTCAGTTTCTCATTTCCAGTAATATTCAACGAGGACCGGCTCAGACCGGAATGGGTAATGGGATGTAAATTGGCAGGTTCAACTATGAAGGAGATCGCGATTCTCGTAGTGTACTTACAAACTATTACATCAACCACATTCTGTAAATTTCCGAAACTTCAATTGTTTTTGGGATTCGTCTCTTAATTATTTATCTGCGGAAAGTATAAGAAAAAGCTGTTTCTCGCCTTTCTCCGTAACCGTACTCTACTGTATCCTCTCCCCATTCCCGACCTGTTCCCTACCGTTAACCTATTCCCTTCCGGCTACCGTATCTTACCGTAACCTCTTCTCTTCCCGCTACCACATCATACCGTAACCTCTTCTCTTCCCGCTACCACATCATACCGTAACCTCTTCCCTTCCCGCTACCGTATCATACCGTAACCTGTTCCCTTCACGCTACCGTATCTTAACGTAACCTCTGCCCTTCCCGCTACCGTATCTTACCATAACCTCTTCCCATCCCGCTACCGTATCTTACCATAACCTCTTCCTTTCCCGCTACCGTAGCATACCGTAACCTTTTCCCTTCCCGCTACCGTATCTTACCATAACCTCTTCCCTTCCCGCTACCGTATCTTACCATAACCTCTTCCCTTCCCGCTACCGTATCTTACCGTAACCTCTTCCCTTCCCGCTACCGTATCTTACCATAACCTCTTCCCATCCCGCTACCGTATCTTACCATAACCTCTTCCTTTCCCGCTACCGTAGCATACCGTAACCTCTTCCCTTCTCGCTACCGTATCTTACCATAACCTCTTCCTTTCCTGCTACCGTATCTTACCATAACCTCTTCCCTTCCCGCAACCGTATCTTATCGTAACCTCTTCCCTTTTAGGAAGTATCGCTCCTCTAGTTGCTGTGTGCTCTTTAGAGAGATAATTGGATCTTTAATTTATCAAGTAGAAAGTGATTAAATAGGATAAATTGCATAATGGATGATGTAATGGTGCACATGCAGCTCACGCATTCGATTACTGAGCGAATACGATATCAATTCAAGTCATGTCAGTTTAAGGATAAGTTATTGATCATAATGGACGAGATGGATGAACAGAGTGTTACATCAAGAGATTGGAAAACTGGCACGAATCACCGAATAAGAAAAAAGATTGGTTCATTCTTCGATACGGCCAGTAGTTCTACTTTCTTCTCCTTCTCCCATTCTTCTCTTCTTGGAGCGTGGACGATCCGGCTGCAGCCGCTGGAGCAGCAGCTGCTGCTGCTGCAGCATCAATCTGCCTCAGCTGCTCCGCCATAATCTCATCGAACAATGGATGCCGAGACTGCTGCTGCAGAACCTGAGCAGACTCATGAAGTCAACATTGTCCATTGATTGCATAGTGCACGATTTTATGATATGACGCTGTTCGAAAAAGATGGGATGTTTGGGCTGGCACAGCTAAAAAGTATGTGATTTGAGATTCTCAGGGTATTGTACACATCATGCGTCTCATTTACGCAAAAAAAAGATAAGCTGCCGGGGGTTTAATGTTGATCAGGTCTGTCTATTTCATTTTTTTTCATTTTTTAAAAATAATTTTGTAAAACTGAACTTCTTGTAGAAACCCGTGAAGGCTTTGCAACTTGCATAGATGAAACCGGCTAGGCGAGAGGATTCCAAATCTATAGTATGACGAAGCTCTGAGGTACTTTTTTGAAATGGGAAGTGAGATAATGTGTCGAGATCGAGAGTGAATTCGTTCGACTACTCCTTTTTTGCTCTTTGATCCCTTTCTATCTCGCCTCCTCTCTTTCTACGCTCCCTCTCAGGTCTCTCTCTCTCTCTCTCTCTCTCTCTCTCTCTCTCTCTCTCTCTTTCTTTCTTTCTCAAAGGACGACGCGAGAGAATATGGGGGAAGAGCGCAGAGAGGGAAAAAGGACACTCCAGATTCCCAAACCCGAGTGTGACCCGCAATGGCTGATCCAGAAGGCGACTCGAAAAGTCTTATTCGCGGTCCTAGTGCCATATATGTTTTTTGGAGAATGAATCATGACAGAAGGTGAACAGCCGATCACTCGGACACGATTTTGGATTACTCAAGTATAATAACGAACCAGTTGGACGATGTTCGATCCCGGAGGAGCATTTGCCAGCGGCTCGAGGTATGCATGGTACGCTCCTTGTTGCACCTGAATAATTATCGCTTTTGGTAAAATGGCTAAATAGAATCTAAATCTTTTCCAGCAAGAAGACGTGATCTGCGTAGAAATGATCGTTGCGCCAAGTATGTTTTTAGGAGAATGAATCATGTCAGAAGGTGAACCTAACGATTATTCGGAAACGATTTTGATTACTCGAGTATGTCAACCAACCAGTAGGTCAATCTGAGGAGGAACGTGCAGCAGCGGCATGAAGTTCGTATGATTTGCCCGTTGCATCTGAATAATTAGCGATAAATATAGATTTTGGTAGAATTTTCTAGCTAATATGTTATGTCCAGCAAGAATGAGTTCAATCTCTGTCAAAATAATTAATGAATAATAAAAAGTTATGTGTGCCCGATACAGACGGTTCGTCAACTAAAAGCAAAAGTAATCACTGAAATTCTCTGAATTCGGAGGGTTTTTGATTCCTGCTCTCCTCATGAGCTCAATGCTCAACCAAATCGAGTAATACATTGCAAATTGAAAAGCTAAAATAGAAAAGGAAAAAATACAGAAGACAACTGACGTGAGGAAGCATTAGGGGCTGCTGTTGTTGATGCTGTTGTTGTTGCTGTTGTTGTTGTTGTTGTTGGTGGTGTTGCTGTTGCAGTTGTTGTTGCTGTCGCTGCATCAGAATTCTCAAACTCGGTTGGTTCACCGGGACGGGAGCTCCTCCTCCGCTTGGTTGCATTGTTCTAAACGAGCCGCAAATTGTAAGCGCGAATATCAGTCGAAAGAACTCGGAGTGGTACTGGAAGGTGGCACTTACAACGGGAAAATAAAAAGCAACAAAATTCACGATCTGAGAGAACAAATACGAAACTTAAAAGTATTTCGAAACACTTAGCAGAGTAAGGACGGAAGTGAACACCGCTTGAAAAATGCAAATTGGCTAAACAAAGCATCGCACGAAACACCGCGAACTGATTTTTATGCAAATTGGAGAGTTCTAAATTATTTCAAACAATAGTTATTTTCAAAACGTGTTTTTATTATTTAGTATAATCAAATTACTTGATTAAATAAATTTTACAATGCGTGTAATGAGTGATAAAGTTGATTCGTACTTCAAAATCACGAATCTGCCCCAACCTCATGAATAAACCGTTCCGTGGATTACCAGGGCGACAGTCATAGAAAGAGTATATAGTAGGCTTTTTGTTTTAGCCTAAATATATATAGAACCAGTAGATTTTCCAATCGTTTCGAAGTGGACATCGGGTCTACGGCAGAGAAGGACGGGTCTGACAGGTACTTTTCATCGAATTGATTGGTTTTCCCTTCGAAAATGGGGTGTGTATTGGAGCGCAGTCAAGTGACGTGTAGTTTGCGTTTCATTCGTGCTGCTTGTGCTAGATTTATTATTCTGATAAGTTTTCAAGTTACCTTTGACCAGTACGCATACCTGTGTTGGTAGGCAGTAAGGTAAGTCGATAATGTATCAAAATAGAGCGAGTCCAGTAAAGGAGCGTTTGTAGTCCGACTTATGACTGATTCCTGGGTATCAAACGTTGTTCATTAGGCTCCATTCCTAAACGAATACTTTCAAGGAAGCTATAATTACTTTCTCCTCTCAGGGATCATCAAGTATCTCGATGGATTCAGTAAAGTAGCCGAGAATATGCAGGAAAAGAAGTGGAACTCTGCCGAAATCAGTGAGTTTTAGGGTCATTTGCCACATTTTGCTTTAATATATAAATATAAATTATTATTGAGTGTTTACCAGCTTCGTTGGATGCCGAGCGAACTTGTTATGTCAATTACTATTAGTTGTGAATATTGTACGTAAAGTATAACAAGGGCAACACTAGTGGTAGTCTAAGGATTTTGGGCTCTGTTCTGGTTGATGTGTCCTTTGAAAGTTGATGTGTCCTAAAAAAATTGATGTGTCCCAAAAAAATAGATGTGTCCCAAAAAAAATTGATGTGTCCCAAAAAAAATTGATGTGTCCCATTTTCCAGAATTTCGTACCTCCAAAAAATAGATGTGTCCTAAAAAATAGATGTGTCCCAAAAATAATTGATGTGTCCCAAAAAAAGTTGATGTGTCCCAAAAAAAATTGATGTGTCCCATTTTCAATGAATCCGGACCACCAAAAAGAGATGTGTCCCAACAAAATAGGGGCTTCTTCACTTGAGGCGGCTCCGCCCACTTTTTTACACTGCGTCTCTGCCCTCTCTGGTCGTTTGCACTATCGCCGCCGGGGTCGCGGTTAGCAAAGAACGGAGGGTATTTCGCAGAAGGCCTATGTAGAAACGAAAAAAGGAAGCGCTAAAAGGTGACCCTGGCTGACTCTATACTATAGACCACCCCGGCTATCTTTCCGAAATGCTTAGGCTTAGGTTTAAGAATACGAAGATGTAACCTTCCACAAAGATGTGTCAGGAAGCTACCTTACAGAGCCCGAAATTAAATCTAGATAAACACCTTCTGGTTATCATTATGTTACGGAATATCTAATTCGAGATAACTTCGATTCATGTCCGGTGAGTGATCATGTCGACAGGTAAACTGAACAACCAGCTTCCCTCACCCATTATTCTCTGAACAATCCTTGTTTCTCTCAACCAGTGGTTAACATACCCGCCTGCCACTGGTTGAATTAACATTTGCGACCTTTTGCGAAATACCCTCTGTTCTTTGCTAACTGCGACCCCGGCGCCTATAGCGCAAACGACCAGGGATGGCAGAGACACAGTGAAAAATAGTTGTCGGAGCTTGCCGCCTGAAGTGAAGAAGCCCCTATTTTGTTGGGACACATCTATTTTTTGGCGGTCCGGATTCATTGAAAATGGGACACATCAATTTTTTTTGGGACACATCAACTTTTTTTGGGACACATCTATTATTTTTGGGACACATCTATTTTTTAGGACACATCTATTTTTTGGAGGTTCGAAATTCTGGAAAATGGGACACATCAATTTTTTTTGGGACACATCAATTTTTTTTGGGACACATCTATTTTTTTGGGACACATCTATTTTTTTAGGACACATCAACTTTCAAAGGACACATCAACCAGAACAGAGCCGGATTTTGCAGTCTCATCTTTAGCAGTATTCCTTAGCCGCGTTTGTTTATTTATTTTGTTTTATTTATTTATTTGCGATGTAGTTCAGGTCATCACAGTCATTTCGTGCTCTGGCATGCTTCACACGGTCGCAATTAGAGAAGAGCGTCTGTTTAAGGATACCAGTACTGAAGGCGAGCGATTTATTATTTTCCTCCATTTCATTTTTTAAAGTTTATGTTTTGCTAGGATACGAACTGTCAGGCAAGGGAGAACATAGATTTTCGGTTGTGGTACATGTGCCGTATTAAGGTATTCTCCCGTGATTCCTCGCCGATATTTAATATAGGAACGAATGCTCTGAAACGAAAACAAAGATGCTCTTCTACCTTTGAAACGCAATCGAGTTATCGATAATACTCACAGTCGTAAGGGAAGAGTTCTCAGCTGATAATTAATATGGAGGTAAATTAAGAGAGCCTACCATCTTTCCTTGATGATCTACAGTACCCCTATACCACCGGGGTACCTAGAGAGTTCCTAGTGAGTTCTGCCCTGTCACTTCTGCCCGGTGTCAGTATCATAATTGTCTATGCTATGGAATCTTTTGTTCCCCATGGGTTACGGTATCTATTATCCATTATACTACTGCATACAGGCTGTCATAGACTTCACGGCGCTAGTCGCGATATTGAATGCGATTAGATCGTTTTGTCTGAGATAGCAATGTAGTAGAAGAGGAGCGCGAATTTGTGATTAGATATGCAAAGAAAATGCATGAAGATGGGCTCGACTTTAGCAGAAGAGACTAATGAGATGAAAGAGGGTACCGACAGAGAGACCGTTTACATATCGTGTGGGATGAAAGAGATAGGTGGGAGGCAGACAAGTGACAAGTATGGGGTAATTGCTACCCACTGAGCAGTCTCCCCACTTCTCACATCACTCTAAGGGATTCCGATCGTGGTACGGTGTACAGGTGGAAGAGGGGAATGAGAGAGGAGATATGGAAACATTCTGCATGTTACACATTCATTAACCTAACCTCTCTCTCACTACCGAACTCTACAGTATCCTCTCCCCTCCCCACTACCGTACTCTACAGTAGCCTCTCCCCTCCCCACTACCGTATCCTACAGTAGCCTCTCCCCACAGCATTACCGTACTCCGCAGTAACCTCACCCTCACTACCGTACTCTACAGTAGCCTCTCCCCTCCCCACTACCGTATCCTACAGTAGCCTC
>LS512711.1:281396-298708 GCA_900490845.1 Pristionchus japonicus | reverse complement strand
TCTCCCCACAGCATTACCGTACTCCGCAGTAACCTCACCCTCACTACCGTACTCTACAGTAGCCTCTCCCCTCCCCACTACCGTATCCTACAGTAGCCTCTCCCCACAGCATTACCGTACTCCGCAGTAACCTCACCCTCACTACCGTACTCTACAGTAGCCTCTCGCCTCCCCACCACCGTATCCTACAGTAGCCTTTTCCCTACCGAACTACCGTGTCCGCAGTAGCCTCTCCATTCCCTGCTTTCTTACCTGACGTGATCAGGTTCTTCCGTTGATCTACTTTTTTGAGCTCGCTATCTGAAGAGAGAGGGAAAGAGAGAGAGAGAGACCAGAATTGCTGAAGATATGTTGAATATTGACAGTATTGACAATTCAGAGAGAAGATTGCATGCAAATTACTGTGAAGATTTATTCCTTTTAAATTGTTCATGTGAATAGGACAAATCGAACTACATTTTTTGAATAGGGCAAATAATAGGGCGGGTGTGGAGTTTTGGTGACAAGGAGAGAAGAGGGAAGAGGAGAAGGGGGATAGATCAGAAATCAGTAGTCGTGTTCCACTCTAGAACAGCACGAGTTGCTTCTCCCTCTCTTCACTGTGAAAGTCGGTTCTCCTTCTCTTCTTTCCATCTGCAAAACAGTCTGATGAGGGGTGTCAAAAGGGCACAAGAAATGCGTGTATGAGTATCGAACCAACCATCTTCGCAAGCTTCTTCTCCATAGCCTCACTCCATATTCTTCCCTCTGCCTTCCACTCAGCCATCTCAGCTCTCGCATCGAGCTTCAGTTTTTTGGCAGATAGGCCTGTCAAGATAAATTCTCGATTTTAAATCAACGTTTTCATTCGAAATGTGATTGAATCGCATTGCCTCCACCTCCTGAACCCATTTCTTCCCCTCTCTCTTATCAAGGGGCAAACACATCATTCCATATTGACTCACCATCGGTCGCTGTACCAATCGAGCGATAGTGAGCGTGGACAGTTCGATATGCCACGGCAGGCACTCGTCCGGGCACAACAGGGGCGATGGCGGGTACCACACCGGCACGTCTATCGAGGTCTCTGATCGCCTGAACCAAAACGAATGGTAAGAAGAAATAATAATAATAATATAATAGTATGATTTAACCTGGCGATTTCGACGACGAGCTTCTCGAATCGCATCGTAAGTTCGGTCAACGACTTGTTGAAGCGCGTTGTTCTTCTCGAGCAGAGATTGTCGCTGAACAAATACACAGTTCGATACTCATCTTCATTTGACTACTATATATCGAGTGATATGAAAATTCCTAGTAAAGACATGTGAGAACAACAAAAAGGTTTGTAAGGACTTCAGAACCACAAGATTGTGTCAGTTGCATTACAGGTGAAAGTGACTGGACATTTTAAGAGATGATCTACATGGTTGAATCAAAAGCTTAGAATGATTCTAGAATGATAGTGTGGTTCATCATCGGCTGAAGGACACGAAGTGCTGCTGCCGCTAATTGCGTTAATTATGATCATATTTTAAGAACAATCCGTTCAAAGTATCCTTTGCAATATATTAAAGTGAAATAGTTTTGCTAAATGTAGTACTTCCATTAGGAGCTATTTCATACTTCACTGATTTTAGTTTTTTTAAAATTTCTATTTTAAGAATATAAAAATAAATTGTACCTCGAATAATAATTCACGAACGCATCGTTGAGCGATGTGGCGAAGAGACTGAAAAGAGTTAAGAAAATTTTGTAATTGCATTGAACTTACAAAAAAAAACACACCTCAATGCCCTGCTGCTGCTGTTGCTGCTGAGGTCGTTGCTGCAGTTGCAGCTCGTTGGTTGGAGGAGTTCTGTCGCCGGCCGCCGACATTACCTTGAAAAGCGATCGAAATTAAGAGCGAATCACTACCCAAAGTGCAAGGATCGAGACTGAAAGATGGTGCCTAGACTGTGGACTACTCGGCTCAAGATTTCAAGCGATAAAAACAATAACTGACGGAATTTGTGCTGACTTTCAGTATTCTTATCACTGCAACATTCAAAATTCGCATTCGACTAACCATAACACACAAAACATCGCGAACTGATTTTATATTTAAATGCGAATGTTTCAAGGCAATTCTCGCCATTGCAATTATGTATTATATTTTTAGTATTGAATTAGTATAGCACAAATTGAGTGGAAATAGTTCAAAAAATAATTAACAAATAAGAAATCACGAATCTGCTCCAACCACCTCACCCATTAAACCGTTCCGTGGCTAAACATAGTGACGCTCTTTAGTTGGCATTTTGTTTAGGCTTGCATATATCGTTAACTAGTCGTTTTTTCGGTCGTTTTGATGAGTACATCGGGTCTACGGCAGAGAAGTACGGGTCTGACAGGTACTTTTCATCGAATTGATTGATTTCCCCTTCGTAAACGGGGTGTGTATTGGAGCGCAGTCAAGTGACGTGTAGTTTGCGTTTCATTCGAGCTGCTTGTGCGAGATATATATTTGTGAGTGGTTGTTCAGTTGCCTCTGGCCAGTACACAGTCCCGCGTCGATAGACAGTGAGGAAAATCAATATTGTGCCAGAATAGAGCGAGTCCAGTAATGGAGAGTTTGTAGCCCGACTTGTGGCTTATTACTTCAAACCAAAAGGGGTATACTGAGGACCATTCTTAATTGTCCACCTTCAGAGAACATATAATTACTTCCTCCTCTCAGGGTTCGTCGAGAACCTCGATGGATTCAGTAAAGTAGCCGAGAATGTCCAAGAGGAGAAGAGAAGCACGGCAGGGTTGAGTGAGTGTTTCGTTGTTTACCGAGTATTTCATTTATTATTATTAATTAAAATTATTATTGAGTGATTATCGACTTCCTTTGATACCAAACGATATTGTCTTTGCAATTTTGTATATATTTAATTGAAATATAACATAAAATATCGCATTTGGCAGAACTAGTGTCAGTCCAAGCCCTCTTTTGACCCTTAACACTCTTCTTTATCCGTATTTACATTTTATTCCTTCTTTTATATATAATCCACCTTCCTTCCAGTTTCTCTCCTCTCGTTCGTCGTCATACTCATCCTCGTCATCTCTGAGTGTCACTCGCATTTCTTCGGTCGCAAGCAGTACGACTACCGGTTTAGTGTCGACACCGACCTCCATGAGTCAGCCGTCTATTACATAAAGCTTTTAAATAATGTTTAATTAAAATAATACTCGATTTTGCTGTAAAACCTTCAATGTTCATGTGCGAATCCTGCCTTGCAGACGTCCTCCTCTAAAGATGGACTTCGTCGTTGCCACTCCGTGCAATGCTCTCTCCTTCGCCTCTACGAATGACGCCATCGACGATCAGAAGGACGTCGAGGGGATCACGAAGTCACCGTCGAGGTGAGAAGGTTTCTTTCTTCCTTCCATTAACGTCAACAGGCCCTTCTACACATGACGCGATATGAATAATCGAAAAGGACGAATCGGTCAAGATCGAGAAGGAAAAAGCAGATAGGAGGAAGAAAGGCGATGGAGGAAGATAAATTGTTGGTTATCCTGTTATTTATGAGTATTTTAATATTTTATTCACCGATGAAATACTGAATAGCTCGAATAGAATGTATAACGTGGTGGATGGATTCACAGGTCCAGTTCGACAGGCGAATGAGTTGCTTGCCATATTAAGACAGCTAAGAAGCGCGTGATTGTGTCTATTTCATTTTTAAAGCCACTTCAATAATAAAAATCCAATCCCAGTTCCTCATGGTCGCTCCGGGCATGGGCATGTTCCAAATGGTCGCCACTTCAGCGAAAGACGATTGTAATGCTTGCCGCATTCATGGAAGGATCCCTCTCAGGAAGGCTTGCGATCTATATATGTTTCAAATCAATTGCAGGTGTTCTTCTCACTTATTTTGCATGTACAAGATCTGGATTCGTCCATTCGGCCATTCGAAGGGGAGAGATTCTTGACTTGGCATTTTGCCAAACTACCGTAGTTCGTGCACGCAGAGGGAGTTCCGTTTGGGAACCCGTATACTATAATTCTCGAACGGCTTTTAAACTTGCATATATCAATAAATGAATGAGTTATTCATTTGAAATACACATAAAATGATTCAGAATTATCGAATCAATGAATATTGGAAACCAATAAAAAACAATTTGAAATCATTGCAGGGAAAGACGGAGATCGTCGCTCTCAGCAATGGCCTCTTCCACAAACAGGGAGAGACGCGTAGGTTGATCTTTGATCTTATCTATTCCCCATGGGTTACGGTATCTATTATCCTTTAAACTACTGCATAAAAGCTGCCATAGACTTGACGTCGCTAGTCGCGATATCGAGTGCGACCAGCTCGTTTTGTCTGAGGTAGCAATGCAGTAGAAGATGAATGCGATATTTATGATTGGGTATGCAAATGATATCCATGAAGGTGAGTAAAATAGTTAGAGGAAGGGACGATTGAGACGATTGAGAAGGGACAATTGAAAGAGGGTACCGAGAACGGGATCGTATTCTTACCTTGTGGGATGAAAGGACTGGGTGTCATAGGAGAGAGCGATAGATGTGAGGCAATCGAGTGACAAATATGGAGGATTAGCTGCCCACTGGGAAGTCTCCCCACTTCTCACATCACTCAAAGGGATCCCGATCGGGATACGGTATATAGGTGGAAGAGCAGAAAGAGAGAAGATAGGGAAGAAGAAACATGGAACATGTGGAGGCAGATCTTAGGGATATAATAATGTCACAAAGCTTTGTAGTATTCGCCTTGAGCATCAGCAGTTTCCAGATCCTTTTTTAGCTGTCACTCAGAGCTTTCAGCACCAAGCATGAACTATCGATGCAATTCCATTGGAGTGTACTTGGAGAGACCAGTTCTATTGCACTATTAACTGTATGTGTAAGGCCTTCTCTGAATTATTTATCGACGGATAATACGCATGGAAAGCATTCGAGAACCGGGACTAAAGCTAGGAAAGCGGTTCTAACATAACTAGTGTAGTAATACTCAGGAGCGATTAGGGATGGCGAGTAGATTGATTTCTCTAATTCGGAACTACGATGGAATTCAAGTGGATTGGAGACGCGAATCTGATCCATCTTCGAGTGTAGCTGAGAGCATGGAACGAGGTTGGTTTTGTAACTAGAGGCAGTTGCTGATGCGGAACACTTTTGACTCTTTCCTAGAGGTGAATGGGGAAGGATCGGAATTCCACTGGGATTGAAGTTAACTGGAGAGGGGTGATATGGGGGGATAAGCCTGAAGCAGAAAAGCAGAAATGCACAACGGGGAGTAGCTGCGAGTGGTAATCACATCGGGAAGAATATGGGGGCTGAGCGGGTTTACTCGTTACTACAAGAATACAAGGGGGCTACATGCCACTATCTGATTGGGACGTAACTGGGATCAGAGGGAGGAGTCACTGAATGCCTATGGGTTTTCACGGGGATGGGACAACACTAGAGGGGAGAGCAGGACGCTCTCTAGTCCAAGGCAGTGAGAGAGAAACGAATTAAACCTCTGATATGGTGACAACGGGAAGCGAGGGAGAGTATCAAATAGTAAAAGTTAGCAGTGAGGATCTAATATCCTGGAATGTATACGGGGGATGGGAGTCATCCTGTGACTGATACTGCGAGTGGAGGGGCCTGATTAAATCCACATGATCTTTACAATCAACACAGGGTGAGCCGTGCAATAGATGAAGTTGTTGTGTGGAAAGGATAGAAACAGGCCAAGATGGTGGGAAGTAGGGACTACTTGGGAAGATTGGGAGAGGTGGCTCCCGAGGCTACCGCTGCAGCAGCTGCAGCGAATACTTCCTTGTTGAGAAGAGTAAGGAGGGAGGGATTGTTCTCGAGAAGGGAAGACATGTTGAGATTGGTGTTGGAGGGATTGGATGGAGGAAGAGTGGAGAGGAAATCGAGGGAGGCGTCCAGGAATCTGAATTGGGATTGGATTTCAATTTTGCCTAGACTAAATACATCAACTACGCCACTGAGCAGCGATTACAGTCAAAATGTTGCAGAACGTTCCATAATTTTTGTCCTGAATATCTCTTTTTATTCATTCCAACTACCCATTCTATAGTAAGTTTCGTATAAAAAGTGACTTCTTACGAGATTGTAAGATCTGAATCTCTCACTTCATTAACGTCTGCAGTCCAGTAGCGACGGCCTTCATTCCGAATCCGTGAGTACACAACTGGAACAGCTCCAGACCAGCGGTGAGTTTATTGTCATTGGAAGTGGAGGCTTCGTCCTCCTTCGAGGTGGACACATCCATCAGTTGGATGAACTCACGGATCAGTGCTCTGGAATAACAATTAATTTCTCAATCGAATTAATTTTATTGAAGTCATGTACTATTTTTCTCAAATCCAAATCTTAGTGAGAAGGATGAAAAATGGAACGATTAGGGACAATTGTAAAGGATTTTGATCAAGAGATGATAACTTACTTGGTAGCCCTCAGCTGCTCCCTTCTCATCTCTCTCACATTCTCATCCTCGTGGAGATACTTGATGTTGGCTGCTTCGGCCATCTCTCTGATGGGGAAGTCACTCTCGCAGACTGCTGAGAAGTCGGATGCGAGGTGCTCCGCCTCTCCTGAAATAAAGCGATGAATATCGATTCGAAAACTCTAGAAACCCCATGAGAACCAACAACATCTTTCAGTGCCTTTACTGTTAGAATTACAGCCAAGAAGGTGCTAAAAAAAGCAAACCTGCGACAATCCTCTCTAAGCGTTCGTGCATTCGCAACCAAAGTGCAGAGTGAGCAGTAATGATAGTGACCATCCCCTCTCTCTTTCCTCCTCCACCTTCCCTCGTACCAATCTCGTCCCTGTACGTACTATGACGCGCCCGCGGCACCGTTATCACTCCCTCTCTCTCTTCCTTTCACCGAAATCATTCAAAGGAATCACTCAAAGTGTGGAACCATTCACACAGCCTACTCTGATAACTGTCGTATCCTTTGATGAATCTATGGTATTTTCGACGAAGATATTAGATATCCATCAACCATTTTCGTAAATGTTTCACTTCCCTCCTGATCTCCCGCTCATATTCGTACAATGACGCGCCCCCGGCACCAAGCGCTATCACTCTTATCACGATTACTCATCTGAGCGCTGCTTTCGTCCTTATGAGTGATGTTGTGATCTACACTTGCTCGCAATTATATTTGAACCCGAACTGACAGCTAACACTACTGCACGTGTGGTCAAACACAATGAAGCAAACGTAACGAATCCCAAATTACAAATCATGCCGATTCGTTAATCTCCTGTGAACTCATGTGTCTTTTCTCACCTTCGACGAGTGACGTCAGCAGCGTGACGGGTGCAGCCTTGCGTCTTCCCGCCGGCAGATTCAGTCCGATCTTCTCGAGTGAATCACGAAGTGACTTTCCACCATTCTTCGATTTGGCTCTGCAATGAACATTTCTCTATCAAGCTTCTGAATTTCTTTTTTTCCTTTTCATTTTTTGATCTTCTTGTTCTTTGGTTCTCTAACATTTCAACTAAAAAAGTAGTAGTTCTCCACGAGGAATTTGAAGGATCAGGATCAGAAGGATTGTTCCTTACCTTCTCAGAATGCCTCCCAGAATGCTCGCATTCAACGATTCAGGCGATGAGAGACGTCTCTGCAGCTGAAACGACTCAGTTTATTCAGTTGTTTGTGCAGTTCTCGTTGGTTCCACTACCACAGTTCCCGAACATCTATCGACCCCTTTTTCCCACTGTCCATCCACTGTTTTGCTCCCCGTGACCTCCTTTTATTGTGCAACAACTCTCCTGTTGTTCAGTGAGAGAGGGAGTCGAATCGGGAAAGGGCAATCCTTGAGTCACGATACTCTCCCACTTCCCCCTACGGCGGGTCACCTCTTCCCATTCTCGGATGGACGGACGGGGTAAATGTTTTTGCCCCCGCCCTCTCTCTTCGTGTGTACGCGACGTGTGTCCATCGATTGATCGATCTTCGAGGGAGAGGAGAGAGAGTACGGTAGAGGGAAGAGGGGAGTAGAGTTCTCAACTCCGCAGGCTCTTTCACCCTCCATGCAGGACGATAGAGTGAGGGAAGTGAAGAGATACAGAGTATTGCTCGGGGACGGTAATCAGAGAGTAAGGGAGAGGGGAAGAGTCGAGAACGGGGAGAGAACGGCTGGGCAAATATTGCAGAGGCAGACGTCTTTCCTTCAGCAATTCGCTCCGGAAACAGCAAAGGATGCTTACTATTAGCAGATACTCTCTCATTTCAGCACGATCTCTCTACTCTCGAACTCATGAGAAGTGCCAAAGTTGTTCAGCCTGATCCCACTTTGGGGATCCCTCAACTCTTCTCTCGAGAATGCATCAAATCGGGGATGAACCGCCAGGCCGAATTATGTGCCCAACCCAATCCTCGTTCGAGCCTATTGAGTAACAATCCGGTAGTCGAGAGAGCGGAAGAGAGAAGAGAAATAGATATTATCATTGAGCGCAGTGGTCCAAATCCCACTACTATTAGCGACTGACCACATTTCGGGTGTTCCGCAGTGGGACAAACAACGAGATATAGCCGATGGGTTGCGCAAGAGGATTACGGTAGATGACCATCGATTACTCATCAATTGCAGTTTCGCTCCATTTCCATGGTCAAAATTGATGGATTTCTTAAAAGCTTCGATGTTGCGAGGTTTTACTACTCGCTACAGTCTAGACAGCTTAAGTAGAGTAAAGGTCATAGCATAGCCTACTCCACTTTCCCTCTTCCCAATTCTCCGATCGCATGACATCATTCCGTCCCTTCTCCCCCGGAGGAGAAATACTCTGTCTCTATCCGATTTGAATACTCACTCCATCTCTCTGATCGACAAGAGAGCATTTAAATTCAATAGAGTCAATTGCACCCCTCAAGGGAGCGACCAGTAAATAGGAAGGGACACGGGCGAGAAACAGTGACAGATCATAACACAAGTGCACCGACGATTCCAGAATAGCCGGTACTTGCCGTATACGGTAGTGGAATTGCAAACTGACCGGATACGGTAGCTGTTAGTCACAACTCGATGTGCACTTCAAACTAAGCAGTACTGTAATTCGTCTATTCATGCCGTGTCTCGAATTTGCCAACCACTTTGGGCAGTTCTCCCCTACTCTTTCGATTGATTCTAAATCGAGGTTTCTCCCCGAGAGAGAGAGAGAGTTCTATTTGCCGGTGTGTTTCTTCTCTCCCAGGGGCGCCGAGCGCACACAAACTTATTCCCCTCCCCGTGAGGAGGCAGAGAAGGGACGCGAGAGTGAGGGAATCAGAGAGATTCAGACGGCCGAGGCAGAGAATACTTGAGTAAACTCTCGCTTTTAACTTTCTGCTCTCTCTCCCTCGAAACGTGGTCTATTCTAAGGGTTGGCGCATCCCCTCGCCACACAAATTCGAGCGGGAGAATAGAGAAAGGAGGCAGGAATTTCACCCCCGGACAGTCACAAGATCAGCTCTCTCTCTCCCTTACTACTCTATACCCCCTAAAGTGGTCACCTGATGAACATCCCTTCCCCTCTCTCCTCTCGAACAGAAACTGTCTAAGCCGAGGGTCCTTCAACTCTTTTCGATCCGCTCTCCTCTCCTCTTCTCCCTCTCCTACGTTCCCGTCTCTCTCTTCTCCAAATCCCCTTCCCAATTCCATCTGAACAAATTCTGCCATTCGGTTTCACCTCCATCACCCCTTTTTCTCTCTCCCACATACGACCCTGGGGCCGCCACAGGAGAGAAATGCACCCGAAGGTTACGAGAAACGCAAAAAACTGAGAGGGAAAGGAAAGACAAAAACGATGGCCATCCCTGAGCTTTTTGCTCTGGGCAGACGGCCGATGTGCAAATTAGGAGAGGCGACTCAAGGAGATTCGATGATTAAGGTCAGAGACCAAAGACCAAAGATCAAAGATGAATCTTGGATATTGCAGGGAAAATAGAGAAAGCAAGCATCTACAGTAGGCACTCTATTACTCATCGTATGTCCACAATCCCAATCTCTCCTCTCTCAGAGATCAAGCCGTATTTCGAAATAGATGACTGTCCATCCGGGATTTGTTCACTCACTTTCACTTCGATTCGCTGATCTACCCAACCCCTCCCTTCCCTTTTTCTCATTAGGATAGAACGCGGGAAGAAGATAGATGGTGGGGGCAGAAGGTCTCTCAATCTCTCCCATCCCTTCCCTTCCCTTCCCCCCTTAGCCACTGTCCCTTCAAGGTAACCGCCCCCACTCCTTCCTCTTGTAGTCGCGGCTCGCGAGTAATTCAGTGTGGAGAGATCAGCAACTCTTCAATTCTCTCCGTGTCACCTATTCTCTAGCTTCTCTGACTACAGAGAAAAATCAAAGATTTGAGAGACGGAATGTTGCGGAGATTGAGAAAGAGGCGACTACCGTGTTCCGACTCAAGACAAGGGGATAGCAGCAGATAGAGACTAAGCAACAACAAGCGAGGGTATACGGTAGCTCAAAGCTGCCTGTCAGCCCTTTTTCGGTGCATTCTTTTCGGGTCTGATGAGTTTTCGATCGGTTCGAGAGGAAGGAAGGGCCAATGTGAACACCTCCACAACCAGTTTCGAGAAACGATGATGGCATGGGGGAGAAAAGAGTTTCAAGAGAGAGAGAGAGAGAGGTGAAAGGAGAAAATCGCGAACTCTCAACGCATGCGCGTGTACTTTCACTAGTTTTGATCGCATCGCCTGCACAAGATAAACAGCTGGTGAAGGAGCAAATGCAATCTTTCAAGGAGATCTCAGAGTGAGAAAAATGGAGGGAAAAATGGATGATGGATGACAAGTAACGATGATTACGGTAGTTACCGCTTCAAGAGCCGAATAGAGTAACGAAATTACCTCTCCGACGGTCACTTTGTACTTGGACGTTGACGAGAGCAGCGAGAGACGACCAGGAACGGAGCAGAAAACGGCCGACGTATCGATCACTCCTGCTAATTATTGATTTTAGACCGTAATCGACTACCGTAATCTCACCATTGCACATTCGCGGCGAGATGCACTCCGTGCTCGCCGAGTCCTCATTCGTTCCCGGGTCGGAGCTTTCCGAATCGGAGAAGTGCTCGTCCGTCTCGTCTTTGAGTACAGGGAGAGGAGCGGGAGGCGAGATGTGCAGCTGGAGAGTGGGCGGAGCCCCCGGTGGTCGGATGGCGATCGGCTTGTGGATGACGTCGGGAGAGGGCAGACCCATGTCGGGAAGGTTCAGTGTCGGAGCGGGGGACAGCAGCATGTTCTGCAAAGTCTCTGTGTGAAATGACCAGTTATTGGGCAGAAAAATTCTCAAAGTTTTCTGCACGAAGGGATTCAAATCTGCTGCGCTCAGCGTATACGCAAGATGGACTCCGATAAGGACGTCCGTCGTCTTCTATTGTTTCTTGCTCACCCTCTGGCCTCCGTTATCAATCCACAACTCGTCAACAGAGAGAGGTGATACTTGGAATGAGGAGGAGAGGGCAAGGAAGAGTTAGGAGACCATTGCAAAAGATGAGTGAACTGCTCGGGCGTCGAACCATCCATCACTAGGAAGAAGAGAAAGTTCACTCACGGAGGCTGAAAGTTGCGAGAAGAGATCTGATGGGAAGGCATTCTTCTTGGACGATGGCGATGACTGTATGGGTGAACCGGGACGCTTCAAGCTGCAAAGATCAAAGATCAAAGATGAGCCGGATTTGAGTGAGCCATAGAAAGATCAAACGTACCTCTGCATCTGGCTGGTCGACGAGGCGGCGGAAGTGGACGAGGACGATGGGGACAGGGCCGAATCGAGAGTGGGCGAGAGGAGTCCGACGAGTCGTAGATGGAGTGCAGTCGATATTCTGTCGATGGCAGACCCGTTCGCCCCGCCCAGAAGGAGGGCCGACAGCGTCTGAGGGTCCATTACCTGCGAATAGCTCTCTAAATTTCGATAAATTGAATCCATCATGCACGATAAACTACACAAACGATGCTAACTGGTAACTGTTCTTGGTCGAAAATCAAAGAGATCATTGCAAAAAACGAAGATGGTGGGTACAGTGTCCACAACAGTCGAGAGGAGAGGAGAGGGGGACTGTTCTAACAATAGTTGCCTACTCGAGTAACAGCGCCGCGCTCTTGGGGGCAGTGAGAGATGGCAGAGGGAGGAGAGGGGGCAGAGGGTAGATAGGTAGAGGGGAGAGAGGGGGGGTGGAGGTAAATAGTTGAGAACTAGTTGTTGACTCTCTCTCTCTCTCTCGGGTCGTCCGTCGACGTCGCGCGATTCACTGTAGAAAGTTGTTCGCTCCGGGAGCTCCTCCCGGGGAGAGGGAGATTGGGGATCAGGGACGGGATCGATTCTCGAGGTTGTTACTAATGTACATCCACTAGGAGGATGAGATCATGGTCGGAAACGATAGATTCTTACTACTGTGATTCTACAAAGAGAAGGCGCCTCGATCCTCAGGAAGAGAAAACTCTGGAGATCGACTTAATGATCAGAGATGCACAATCGGGATCGTTACATAACTGCACTAGTACCTGATAGTGATTCAAGATAAGACCCTATAGAGGAGCTCGAAATGATCAAGTTCTGAACCGAGTGAGAGGAGGGAATGGCAGGGATAGGATAGGCAAGGTTAGAGGGCACAGAATGGATGGGAGACGGAGGGAGAAGGTTGGCAAACGATTCGAGGGGAGGAAAAATCGTGTGGCAGAGTGCTCGCCCTCCCTAACAGAACTGTTCTAGAGGGGGAGAAGAGGGGGAGAGGCTCCTCCCCTGAAGGGAACCTACGCAAACTGATCACCTACTGAACTTATGCGCTAAGAATAGGGAGTTCTCGCAAGATTCGGATCGTCTAGCCCCTTTCTATTATTCAAAATCGTCCTAAGGAGAAGCGGCGCGAAATAGCGTGGTGCAGAAAAGAGCCTGGATGGCAAATTCTTATCGGTGTCCTTCCAGAGCGTCTGATTATCCAACCTTTCCCACCCTTCTCTTCCCCTCTCTCAGCACTGATCTCTCCCTCTCTCACGCTTGGATGATATCAAAGGGTTTGGAAGTAACTGTGCAGTCAAAAGGGGTTTGATGATTCGGGAGTGAGGAGGGAAGAGAGGAGAAGAGGGATCACTCTCGAGTTACGGGAAACTGTGAACTGCCATGAGCCATGAGCGGAGTTCTAGAGAGTTTCGAGAGGGGGAAGGGAAGAGAGAACTATCCAACCTCTCTCTCTCTCCCTCTCGCCACCCCTTTTTACCCCCTTCCTCCCTTCCAATTCACCGATGCACCGTGTATTGAAACGCCACCACCACACAAGTGGGTCGAGAGGGAAGAGAGCAATGCCGAAGTCGAAGTGGATCGATAAATTGTCTTCATACAAGTAGGAGAACAACTCAACAAAAACTGAAAAAGAGGGGACGAGAAGGGAGGAAACAGTGTCTGATCGAGGGAGAAGATAAGGGAAAATGCCAACGAGATCTGGCATATGGTGCATACACTAAAAAGAGATCTCCATCACGGGAAAGGGTAGTAAGAAGACTCGTCGAATTATGGAGAACACATGGGTTTACTCGATTTTGGTGGAATGTGATAGGTGGTTTTGCTCAGCCGCTCGTGGAATAGCGAGAGAGGCGATAACGCTTGAATCTCTTCTCCTTTTCCTGCAATTTTGGTTGGTTTCGATCATTTGAAGGAAAATCATGGGAAAATTGATTCAATTTAAGCATTTGAGGTTAAAAATGAACCGCACCTCTCTACCCGTGATCCACGAAATGAATCTTCCAATGATAGGCATGCCATTGAAGAGATGGCGAAGATGAGAAGAAGTGATTATAAGGAAAGGAAGAAGAACGCATAGTACCGATATCAGCTGTGAATCATGAAGATTATTGTTTGATTTTATTTTATTCTAAATTGCCGATTGATTTTACTAAATACGTAGAAAACCGCCTTTGCTCAAGAACAAAACTCTTTTTTTATTTCTTCGTAAAAAAGCGCTTTTTTCGAATATTTCGGTTCATGGCGTAACTTCTCATTTCTCACACTAAAAATATCTTTCACTGCTTGCACTCACTCTCTTTCATCGTCAGGAGTGCCTCGATAGTGAGTACAATTACTTATTCACTTACGAAATACTCTAGGTCCTCTTTCGCGGAATCATCAAGAAAGATGCTGATGGGAATAGTTGTCAATTGGTAGAACAACCAGACGGCACACGAAGAATAGATGATCCGCGTTGTCTAGATAGAAAGTTTTAATTTTTGTTACCTAAGTTTGCACGTTTTCAATCGTTACTACAACAATTTCTAAAACTGGAAATTTTGCAGAAAAGTCAACAAGAGGTAATATTTCGGAGTACCGACATCAGATCAGCAAAATTATTCCGAACTGACCTTAACTGTCATTTTGACAGGCAGGTTTTTGTAGATATGCATGCGTGATTGATACTCGTTCATCCACCTAATGAACGACAAGCACTGAAATATAATGTACTTATCCAAGTGACCAATACAATACATTACAGGTAATTATTTAGATTAAAATTGCTTAATTCAGACTTACAGCGCCCGAGAAGCAGAATCCGATTACTAGCCTAGTCCAAGTAGCTGCGTTTATGGAATGGGTGAGTTCTGTAAGAGACATTTCTTAAATTTCTTGAATATTCTACACAGAGGTCTGAAAACCATGATATTCTGAAACAGTTACGATCGCTACTGCCCCTTACCTCTAACAAGTTCGATAATAGCGCAGATGCATGCCTGAAATGCGTCGTTTGCCTTCGTCGATACTATTCTACCGTACCCCAATCGTCAGTAGAGTGAATCTGAAGCCCCATCCGAATCGGGTATCGTAATATTCGACGAATAGAGTCGCCACAACCCTCTCTATTTGAAGAATCGTCATGGATGCCCAGTGAGCAGTTCGAAGTTGGTGAGACAACTGGGGAAAATGATTGAAAAGGAAAGGAACCCAGTAGTTACCACTCGTCGGTCTCCGAAGGCCTCTGTGATGTTATTGGAAGTTAGCAAATCTGAGAATGATTCATCACGATTCCGACATAAATCGATAATTTCACTAACCTGAGAAGAGATCTTCCACAACGTGATTTGTCATGTTGCACAGTGCATTGGACATGAGAAGTAACAAGCTCAGCGCCAGAAACATCCTGATTGATTTCTCGATTTTTTGACTACCGTTTTTCCGAATTATCGATTTTCGCTGTTACCTGAAGCTTCTGGAGATATACTTGATCCGAACGAGGGCCACTACGAGATATATGGAGAAGATCGTTCCGAGACATGTGAGTATGGCCTCATAGAAGTGGAGAAAGTGAAAATCCGATGCAATCCATGGAGAGGCCGTAACAACTACCTCCGATAAGTTCATGGCTTGTAGAACTGAAAAAAGTGGCGATGAAAGGTCTACCGATTTTACTATCAGCAAAAATGAGACTACCAACTTTCGGATGAATGAAAATAAAGCGAATAGATAAAAAAATGGAGCCTTCCCCAAACCCTTGAATGATCAATGAGGATCCCTATGGGTTTACCCTTTTCAATATTTCCTACATCTCCACACTACGCTAAAAAAAATCCCGATAGTTAAATCAGCTAGATAGGGTCATCGGCTCGTTGAATGAAGGAACAGAAGATGAAGAACCATATTTATTCTCCTCTTCTCCATCTATGGTAGCACCATACATCCGTAAAAATGAATCATGAGCAAAACTTGCATCTGATTTAGCGGATCCGTGGAGTAGGAGACATGCCAGATATGTGGATTCCCCTCTCATGGAATGTGGAGATGCAGCAATATTGAGATTGACGCTTCTCAGCTATTCTCCTTCTTATTGACTTGATGCATCCAAACAATGGCGAATGACAATATCTCGTAGTGCCTCTGATCTAGTATTCATCTTTTGTTCGCAAGAAGAAGATGGGCTATGACTTTCTAGATTGCTCCCACCCCCGGCTGTGGAGATCAATGATCAGATGTTCAGGGTTCAGATTAGAATTCGTACTTCGAACAAGTGCGGACATCTCAATGCAATACGGTCCGCGTAGGATAAGCGAGAAGGAGAGGTAAACAAGAGAAAATGCACAAATGCATGGGGTGTACTAAATATCCACATGAAATGATGGGAAAATATATTTTTTGCACAGAATAGTGAATGCAAATGATTAGATACGTACCATATCATTATTACTTTATTATCGCATGGAAAAAATATCAAAAAATTCGTATTGCATGCATAACAGTCTCGCATGAGTTCATTCGAGAATGGGATTGGATTTGGAATATCAGAAGATGAAGGTAATCTATTCGGATCGATCGTTCGAACAACAATCGGAGTAATTGAATAGATCTCAAGAGGATCGAGTTTGAAACTCGCAAGCAAACAATCTGTTAGCGAAATGCCTAGGAGTCATGTGGGGATGGTAGAAGCATTGGACATATTGAGATGTGGGAGTAAAGATGTTCTCTTTACTGTTCCAGGAGTCTTGTTGACTCAGTCGTACCGTATCAATAAGGGGGATTGGAAATGGGTCGAAGAAGAGTCTATAGCTGACACACTGAAGTCACTCGATCAATCGGGGGCAATACGGAGAGAAATGAGGAACAATTTTCTGACTCTCTCCAAGTCCAATCTCATCGGCCAGAGCGAGATAGAGATTGTAAAATAACAGAGAAAGTCGGAAAATTGTTCGAAATGTGAACGAGTCAAGAGATCGGACTCTGGCGATCAAGGGAGATTAATAATTACTTGTGCTTGAGGTATGGCTAGGAAGGTGGGATCAAGTGGGGGATTGGGATGACGATGATTGGATGGGCGAACGAAGCTCGATTAGACGTTGTAGTGGTCGTTGTAGTCGTGGTAACGGTCGTCGTAGGGAGAGCGGACGGCACTGACATGAGTTAATTAATTTCTTAATCAATAATGCAATAAATAATTTTGAAGTAGACTGTTCGTGTATTGTTGTATCAAAAATAATTTTTTTTCAAATAATCGATATAAGATACTTACGTTCCGGTCGAATTTCCAGCGACGGGAGCTCTGCTCCACAGAGGGTCAGTCTCTCCTCCATTCGCAGTGGCGGTAGTCGTTCCAGTAGAGGGCTCGGTGCGCTCTCTGGAATTATTTTTATTTTGTTAATTAAGAGACTGGATCGGTAAAAATCGAGTATCCCCCGGACACGTTCCTCTCGGAACGGGGCCAGCCAGTCCATACACTAATGTTAGGAGGGTCTTGGGCTCACATTGCTCATAGTACCCCTTGTTTGGGATTTCCACTCCTTCGGCGCGAGAAAATTCGAATTATGTGTGAAAGTTTCGAAAAATCATAAACTACAAAG
>LS512711.1:235574-279443 GCA_900490845.1 Pristionchus japonicus | reverse complement strand
TCGGAGATTTGTTTGTGAAAAGGTCCATGACCCATATTCTGAATTCGGATTTCAAGAGATTTCGATATTCATATTAGTAAATCTTAGCAAGCGACAACTTAATAAGTGTCACTGTGCCTCACCGAGAATATTCATGGCCATAGTAGTCGATTCCGCCACCATGACTTTTTCGACCCATGACCCGGGGTTCATGGTCCCGGAGGGACCCACCACCATGAACCCGGGGTCATGGTCCAAAATGGGTTGAAAAAGTCATGCTGCAGGAACTTATGGTACTATACCTCAAAGCATAGTACAGAACCACACTGTCACACAGACACCGGAAATCCCGTAATAGGGCAATCACAAACTGACTTTTTCAAAATTTACGTCTAAAAGCAATTTCTCGATTCCACGATTGTCAGATGACGGGGTTTCGGGCTTCTGTGTGATAGTGTGGCACTGCACTATGCATTGACGTATAGTACCTGAAGTTCCTCCAACATGACTTTTCCAACCCATTTTCTACCATGACCCCAGGTTCATGGTGGTGGGTCAGTCCGAGACCATGAACCCCGGGTCATGGGTCGAAAAAGTCATGGTATCGGAATCGACTACTATGGCCATGAATATTCTCGGTGAGGTACGGTGATACTAATTGGGTTGTCACTTGCTAAGATTTACTAATATGAATATCGAAATCTCTTGAAATCCGAATTCAGAATATGGGTCATGGACCTTTTCACAAACAAATCTCCGATGGGCCATACGGGGATTGCTCAATTTTCTGATTTTCGGATACCCACGCCAGTGGGCTACACGGTGCACCTAGGTTTCCTTTAGAGGCGGCTTCAATAAACACCATCTTTCTTTGAAAAAAAAAGTTGATAGCAGAATAAAGATCCCGAATGAAGCAGAACTCAATCTGCACTATCGTATAGGAGGCTCTGGGCACCTCTAACGTGATCCACGTGAACATTTGAGTCTAACTCTCCAACTTTGTAGTTTATGATTTTTCGAACATTTCACACATAATTCGAATTTTCTCGCGCCGAAGGAGTGGAAATCCCAAACAAGGGGTACTATGAGCAATGTGAGCCCAAGACCCTCCTAACACTAGAGTATGGGCTGGCTGGCCTCGTTCCGAGAGGAACGTGTCCGGAGGGTAGGCGAAATTCTTCGATTTTTACGGAGCAGGTCTCTTAAATAATAATTAGCAAAAGCATCAAATCATTACCGTACCTGGTTCTCGGGTTGTACATGTGCGTTCCATAGATGTCCACGGGAATATTCGAGTCTGCCTGTCCACGAGGGAAGAACGGATCGTCCTCATCGACCTCCACGTAGTCATTGCCCCTGAAATATTAATTTTTGAATTCAGATTAAAATATATAAATGGCCTACGAGAAGCTTCGCAAACACAGAACTTTGCGTTATTGCGAAGCCTCTAGTAAGCCATTTGCTAATCATGCTCAAGCGCTGCACTCTCGCGCGCAACGACAACATCGATGTTCGGGGGTGTCCAGGAGGGAAGGGGAGGGAATATGGAAGGGCCACTACCAGGGGGTGTCAATCACACGGTCCTCTTACCGAAACGAGACCTTCTTGGAGAGTGAGGTGTACTGTCTCTCTATCGTCGATGGGGAAACGAGTGAATCACTGTTCCCTATCGGACGAGGAGAGATAGTGGAGACGCCATTGGCACGGATGCCTGGGCGTCTGGAGGAAAATGTGGTTGGTTAACTATCCAAGGATTAGTCAAGATGAAAAATGCTGTTATTTAGCCAAATTGTGCAAAGAATATTTAAAATCCCAAAACTTACAATCGAGTGAAGAGGTTCCAGGATTTCGAGACGATCAGGAGGAGAGTGAACATGAAGAGGGCGAGAAGGATGAGGCAGAGGGTGAGAACTGCAGATCCGAGACTGGAATAAATCGATGAGTTACTGTACATCTAGATTAACTACAGTAACCACGGATCAAAAACGTACACAGCCTGTCCGCAGATGCCCTCCTTCATCACTCGCAGATCCTCCTTGTATGCATAGCAGGCGAAGGAGTTCTCGAGAGCTCCGATGGTCTTGAGAGAGCGAGTGCCATCGTCGAGAAGGAGGGAGGACGCCTTCTGGACCTGAGGAATATTTAATTAATAATGTATCAAATTAAAATATATGAAGTTCTTATTAACAAATCTTGGTGCAAATAAACTAAAATTGTAAATGAATGGTTCTTTAAAAATATCAGGACTTTTTTAGAGAAAGCAAAAAAGTTAGAACAAAATTGTGAAATTTCCGTACCTCCTCGCTCTGGTTGAATGCTGTGTCCATCAGCGAGTCCAACTTCGTCTTCACTCCTTGCATGTTGCTCAGCTCATCGGACATGTTCGAGATGCCGAGATGAGGAGGAAGATTGTCATGGGTAGGGCGAGGGTCGCATTCACTGCAAAAGATCGTTTGCTACTATTATTTTTATTTTTGTTGACATGGTTCTTGCTGTTTTTGTTGTTATTGTTATTACCTGTAGAAAGCAAGTGACTTGAGGATGGGCTGGCTGACGGTGTCAGCGAGGAAGTCGCCGCCCTGTCCACAGAAGTCGGCGAGGGCCTGGATATGTTTTTTATTGATGAACAAGATTACGTTAGTATCTAAGAGTCTACAAAAATTATTGATTGATCAATTTTGTTAGATTTTTTTCTTGAATGTCATCAGAAATGTTTTCACTTTTTTGAATATCGAAAAACTGAGCATGCATTAATTGGATAATCTCCCTACCACAGCAAGTGGCAGAACAGCAGCAAGCAGCACCCAGCAGACGATGAAGATGAGGATGCCCACTCCGGAGAAGCCGACGGCACCCTGAATATAGATATATTTTGCAATTCTAAATTACCTTTGTACTGTCTTGAATTTTTATGTTAATGAACAATAAAAAATGATTAAGACAAACCTTCTTTGACTGCCGACAGAAGGAGATGACTCCAGCGAAGAGAACACAGAGCATGATGGAGAGGAGAATGACGAGAAGCAGCCACCTGACAATTATATTATTAATGCTAAAAATTGCTTCTTCAATTTTTAACCAAATCGTTATTTGAAGTTTTTACTTCACCACGCACTTATTTTTTTCTAAATAAATGGTATCGGCATATAGTTGTAGTTGTTCTATGCATATATTTATTTATCAATTTTTACAGCGTCTTTCTGGTTATTGAAGAGTGTTGGAAGATACCAGCAGGTGGTCCCTCGAACAGTTTCAGCTATTCTTTCCTCCATCTCTCTCCAAATCCCCGGCTGTTCCCATTCTTCGCAGTAGTAATCCCCTCTCCTCTCTCCGATCAATTCCCCATCATCTAATCCATTCAATGCACATCTCATTGTCTTCTCTTCTCTCCCTCATCAGTTCCTCCCAATCGACCTCCATTCTGTAATGGACGTTAATGACCATCGCACGAGCTGTCCTCGTAAATTCAATGATCTGGTCCCTCTCCCTTTCGGTCTCTTTCTCTCTCTCGAAACTAATACCCTCAACATGTGGCTTGGCAATTCATCCCGCCACAAGTTTATGCCCTCTGCCCCCAATCTATCTTTGGGAGACCTCCCCGAGTGACATCTTTCGCGTGTGGGAAAGTCGTAGAGTGACCGGAGGGAGCATATTTTTACGAGAGGAGTTTCTCCCTCGGAATTAGGCGATGTCTTGCTACTCTGTGAAGAGGCGCCTGACACGAAAAGAGAGGAGGAGAGGAGACTTCGTAGACACAAAAGGAGCCGAGATGTTCATAAAAGATGACAGCCGTCCTTTCAAGGAAAACGAAATGAAGGAAAGGAAGAGAGGAGAAGAGAGGAGGAAAGGCTCCACTATTGTTTGGTTGGCCATACGTAGTCGGAAAAACAACTGCGTGTCAATGAGGAATGGTCTTTGCTCCCGAAGCAGTAATTGTTTTCGAAACCTAACAGGACTTGACCGGAACCATGGTCTCGATCTTTGACCTCCAAGGTTGATTGACAATAGGTGCTCCAATTTGGCCAATTTCTCTTCTCTACTGTCTCTCATTCGATAGATCTTGAGCGAAAGACTGTTTTTGATCTTTGATCTCCACTCCTCGGTCCCCAACTAAAGGTTGAGGCGTCTCACTTGCATAGATTGGCTTGAGCATCGTCTTCGGCCCAAAGACAAACAGAGGAACAGATTGATACTCTGAGTGGAGGGAGAGGGGGGGGGGAGAGGGGAGGGAGAGAGGGCCGAGGGGCACTTTTGATTAGATAGCCACATCGCGGCCCCATATGGGGCCAACACGCAGTGCCAAACGACCCTATAACTTTCAAAAAAGAGAGGTGCTCAAACACCATGTGTACATGGCAGGCTGGTGTTACGGTAGCCTATAAACCTTCCCTGTCAGCATAATATTTATCACCCTAATCGCTATACGAACTGCTCTCTAGACCGGGGATTATGATAATTAAGAGAAATATGATAATGAGGATTCAGAGCGTTCCGGATTATAATCGAATGTGACGAAATAGTGTTTTGGCTGTCTCAAATTACTAGAAAGTGGTCGAAATCTGAAGAACGGGTCATTAATAACCTCTCGAATTCGACCAGTTCAGCTAGATTCTTCGTTTTCTCGAGCACGTTGAGACTGCTGAAGTCCTTCTTCAGATTCTCCAGTTTCTTCATCACAGAGTCGATCGAGTCGGAGAGAGAAGTGAGCAGAGTGTCGATCTCCGAGATAAGCTGGAGTTAATTAATTAGCATTAATTAGTTAATTAAAAGAATAAAAAAGAGACGAACCGTCTGATTCGTTCCTGGCTTCTTGCTCTTCTCCAGGACGATATGCTCCAGATTCTTGATGTGGGTGGAAGCATTGCGAGAGATGTCCGTCAGCTGGCCGCTCTGTAAAAAGTCCAGTTTTAATGGGATTTAATGGGGGGGGGATCATTTTCGAAATTAGAAAACGAATTTTACCGTGGTGAGTCCTATCTTAATCTGGTTGTTGACGTCGTTGAGGGAGACGATCGAAGACTGGACTCCACGGTTGATTCTGTCGTTGCCGAAGAGGCAGAAACCGAGGAAGAAGCTGGAAGGAATCGATTATCTTCGGCAATTTTAAAATTTTGGTTCTTCTAGTGTATTGAATTAGCCAGGTACAGATGCGTCACTACTTCCTTCTGGCTAGACGCTATTCAGAGAACGAATCTCCATATTCTCGTTATTCAGAGTCATGTCTTGATAGTAATAAACTTACAAGCAGAATACGCTGAGGATGAAAAGGATGACGGAGAGTCTCTTCACTTTCCTCCTCGGTTTCACCGTCGTGTCTGTCCTCGCACAGCATTGGCATACCCAAGTGATGATGATAGTGAGGAGGAGAAGGAGGGAGACGGCCAGGACCAGACCACAGATCAGGGCGAGGGACTGGAAAATTACATATTTAACTCATTTGTATACGGTAACATATTTAGAATATTTTCTTCCTTCGTATGTGATGTGCTTCTATCAATAGATACCATTAACGTTGTTTTGCCTTTCTGATTTCTGTCATGGTTACGTTAGTGAATACCATTATGATTGTTTTTCTGATAACTTCTCATCAGGTATACGGTAACTACGCAGCTGCTATTCTCGTCTCGTTGATTACTACCCCGTGGTTGTTTTCCGCGCTAATAGCTCTCGTTCGACTCCATTATCATACTCAATGTGCTCTCTCTCCCCCTTCTCACCTCTCTCCCTCTTCTGAACGCGCGAAGCCACTACTATGGATAATTATGCCCTCTGGGGGTATACTCAGGGTTGAATGTCCTTTCCTTCCCACCCTTTCCTTCCCCGATCTTAGAGGGAGAGACTCAATTGGGGTGGTGTGGTATCTCCTTACATCCCCTCTTCTTACTTCTCTTTCTTCTGTCTCTTCTTTCGCTCTTCTCACATCTGTGGGGTGACAAGAAGAGGAGAGCACAACTCTTTCTTTCTACTTGAATGCAGCTGCGATGCGAGGAGAAGAGATTCCTATCGGGTAACCGAGCTTGCGGAGAGAGATAAATCTGGTGGATGAGAAGATGCAAGAAAGTCTAATAAAACGGAGAAGAAAACCCCAGAAAAAGAGTTATTTGCATCAAAGACATGAGGGAAGAGAAGAGACGAAGAAGAGATGAGATAGAGAGGGAAGACTGTAAATGGTCGGCCCTCTACAAAGAGGCCCTGCTGGCGAATGGCAGATATGAATCGGCCGAGGAGAGGGAGAGATGGAAGGTCCCAGCTGTTGTTCCGCGTGCTAATTCGTCCCCTCTCTACCAACTGATACCCATCTCGTTCTCTCCATTACACACTCTGACCGGCTAGAAAACACGAGAAGTTTGAAGAATTCGATCATTGTTCTCCTCGTCTTCCCTTTCACTACCATCCTCAACAACTTCAAAAGGATGGGGAGGGGATGGTCAAAAGTGTTTGAGCTTCTCTTCTGTTTCTTTCCCCTTTCACTGTCTGGCGTCTCTCACTTTCCTCTGATATCTGCCGATCGCCCCTCAAGGGTCTTTGAGCAGTGAATACATGTGACAGGTGAACTAACGCAGCTAACTTCCGACTTTGATCTACCGCGCAATTCTAAAGATACAAAGTGAAAGCGGCATCATTTCACAGAAGAGATTCAATGGTTTCCTTTTCTATTCAAATCAGAATCACTCTGAAAGGAAAGAGGTGGAATTTGAAGAAGTTAGAACGTTTCAATTGAAAAGAACAGTCATCAATCGATTGACAGCTCATCAGGAAAGTATCTTTCTATCTGCTCTTGATTCACGTGCGGTGTTTATATTGCACTTAGCACAGGGGAGCTCAGATCGATTGAGAGAGAGATGGAAGGAAGAAGACTCTTGATGACCTTTAGTACTCTTTCCCAGCACATTCAGCCACAACATCACACCTTGCTGGGGCTAAAGTGCGCGTTCAAGGGAAGTTCTCGCGGTTTAATGGGATTGGAATGGGCGGAAACATGGGAAGGTTGACACCACAGCCTAAAAATTGCCAAAGTGGCAAAATACTTGCATTAGGGCGCTTTCAAAGGAAGTTTTGATTTCGAAACGGATCAAAAACGTGAAAATTAAGAAAAATAAGTTACCTGTGTGTACTCCGACTCGATATTGAGTACGAAATTCGGCTTGATCTGTTGGAAGTGGAAGTTGAAGTGGGGAATGGAGTGGAGGGTGTTGATGATGAATTGGATCATTCTTGCGTACTCCTTTCTTTGTGACGGGTCGGGCTCAGTTCATCGGTTCAATCTCTGCAATCAACTCCTCTTTGTTGAGAACAACTGTGGGTTCAGACGAAGGAAGAGCGTAAGCGAAATGGAGAGAGTCATTCAAGAACTCAGAATAGAACAGATGATGGCATCGGAATGGGGCGGAAGGAAGAGAGATCGTTGAAAGTGAGAAGGGGAGGAGAGGGAGAACTCTCCATCTCTCGGCGATATTCAGAGTGAGAGAGCGTGTAGAACTAAGAGAGTCAGAGAGGGAAGGAAGCAGAGAGATACACCTGGCACGTAAGTAGAGAAATGATGAGTGAGAAGTAGGAATGAATGGGACGACAGAACGACATGAAGAGGAGGATTGACGGGTTGTGATTCGACTCTCTCACTTTCACACGCTCTCTCACTTTTTCATTTCGAAAACTGAGAACACGGGGACTAGTGTGATTCAGCCCTTCGGAGGTCCTCTCCCCTCCTTCTTTTTCCTGCCTACTCCTCAAAAGAGAGAAAGAGAATAGGATGGAATGTCCACCAATGGCGCGCAAATGGCGCTCGATGCAAGAGGACAGGAGAGGGGGAGGGAGGAGGGTGGAGAGTTGTAGAGAGTAGTCATCCCCTTCCCCATCCTCCCTTCCCTCTCTTACTCATAGACCCCCTGTCGTAACCTTTTAGCCCGAAGGAAAGACAAAGAAGACACTGTGAGAAACACGGAATGGGCGAAAACAGTGGGTGGTTTCCGAGGGAAGATTCGTAGGCAAAATCAACCCACACACAACAACCATTTCTCGCCAGTCAAAACAAGGCCAGAAATCGCAACCAATCTATCGCCATAGAGCTAATCGAAGAAGTAAACAGTGAAAGAGAGAAGGGAAAGTGAGTAGAGGGATGGAGAGAGAGGGACGGTGATAGATACGGAAAGGGAGACCGGGTAATGGAGAAGGGGTAGAGGGGATAGGGGGAAAGACTCTTTGATGCAGAGTCAATGAGAGGGAGTCACTGGTCACTCATATGGGGAATGGAAGGGAAGAGGGAGAGAGAAGGAGGGGAAGAATTGAGCAATAGATGGTTGACGTGTGTGTGATAAATCAACGTTGCTCCTGAGGAGGAGAAAGGGGGGGGGAAGAAGAAGGGAAGAGAGAGAGGGGACAAGGAAGCGTAATTGGGGAGTATGCAAACGAGGCGACGAGCGGCCATATCGATCGATCAAGCCACGCGTCTCTCCCCTCTCCCACTCTAAACGTTCTCTCTGACTCTCTCCAATGGGCACTCTTTCTCGCCCTTTCTACCCAGAGAATGGGAAGTGGAAGGAAAGAACCCCACTCTGAACCATTCGCTCGCGATTGATATGCGTGGTAGAAAGTGATAGTGGAAAGGGTCAGGAAGAAAATTCTTCCTCTCCTCTCTGATTATCAGCGATAAGCGAGTCTATCACGCTGTAGTCTAGGGAGAGAGAGGCAGAGATAGAAAGACAGATGGAACTAGCTGATGGAACGAGTGTCCAGGACAGAACTGCTGTAGTTATGGCAGAGTGGAGGGGAGGAGAGAGGAAGGAAAGGGGAGGAGAAACGGAAAAGGGCGCGAAAAACAAAACGTGCGGATTGTTTTGCACAAGTTTTTGAACAAGAGATCGTTTTGTTGGGTAAACGACAGGTTTTGTGCACGTTTTGGCGGTTTGAATGAGCGCCAAAACGGCGGGAAAAGTGGATGCAAGTAAGGAAGAGAGAGAGGTGTTCGGGGGTAGGGAGAGAGACAGGGATAAGAGACGAATGAGCAGAGGGGCTATTCGATGACCGAACGAGGGAGAGAGAGAGAGGAGAGGAGGGGAGGGAGAGAGGGGGAGGTCTCAGGATTAGATTGTCTCCCCCATCCCTCTCTTCCACTCTCGATGACATCGATTGAGCGATCGGAACTGAGAGATTAATCAATCATACTGGGGAGATGAGAGGAGAGAGTGGATGGACATTGAACTAGATGCATACTTATGGAAAGAGGAAGGAGGAAGGGTACTAGGAGGAACTCAAGAGACCAATTCAGATGACCAATAAATGGAGGGATGGGCCCCTAAGAAGTAGTGTATGGACAATAGGGTAGATCAGAATGAGGGGAGGAGAAGGAAGAGAGAGGGACTCTCACTCGGACACATCTGCTTATACTGAGAGGACAGAAGGGAGAGGGGGAACTCTTCTGGTGGCTTTTAGTGCGAGTATAGAGGCCTGGTCTGGGCGCTCTCTCCAATCCCCATTGTCTCTCGTCTGTCTCGTTCTCTCTGCGCTCTCCACCCAATCTGTGCTCTCTCCTCTCGTTTGTATCAGCGATCCGGGTAGGAGACTCGCGGTCTGGTCTGAGCATTCCTCAATTGTCTCTTATTCTCTTCACTTCCCATGCTCTTTCGTCGACGATAGAAAGAGAAAGGAACAAGGGAATTGGAGAGAGTGCAGCTTTTCCTACTAGCCTCTCATTCACTAGGATGCGTCTGGGCGCAAAAAAGTTTCATTATGGTTAGTGCTGAAGAAATGGCTGAAGTGGGGGAGGAAAAGAGGGAGGAAATTGCATTTCTCGTCTCGAATCGGCTGTTCTTTTCCCTCTCAGAGTTCAGACCGTATTTCGAGAATGGACGGGGCAAAGTTCGGTACTTCTCGACCTCCCCGAAAAAGTGTTCAGAAATGAACGTTGCTCGACTAAGAATTGGTGAAGTTCCTCAAGCTAGCTTGTTTATGCCCAGGAACCGCTAATCCAGACAAAGACGCGGTCGTAAGTTGTGGAGAACTGAGGAAGAAAGGATAGGATCCTAAATTAGTCCATCGTTCTTTGTCTGGATGATCGACAAGAGTTTATGGGATCTGAAGAGAGTAAGATGAGTGACCGTGGGAAGGAAGGAGAGTGCACCTCTCAACCCCTCTCCCGTGTCACACAGTCACTGTATCCGAATGGCGGGTTGTAAGTGGATACTGTGAGAGAGAGCCATTACCAGGCTCTCTCCCTCTCCGAGGTGGTATACATAAAGTGGGGAAGGAAGAGGGTAAAATGTTTACTCGGCTTCATTTTGAAGCAGTCCCGTTGATGGAATACGAGGCTCACTGTGCGTGTTTGCCACTAAGAAGATGTTAGTAATAAGTTATGAGTGGAGGGAAGGAGATGGTCTCTCCATTCAAACAATCTCTAGTTCTGTCTGTCGGAATTCGAGAAAATATTACTAGTCAGGTCTCGACTACAGTAAGTCACCTCTCAGATGCGAATACTTTATCGATAACATGATAAATTAGGTGATACGACGCAAGAACTGTGTACAAGTAATCTCCAATAGGAGTTATGGGAATGCAAAGCTAAACAAAAAAAAACAAATATATGACAATCGATGCCTACCAATAATTACAAGGGAAGAAAACGAAGGGATGTGGGTTCAGAATTACTGTAGCTCTTGAAAACCCAAATCGATTCGATTTATTTCCCAATCAGAGGTTAGAGTTGAGTCCAGCAGGCAAGAAGCGCTACTCCTCAACCTCCTTATTTCATCTTCTCCTTCTCGAGTGGACTCTCCACATTGGGGATTCGTCGCAGCAGAATAAGTGGAAGGACGAGAGAGATGCCTCCGATGAAGTAGCAACAGTCGGGACCGAGCAGCCAGAAAACTGGAAAAAATCCATTCAGTTCAGGAATTTCTAAAAATTCCCCTGGAAATTTCTATGAACTTCTACTATTTTCAATACGAAAAGCCTGCATTGAGTCTGTGAACTACTAGGCCGTTTCATTCCTTTGATGTGCCTCCTTTCTCCACCACTAATGGGCATCTTTTGTTCTGGTTCGGATAGTGCTTCTAGGGTGATTAGTGGCTGCTGCCCATTCCTCAGTAGTACAGCGAGGCAAATGTGGTTTTCTCCCATTTACGCTGTGACGAAATGAGATGATCTCTGCTTCTCTCTGGTACTTCTACTTACAGCACACTCTTGGCTGGTCATGGAATTTGGATAGAGACCGAATGCAACTTCTCTGGCACTTTCACCTCCACTACTTGAGTCATTAGCACGAATAGAAGGGGAGAGTGAGAGACTCACATGAATTATGAGTGATCCCAACCAATCAGTCTGTCATACTTTCTCTGCACTCTCTCCATTTCCCTCTGTTCTCTCTTCCTTCTCTGCCCGGCTCTCTCACAATCACACTCTGCCTCGGTCCGCGAATGGGAGTCAATGTGCTCGTTAGACCAAGAGGGGACTGGTCATTCCCCGGATGGGAGGAGGAAGAAGGGAGGAAAGGGGAAAAGAGACCGCGGGTTTCATAATTGGTCACTGCCTTTGATTGTCATCTGTGTCGGTAAGAGGACTGGAGAAGAGTGAGAAGAGAGAGGGACAAACGAGTGGATATCACTCATCATAGATCTATAGAGGTGATAAGGCAAAGATATTGGCCGATGATAGGGATGATAGCGAATGGATTGCAGGGACTGTGAGATTGCAATCAATCTGGGGATCTGTCTATCGGCCGGAGAGCAACAGAGGCTACCTTCTCTCTATCGCTGTATCTAGTTTGCTTCCAACTGGATATTTCTTCCCAATCATTAGAGGTGAAAACAATGAAAACCTGTCACAGGGGCAATATCAATCGGAACTCACTAGTTGAGGCGAAGATTGGCCCGAGCGCCCTGGCTAAGGCTCCAATAGATCTGAATACACCAGCGACCGCTCCCTTATCGGTCTCGTGAACGACGGAGATGAGGGAAGTGAGGGTGGGAACGACTGTGGCGGAGGCTGGAAAGTATTTCTGATTTTTCTCTCTTCTATCATACTGTTAAGCCACTTTACATTATCATCACCTTTGTCACCCTGATGTGACATCGTAATATCATGTGCCATTATAAACCTCGAAATCATCTAATATTATTAAATTGCCTATCCATGATAAATAATTGAACGTACGCGGAAATTTGAAATTTCGTTATGCTATTCCCACAGAGGAGCCAGACAGTCTGGCTGCATTCAAATGGCATGTGAAAGAATTTACGATTTAAAAAAAGTGAGTTGGTGATAGATTCTCACCGATTGCATACAATGCCAGTCCAATGTAGAGCACGAAGACCGAATTTGCAATGGCACAGATGAGAAAAGCTGGGATTGCACACATCAAGCCGATTTCGGCCAGACGTTTCTGTCTGAAACAAATGAGTTGGATAGGTTTCCTAAGGGCTTTCAATGAATAACTCAACAACAATTGAGATCGGGCAGATAGCGTTCGATTTTTTTAGAGAGATGATCAATCACATATCCATTTACTTATGCAACGGCGTCCTTCTTACGTATCCTCCTTGAATCGGCAGCATGAGCATACCAGTGAAGAGGTAGATCTTGCTTTGTTGCATACTGCAATTGTTCTTTTTTTTCTTTTTTTTTTCTTTTTTTTATGATCTTTCGCTCAATAAATTGTCTCTGTATAGCCCTCCCATACTCCCTCACTTAGAATCTGACAGTAGTGAAAGATATAAATCACCGATGCACCCTCTGCCTCACATCATTAATTACCTTCCGAAATCGAATCTGAGATGTGTGAGGAAGGGCAGAGTGAACTCGAGGCCAGCATAGAGGAAGAGATAGAGGAAGTACGTCCATCCGATGGACTCCATTCGCTGTTTCTCTGAAGATGGGATTACGGTATTATCTGGTACAGTAATCAGGCTACCGTTTCAGCATCTATTCACGTTCAGTCCTCTAAAATACGCTCTCTATTCGTATGGGAACACTGCCTGTCTAGCATAATAGCCGTCTCTATCGAATACATTATCGAGTGTATTGAGAGGATCTCTGTTCCCCACTGACAGGCTAGAGATCAATGGATATGGAGAGGGTCGGATAAAGAGAAGGAAGAGAGGGAGGCTCACTTTCCGTCGGCGCATTAACCGCACTGAATTTGAATAGAGCAGATGGCTGAAGGAGGAGAGAGGCGCGGCCTGTGACTGACTTGAGCTCCTTCTGATAACAGAGGGAGATTGGATTGAGGGATTGAATTAATTACACATGTACTGTCTCAGGCTGATTGCAATTTTCTAGTTCGAACACTTTTCTAAGGATTATGAGATTGGTTAGATTGCTAGAACTTCAGATGATTATTTTGAATAATTGTCAGTCACTCTGAACTCTCATGTATTTATCGGATTTTGAGATTCATAGATGCCGTGAGAGAAATTTAGCGTCATCATTATTCAAACTACGGATTCGTGCTGAGAAATATATCAGAATCGAGATTTCGAAAAAAATAATGCTGAAACTCACTGATTGTTTGTAATCGAGTGTCTCCTTCAAAAAGAGAGCGATGATTATGAAGTGAATGAAGGTAACTACGATTGAGAATTGGGCAGGCAGTGTGAAGAGGGTGGCATTTCTGAAAAAAATATTATTTTGGATGCCGATTTCTACCTAATCTGCTCCCCATCTGTTCAATTCTCTAAAAAAAATAGAACGCGTCCTTACTTGGGTGCAATCACGGAGAAGTAGGCTCCAATCATGGGACCAATGAGGAATCCAATCGAATAGGAAGCACCGATAAGAGCCTGAAGGGTGTCATTGGAACTACCGAACTTTCGTTATAGCAAACATAAAAAGTATGACAGAACTAGTCGATTTTTTAAAATAGTCGTGCATAGTATAAAAAGTCGACTATTTTTTTTGACTGGTCGAGCACTATAAAAAAACCCATTTTTTGAAGGTAGTCGAGTAGTCTTAAAATTTTTCAGAATCACCGATCATTGAACTCAAACTATGTTCTCTGAACAAGCCTTGTTCCTTATCGCATGATAAACTGTTGTTTTCTCCACTACCCTTTCCCGGAACCGTTCCCAGCCCCTCAAAGACTGACCATTCCCTTGGGATGGTCCTTGGGCTCATAAACATCGGCGATGATAGCTGTGGCCACGTTCACATTCGCCTTCGAGAGACCTCCGACGATTCGAGCGAGAACGAAGAGAGTGAAGGTGTCCGCACGAAGCCACATCTGGAATAACAGATTTGAATTGTCCTTTGATTTTTTTAGAAGATGATATCGTTCTTAGTTTGGATGATTGCTCTGTTTCGATGTTATGAATCCATCACTACTTTTGAGCACATCAGGCACAAAACCTTGACTAGTTTGATGTCTATGAGATTGACAGGTAATCATAATTCCATCATATGATGCAAGTGAGTAAACTTTCTAGTTCTCGAGTAAGGATCAAATCCACAACTACTCTTTCTAGGAGCAGATGGATTGATGAGAGTGTTCCTTGTCTCTCACATTCTCCACTTGGTAGCTAATCGGAAGCAAGAAGATCAAAGGGACCGCCGATGTGAAAGAAAAAAGAGAGCGACCAGTAGCCATAAATCAGATTACTCTTTCGCTTCCTTTTCGTGAGAGGAAGTGAAGCTGTTCCAAGAGGGACCGTCTGAATTTGAATTTCCTACTCTTCCCCAGCTGAATACAGGGCAGTCTGAGTTTTCCTCCCATTTCAAGTCAAAATAACCAAAAACCTCTAATAAGTTTAAAGATTTTTAAAATAATACTCACAATATGAGAGATAAGAGTGCCTGCGGCGGATAGAAGCAGCATCGTTTTTCTACCGTAGACATCAGAGAGTGCTCCGAGAGTAGGAGAAGCGATGAATTGAAGAGCGGAGAAGAGGGATCCGAGGAAACCTGAGATTTTCTGATTTATTTCTATTTCTGTTTTTACAATAAGTTGCTCAATATCATTAAAAACGTTTTTTGGATCTGTTGTCGAAATATAGATTCCATCATGTATACCCATTTTATGTACGTGTGGGTTGTGAATACAATCTTACCTCCGAAGAAAACGTTGTTGTACCGCTCATTGTATGGGACACCGATGAATTGTTGGAATGACGCAAGGAAAGAAACGAACGAATCGTAAAGACCGTCCTGAATTGTGTTTATTTTATTTATACTATTTTACTTCACTATTTTTGTTCCTTCCATAAAAAATCGGACAGGAAATTCTGATAACAACTATTCACGTATTTAAATAATGCTGTCGAAGTTGACTATTACTATAGCTTTCAGTCTTTGGTGTAACGAATCTATTGCTCATATTCTCGTCGTAATTCGCCATTTTAGTTTGCGCAGTTGGTGCGGTTTTCGATCACCGGAAACCAGGTGACCAAACATGGAATGGTTTTCGAAATGGAGCCTGTTCGTGCTATCCACAACAATACAAACGCTAGATCGTGGTACAATCTGCTTTCCATAATATTTTCCTACGCTAACATTTCGAAAATGATATCATCGAAGGATGACCGAGTGCTAATGGAACTCTTAGCGGAAGCGGAGCTTCCGTGTAGAATGAGATCTCTTTTCAAACTTTTTGAGATTTTCAAAGCCCTTTTTTAAATTTCGATGAAAATACATACCCGATGCGGTGCCTTGGAGTAGAATGAAATAATAGAAGGGAAGAGGGGTAGAATGCAAGTGAATGCGAGCATGTCGATGACCAGAGCAAGGACGAGGACGGCCACATTCCGAGTGGCTGATGGAGGAGGAGAGGTGGCTCTCATCTGATAATAAAGTCTAATCTGATAATCATCTGATAATAAGTTGATACTGGATCATCTTTTCACGATTCAAATAGAAAGCGAACAAGGTAATTAATGTGAAACAATAATAGGCTTAGAATCATGGAAATTGGAAGTTGAAGGTGAACGATTCCTGGAGGAGAAGAAGTGGCACTCATCTAAAAATGGCCGTTGAGTAGGCTTATTGAATATTAAAAAAAAAATCACGCATTTGAATGAAGTGAATTCGAGTAAACAAGGTACTGATAAGGGAAATAGTTGAATCGTGAAGTTGTCCAAGGATATCTCCAAAAATCTAGTCGAAAATAAAACTAAAAATTAAAACTTCGTCAAATGTGCTAGCAGAAGTGACTCAGACTCTCGAATGCGAAACATGCTAACACAATCGGAATCGGCTTTGACCTTTCCCTATCTGATTCGATGGAACGGTATGTAAATTTAAATTAAATTTAAAAAAAAACAGTAAAGTGTAAAGGCGAAAAAAAGAGAACGAAAAGATGAATGTAAATGAAGAAACATTCAGAGGGTACATTCATCGATAAAGATCAGCATTGTGTTTGGTAGATCAAGCCTCTCAGATAATGTGGATAGAAGAGAGCAACAACATTGGTTGATTGGAGGGAAGGATCAGGTCAAGAACGAACACAAAAGAGACACATCAGTGCAGGTTTGATATGTATGTCAAGTCGAATTCCCCCTTTGTAATTCCCAACATCCAGGACAAAACAAACACTTCCTAGAGACCATAAAGTGAGCAGAAGGTAGAAAGGAAGTCAAATGAATCGTAGTGAGGGAAATAGAGAGAGAATTGAACAGGAAATTGGAGTGACCGACAGAATGTTAATAGAAAAGTGGAGAAGAGATTACAATGAGATTGACAGGGATCGGGGATGATAATACTGAGTCAGAGAGTGACTGATTCTCTTTGTTTCACTGATTCTCTTGCGAATCTGAAGGGAGAAAGAGCATGAGAAAAGGGGAGAGTCTGCTCGCAACTTGGAGAAGAAAGGGAAGAGATTGAATCATATGATCAGTGATAGTGGCCGATTGTCGATGAACTTGCATGCTGATAAAGGGTTTTCATCTGGACCACAACCTACACAGGAAACGTATTCTGATGATTCTAGGGCAGTCAATGATGACTAGGAATTCTGGCACGATCATGGCAATACAGCAACTGTCAAGCCTTCGCTGCCTAGCTATGACCATGTAACCAACGAAACCACGCCGAACGAGTTACGTTCCAATTGAATAACGAAAGAATAAGCCGCAAGTGACCGGAGGAGGAACAGGCATTGGGTAGGAAGAGGAGAGAGCATCGTGATCCAAGGGGGGATCCTCTCTCTCAGAGCCGGTTCCTACTTATTCTTGTGCAACACACTCACTCTCACCATGCATTGTTACGAGAGAGGGAGGGAGAGAGGGAAGGTGAGAGATGGGGAGAAGTTGATTCAGAGGTAAGCCTATTTGGATGCTAATAATGAATGGAATTGGACTCCGATCTTCTCTTATGGGAAAGAGGATAGAGATGGAGGATCAGAGGTGAGAATGGAGGAAGACAATGGGAACAATGAAAAAGTGGATGAAGTAATGATAATGGGGGTATGAATAAGAGAATTTGTTGTTCCAGTGCTGAATTCGACAATAATATCTAGCTCTTTGGAAGAAGGATAGAGATGGAGGATCGGAATGGGGGTGGGAATGGGGGAGGATCAGAATGGAGAAGCTGGAGAGAAGAGAAACTGACGTGAACTGAGCAAATAGAGGGGCAGAGAGGCATCCAGTTGTGCGTGGTGGTGCCAAACTGGAGTATTGTTAGTGGTACATCTCGACTTCGACCCCGGATAAGGTAGGATCTAGGAAATCACATTTCCTTTCAGCAAGGATCTCATTCGGGAAGTTCACAGTGAAGAGTTCGCGTGAATCTCTTCCGATGAGAAAGTAAGAGAATATGAACCAATGAGAGAACACTCCCAGCAAAACAAGGCAGGTTCGGAAAGGTGATAGGAGTCCCGAGTGACCAGAGCGAGAGTCTTAGTGTCCAAGGCCGACCCCCACCTTGACCCTTTATAGGAACGCCGATTAGCCATTACCCATTCACTGCCCCTCTCGTTTACTCACGATATGGTCTCGTTTACTCACGATATGGACCTTATCTCATAATACGGAAGGGTCCCGTCTTCAAAAAGACAGATTCAAGCAATAATTCAGTTAGCATTCTTTTTCTAAAGATTTTTTTCCAGTTTATCGAGATATTAGCTGGGATTTCCTTCACAGATCGACTCGTGGTTGTCTAGCACAGATACGAGAATGACTCTGCTTGTTTTTCATCATTGGGTTTGTACCCGCCTGGTCAACGATTACTCGTTCTCTCCATTTCTCTCCTCTCTCTCTCTCTCTCTCTCTCTCTCTCTCTCGACAAACTTGCACAGTCAAGGTCGGTGGCTATCTAGCTCTGTTTTATCGTCTTCCATCCTATCGGCGAATTTCGAGAATAGAGAACAAATGGAGATATGACACCCGCGTAATGGTTGATTCTCTATCACTGGCGGGCTATACTAATCGGTAGAGTAACAATCTGGTTCAAACAATTTCTCCTGATGGCTAGTGATATCTAATAGAGATCACTTGAAATTATGAGAACCAGAGTTACTCAAACAGGCGAATAGAAGAATGAAAGACAAAGCTCATCTAGGATACAATATACAACAACAATACAATTCTGGCAGTTTGGGCGGGGATTATTGCAAGAGGCTATACAACGGTGATTACAAGTGAATTATTACAGTATCTCTGAAATCTGGGCCTGAGTCAGTTTTCGATTGATCCTACAGTACTCTAGACTCTCCAGGGAATGGCTCCAGCCTGCATGAGTCTCTTCTCGAATTCTCCATCGTCATCGAGTTGCTTGATGTCATCGTAACCTCCGACGAATTGACCGTTGAGGAAGAGTTGAGGGACGGTGCGACGGCTGCTCAGGGTTTCGAGGAAGTCCTAAAATAGTAATAATTGGTTTTAATTATTTCTTCCTTCGCCTTTTTTATGCATATATTTCTAGTTTTCACACAAGATGTGGTCGAGTGTTCAGTTATGTAACATGAACAGTTCCACTCGAGTTGAAGCTCGATCAAAGGAAGCCGAATCCCCACTGTTTTTCAGTTTCCCTTCTCTTCCTCATTCAGTACACACAGTTGGTTCTCGAATGGACTCTCCGCTCTGAACTCCTTGTGAATTGGGCTAATAAGGTTAGTAGAAACGATCAAGAAGACTTATGCAGTTCTGTGAAGCTAATCGCATCTCGATAATTGTCCCTTCTCTGACTATAATGAGACCAGTGAAACTGCATAATTCCCATTTCCGCCGCCTAAGGGTCACCACTGTTCTACTTATTTTCTGTGATGATTAGACAAAGCGTTCGCCGATAGGAAAACCGTTCGCAGTGTAACAGCGAAATGTTGCATTGACTGATCAAGTTTGCATTGGTGATGTGATCAGTGAATTCGTGTAACTGTCTAGAGAGTATGGGATATTCAGATAGTCAAACTCAATCAGCCCACTCCCTTATCGATACGCATTCCGTTCCTCCCTAACTTGGCGAAAAAGTATGCTAAATGGGGATGTATTCGTTCTCAGGTGATTAAAGTTCCGAAAGACACAGTGGCTCTTCTCATTTCACGCACTGAACAAACGGTGCAACCCGAGATGGTGCAGAATAGCGAGAGTCTATTCTTACTTAATGTACTCTACTCGTGATTAGTATTCATCGAATTCACCGGAAGAATGATCGCATGCGGACTCGATAGCCGTGAAACTGCGTACAGAACCGAAAAGAAACAGCCGCATCTCCTTCCCACACTTCCGGGTGTTGCACGGCTATTACACTACACGGTAAGAGAACCCTTCTCCCGCTTTCAAGCTCTCCGCAGAACGGGAGAAAACGTGACGGGATGTGCGTGCGAAAGAGATCCCCGCAGTACCCTTCTTAGGCGAAATTTCGTTTCGTGATTTGCTCACGGACGCGCATAGGAAGGCATCAGTTAGATCTGATTAGTAGGCCAAATACTAAGCTATCCCCAATGATTCCGGTTGATTCTGATTCAACAACTTATGATATATCAGTTGTTGCTATATCATTCACAAACCTGCATCTCGCTCATCTGATCCTCCTTGTTCAGCTCGACGACCTTCATATCGTCGATATCGTACTTGGTGAGGAGCGACTTCAGACGTCGAGAGTACGGACAGTACGTCTTCGAGTAGATCATTACCTGGAATAGGCAGATTGCATTCAAAATCGGTTTTAGGATAAGTTTCAGGTAATATGATCAACCGAACTTATGCGAACTATCAATCAGCATTGCGGTATCTAAGCATCTGTACGTGAAAGTTGTCGTCGTCCACCATAGTTTGAATGTTTGATCATCGAAATCTTCTTCGAGTCCCCATCTCAATCAACTCATCAAACTCCACTACGCCTCCACACTTCCACGTCCGCTGCTCTTTTAGTTCTCACTTGCAAGTGTGAGTTCCCCGTAGCTTTTTCACCGTTCTCATTCCCCGATCTCTCTTTCCTTTTTCTCTAACTTCCGCCCAGACTTCATCTTCCTTGCAGTGATAGATCTGCGCCCTCTTTATAGTGCAAGGCAATCAAAACTGAATGATGGTCGAAAGTCCGTGTGAAACGTGGAGAGACTATGAACTTACTCGATGAACGTTGATATCGTCCTGAATAGCCGTCTCGAGTTCCCACTGATCCTTGAGCGGCTTGGAGGAGGCGATCTGGGAGATACGATATCTTAGAAGGGTACTGTATCCTAGAGGATTACTGTAGTCTACTGGGATACAGTAGTGGAACATGGAGGAATCTCTGGAATGCACACTCACCACAGCAATCAAGGCGAGGGAGCAGAGCCGGAGGAGCGGAGTATTCATGATGGAGCTCTGAATGGGAGAGAATGGGGCGAATGGCTGTGATAGAGAGGAGGAGGCGGAACGAACAAGCGAGAAGAGGGGAACAAGACAGTTTGGAACCGTCTGACCAGTGCGTGAAACTCGATAGTGGGGAAGTTGGACGGAGAGCCTTTCAGAGACGGTTAGAGGTGATGTGAAATCGAGAGAGAGACGGTGCTTGAATGGCAGCGCGGCGCCAAACCGGACGTTATACTATACTGATGGGAGAGGAAGAGCGGAGAAGAGGAGAAGCGTGTGCATCATACACGCGGCATTCTCGCGTTTCTCCAAGATTTCGAGCATTTGTCTGACTCTCTTCAACTCCCATAATCTCTCGGTGTATCTGACGAGACATCATGGAGATTGCAGAGAGTCAACGATTTTACAGCGGGAAGCTATTCTAGCCTTCAACCCTTCACAATCTCATGGGAATTCGCAACAGCTGCTTCAGTTTGAAAGTGATCGTTGTTCATCAGGTAGAAAGAGAAGTCAAACACAAGAACAATGCAACGCCAATGCAGGACCTAAGTGATACCAAGGGGAAAGAGGTGAAAGGCCAACGAAGACCTGGGAGAAGGCTGATGGGAGGTATGGTACTCGATGTAACAGGGATGGGATCTGATTATGACGAAGAACTATGTGAGGAAGAGAGAAGGAGCTGATTGGTCTGTAATCTCGAGGGGATATCTGAGGAGGGGATCAAGGGGTACTGGCAAGATCTGATAAGAGAGGGTCTGGGATGGGACCAATTACCTGATTCTCATCGGCATGATCAATCACCAGGTTGACAGGTGAGAGAGCATGGGAATCGAGGAGAGTCAATTGCCCTATACTAGGAACTCTGTGCAAAAGAGAGCAGGAAGCTGTAAAGGTTCGGTCGCTCGTGCGCCTTTTAACGTAGTGCATACCGTATGGGAGAGAGAGAAGAGAGGTGGGAGGAGAAAGGAACAGCACGGAAGGAACTGATTATGGGACGGAGGGGTTGAGCTACCGATGATACAGGAGGAAACACTCGTTCGGCGATATACACTAATTATACAATATTATACGATACAAAGATAATATCTATTCCACGCGCTTTGAACTGAATTGAGAACGCGGAATGTTCGAGTTCGAAATAAGATTAGGTCTTGAACGTTCGGATCACATCTTGCATTGGTTTCCGACAGATGGGGCAGCCTCGACCGAGCTCCTTAAATAAGAAGAATTGTTAGAGAAGAAGGGGGCGAGACGCGATTCAATTATGCTGATGGTATTGCATTCCTACACCACCCACTGACACGATCTGGCACGATTTTCTATTACAATTGAATCAGATTCCAGCGATTCTCTCTTTTCGTGAAGCCAATTCAGCGTGATTAATTCGCATTTCCGCTTGTTTTTGCACGTTCATTGCAAAGCTTTGCCTTGGTAGAGCAGCAGCAGCTTTTTCATGGCGCCGCATTGTCTAGATCGAAAGAACCGCTTCCTGCTTGGATTACAACTCACTGTCAATCTAACGCCGTTTTTCTCTACTCCTCACTTTTTCCAATGATCATCGCAGTGTTCAAACAACCTCTCACTCTCATCACAACTTTGTTCCTGCTCTCAGCGGTTTGTTGTTTATTGGTGTCAATCAGTGATCGTCTAGTTGATTGAAGAGCGAAGGGACTGGGGTTGCGATTTGTGGTTCAAGAGTTCAGCAACATTTTTCGCATTCTCTACCATCCTTCTACAAAAAGTCAACTAAAAATGGCAATGGCGGCTGGAAATCTACTTGAACATCGAGCTATAGTTCAGTGGTTTTTATCCACATCTTGAGAGATCAAAATCAAGAAGGAATCAGTGAGTTGGATACTCGCCTTCGTCTGCAATGCACACTCGTAGCACATGCACATGTGGCCGCACGTGTAGATGACCGAGTTGATCGGCGCCGCCATGCACACTGAAAATAAACGATTTATTCGAAAAATCGGAATAAAATCTATTCAATAGTTCCCAAAAAAAAATCCGAAAAAAATCAGAAACCTTGGCGTACCTGTGCACTCCTCCGCCTCGTCCGTCAATGTATTCGACGCCATCGAACCTGCCACTGAGACATCCGGAGAAGGCGCTCGAGGAGTGATTACTGGTGGCCTGCAATTTGCATTATTTAGCTATTTTTTTTAAACGAGAATATGTTTTGGTAAAAACAATAACAAATTTAGCTTACTTCGGCCGTGCTGGAGGCGCTTCAGTTGGTGGTGGAATGGATGGAACGAAGCGAGGCGTCAACGATGGGATCGAGCTGACCCTGAATTCATTATTTAAAAAAAGCTAAAGAATGAAAAAAATAAAGACACTTACGGTGGCGGAGCTGGTGGCCGTCTGAAGGATGCTGGAGGGAGGGTAGGGGCTGGTCGAGATGGAAGAGCGGGGGAAGATTCGCGGTAGGAGAGGCCTGAATTAATTGATTAATTTCGTGAAACGCATAATTCATAGTATGATTTTGGTTGATTCATCTATTAATCCTCACCAGACGGAGTCAACGGCGGCGGCAGGGGCGGGAGGTCCTCATCGTTGATATTTCCCGTGAGAAGATCAAGGATGGCTCTGTCTCTGCGCGCAGGCAGAGGAGGACGGATGTTGACAGTTCCCGTGCCGGAGTCCACTGAAAATATTTAATTGATTTAGTTTTTTTAAATTTTTCTTCTTTTCTAACTATTTTTTTGTGTTGCGAGGATATTTTGTCTCATTTTTATGAGTTAAGCAGAAAAAAGAAAACTAAAGCTGAGAAGATTCCCTATCTGGGGAAGAGATCGGTTTTTTTTTGTTGTTTCTGTTTTCAATCTTAAAATAGGTGATGAGAAACAAACTCGTGATGGAAGTGCTGAAGTTCCTCGACAGACCGCTGACGTCATTGGCTGCAACGGAAATGAGGATGAGTAATCAGTCATCTCCCTTTTCAATTCACTTGATCTCTATTTTCATGTGACCGACAAGAAAGTACGCGATGTATAGAGGGCCTCGCTCGTGAGTTGGGCCAATTCATCGTACCACGAAAAGGTCGAGCAGACAAGTTATCGAGATTTTATGGTCAAGAGAGGGATATTGGAGATGAGATCAGCAAATTTTACTGACGGAATTGGATTTGACTGATTCATTAATTTACAGTGAAACGATCTCTGATTAGCATGTCGTTCGATAATTGATTTAATTATTTTTTGCTACTGATTAGTATTAATCTTGAGAATCGATTAGAATTACAAGGATAGACAATTGATCGGAATTCGATGATTGAATTATTGTGTTTCTGATTTTTTCCTCTTCTTCAACCCATCCTCAAACTCACAATCAATGCTCGGTCTGGTCGTCGGTCGGGGAGGCATAGCCACGTGCGTTGGCATCATCGTCTCCGATAGTCTAGATGAAGAAGCAGCGGAGTGCGGAGATCGAGATCGACTAATCGGCGTGGCTCCTGAATCAGGGATTGATTAGATTAAATGTATCATCGATTTCAGTCTCTGATCAAATTAATAGAATTAAGATAGTACCGATGAGCTTAATTGCTTGCGTGGATCCATAAACATCGAAGTAGAAATAAAGTTGGAGTGAGTTGTCAACGTAGATGAGGGTGCGTGGGGGACGATCGTCGATTTGGATCTTGAGCTCGGCTGCAAATATTTTAAAATTAACTTTTTTTATGAATTTGAACATGTTATTCATCAGATTGCACTTCTTTGCGCGTTTTCAACGAAATGTCAAAGAGAATGTATAATAAATTATGACCTCACCCTTATCCGACACCCAGAAGCTGAGCTTCGTGTTCACTGGCGGCTTATTCGCGACGTCCTTGATTCCGACGTACATATCCGGGAAGTTGACCAGATCGGAAGAATCAGCTGGTAACTCGACTCCTCGAAGAGTAGCCGGATCTTGACAGGTCAATCCCACTGCGAGTCCGCCCGTGTAGAGATCGAGTACTTTCGTGATCTAAAAATGATAAGCATAAATTATTTTCATCCCCTTTTGAATCAATTTTGCCAGATAAACTCTGCAACTCCCACACTTCCGGTTGTTTTGGCACACACCCGAGAGAGTAACATGATACTCTCCTCACTCGTTCCAATTTCGTCCCTTCCCGTTCAAGGTGAATGCAAGGGCTGGCTGACACTCTGCACGCACATCTTGGACAAACAAATCGCCTCTTGTTTTCCAACCCGTGTGCTAACAGTGCTGGTTTAGGAACGATAATCGGACTTTTTGACAGTCTAAGCGGAACAATTATCGGAAATAATCTACAGGGGAGTGTTAAAAGTGTGCTGAAATTTGGCTGGGAGAAAACTCACCTGGATCGTAACCTTCTCATTATTCGCAACAGGTCGATCAGTGAATACGTATCCGTGACTGTACTCATCCTCTGATCGACTAGCAATTGTTCGTCCATTCGAGAGAGTGATGTGTCTGCCGACTACGCGGTGGAAGGTTATTGATGCTGAAAAGTCGTACATCATTCTTGGAGAACTCACTTTACAGTCCCATAATTATTTAATTGTGGAGAAAGTTCATCAGAAATGATGCCAAGTTTCTCATCCATGCAATTCCGAACAATCGACAAGATCAACTGTTTTTTTTTTCTCAATCCAATCTTTTTTTGGCAATCACATTACACCCTCCATTCAACAAGAAACGTGTTTGATACTCACGACTGGTCGAGCTTGACAGGTCTCCATTCACATGTGATTCATGGGCGGGTAGAGCAGATACTGAGGGAGGTGTTCGTGGTCGAGGAGGAATGATGAGAGTGGGGGCTATTGTTGAGGATGACGCTCGAGGACGACGAGATGTTCGGTGCTCGGAGGGATCTGGAGCGATCAGAGATCATCTTACGGTTAACTATTAATACAATTAGTACCTTCAGTCCCCATAAGATTTTGCAGTGTGTAAGGAAGAATCAAGGAAGCTAGAATCAAGCCCAAGCCTCCCTGCAGAAGTGTCAAGACCCCGGCGTCCAGTGTAACTTTTCTAATCCCCTCCAAGATCCATTACCACTTCGCGATCCCCTTCCCTTCTTCTTCTCAATCAAACTACAGCAATCGTCGTCATCCCGATCGATTTCGAAGAAGGAGGGGAGAAACATCGGGGAGAGAGAAAGACGCTACTAGAGGAGTGAGAAGTTGTCTCTGTTTGCATCTACTCGTGTACAGAAGAGTGTGGGGGTTTGATCAGAAGTTCCGGAGAGAAGAGAGGGTTGTGGACACTGTTAGCCACTTTCTAGCCGCCTACTAGTGAACTCGAATTGCAGAAATAAAAGAGAACTCTATCCCTTCAAGGTTTATCACTCTACCCTTTACAGCGGATCTCGTTTCTTTCTTAGATACTCGGTGAAAGTAAACGAATTCTACCCCCTATCAGCTCTTTCCACTTCACTTTTTAAAAAATACACTCTCTCGAAATAAAAAAAAGTGTAAAAAACAGAATGACAAATAATTGATTTATTAATTAATTTATTAATTAAACTCACCAATAAACTCGACAGCAGTGCTGTTTCCGTAGATGTCGACAATTACCCATAGTGGAAGCGTGGTGTTGATACCCATGAGGAAGAGACCCTGCAATTATCGATTATTAAAAATAGTTTGATCACGATAGTTGGAGGAAAAATTATATGAGAATCTCCTGATATTTTCTAGCTCAATTTTATATTTTTCTTACAGGATTTTATGTACAATTTGCCGTCAAAGTCTCCGTTGTGTACCTTTTGCTGTCCATTGACGCCGTAGTACAATTCGCCCTCTGCATTGACGTAGAAGTGGAGGATGTTTCCCTCGACTGAGTATCGCTCAGGAAGGGCTTTAGCCCAGTAGCCTTCTTTCGAGGAGAGATCAGGGCAGGCGAATCTGAAAATCAAACGTTTTTATCCAATATTTGATTTCATACTCAATTTATGCGATTTTTGGTGAAATCAGTTCATTCGTACAACAAGATGAACAGAGAAGTGTCCGAGGTGTGATTTATCCGATCCATCTACATAGTGCAATCGGTCCCTGCACATCCAATCAGGAAGCTCTCCAAGTGCAAGTGATGTGATTTATCGCCTGATCTCAGCCCCGATCATCACGAGATTCATCCTTTGGGTCCTCACAGGACTCTGGAATCCTCTCCTCATTCATCTCTCTCTCAACGCAGTCAAACAGAGGGAGAGATCGTGCTATTTTGAGAGAATCAGATGGTACTTCTCGAGACAACTGTCGTGCTGTGTTCTCATCAATCGCCAAGGGTACGCAGACTCTCGTTGTCAGATCAGTTGATAGTGCACGAGACTCGCTGATGCAGTGAAGGGCAGAGGAGCAAAACACGGGAGGAGAACTACTTCCACAAAATTTTCTGTTTTCGAAAACCCGTTGCAAAAACTGAACAACAGTTCACTTTAGTCATCTGGAAGTCTCCAAATCCCAATCAATCAAACTACAATAAAAGCAGTAATTGCTCCGAACGCACCCATCAGCTTTCAATCTAATCCATCTGTCTCAGATCAGATCAGTCTATTCTCCTCACAACAACTATCTGATCTCTCCCGTTCCTCGAGATTGATCTCTCTCCAGGGGGGCAAAACAATTATCGCGTCTCTCTCTCACTCTCACTCGTCGTATTTCGGAGTGAGAGGCAATGACCCGGCTCACAAACAATCACAGAATGATCGAGACTACTACTTCCTCAAAGCTCGTGATCTCTCTTGCTAACCTGCACAACAAAAGCTGCAAGAATAGCAAAACCTCGTAAACACGAATACTAATGAATATAATTAGACGCACTTATCTTTCACTGATAATCCCTTAAAAAAATCAGGAACTTCTCTAAAAAACTAAAAACTAATAAACTATTTTCCAATATTCATGCAAAAAATATGCACTCACTTCGGAACCTGCGTATTCCTATACGTCTCTGGATCGATGTTTGTTAATCCGAATCGAAGAACGCCCGACCAGTTGGTGGCCACCTCGCACTGCTTGATACAAACGTTCTCGTCGAGTCCTATCGGCCTGTAAAAAAGACTTTCATTCAATTCGGATTAACTTGTCTTCGACTGCTTTGGCTGGCTCAAAAATGAGTAAAGTACGGAAAAATGAATAATCATACCTATTACTGAAGGCTAATCCCTTGCAGAATGACTCATGCCTCCTGGCCAGCCTGCCACTCTTCTGCAGGGATACATTCGTGCCGTGAATGGAATGGAAAGTCTGAAAGCACGCTATGATTCACTGACGCCGTCTGTTATCACTCACTGGTTGATACTGACTCTCTCAATTTCACATGATCTCCCATCCACTTCATTGCACAAAACTGATCCCACTTCCGAAACCCCATCGATAAGTTGCTAGTTTCGTCACTCGTCCTCCCCCTCTTCTCTCAATCTCAATCCATGACTGGAACCTCTCTCTCATTCCTCCTCTTCTCTCTCCATCCTAGCGGATGCCTCGTCACATTACGCCAGTGGAGAAGAGGGCGGATGGAGAGAGAGAGAAGGGGGAGCCCACGCTTTGACAGCAGACAAAAAGAGGAGATGCTTCTGCTCTGAGGGAATGGAGAAAAGCAAAGGCCAGATCGGATTTCGAAAGAGGGTCAGGCGAATGTTTCGGAACGGAATAAACAAGGTTGAGATCACTTCAAGTCTCTTTTCAACTTCCGGTCAGATCAAAAATCTCTCTTTCTCTATAAAAAAAAGATTCAAATACTCACGAGTTGTGGTTGTCGCAGCTCGGAAGTGCCTTGATTGATAACAGTGGAGTCGTCGATCTCACCCAATGAGCCGACGATCATATCTGAAAGGAAGATCTTAAGATTTTTGTTTTTAAAGTCTAAATAACTTAGAAAGAAACATAGAAAGATCTCTAAAATGTTGAGTTGTTTGATCAAAGACTAAGCAAATTGTGTAGAGATGATGACAAACGTTTCTGATTCTCAATTTTGCCTGTTCTTACGCAGGAAAGACAAACTTAGAGGGGAAAGGGACAGGAAAATTGAGAACACGCTCAAGAAGGAAGACTACGTTGCACAACAGGATTGCGAAAGGAAAACAACGAGTAGCGCCGGGTACATTGGGTATTTCGTAAGACGTTCTCCAGAAAGACGTAAGCATGGAGGGTAAGTTGCCAACTGAACCTGCTGAGTCAGCTCATGGCAAAAGGCTGAGACACGTTTTCGGAGGTGTGTGTGTGACTAATATAAGCGGGCCGCGTTAGCAATCGTCTAAATCTCTCCATTTCTCGTGCTCTCTCACTCAAAATAACTAGTAAAAAGCATATGAATAAGAGGGAATCAGCCCGCCTGCTCTGATGCAATCACATTTAGTACGAAGGGGGAAGGTGCAAGGAGGGGAAGAATGGAGGAGGGAAGGAGTGTGAGAGGGACTGGAAGGGAAGAGATTGGGAGGAAGGAGAGGGAAGGAGGGAGTGACTGATAAGTGGAGAGAGACGCCGATGGTCAACTGATCGGGCTGCTTTGATCGCCTTAGCACTTTGACGAAATCCGGAAATGGTTAGTGCTTCTCAAATACTTCCACAAGGTTCTGTTTAAAGATTGTAAACTTGTAAGTAATACGAATAAGATTAGAGATTTAAGAATAGTCTGATTCTCAAACAAGTTCGTGTTCGTTTCTGGACCTCTGACACTCCTGTTGTACGTCTGAATCCGATTGACGACCTCGTCGATTGATTCGCACTCGTAGTAGGAAGAGGGACGGGAAGCTCCCGATTCGGGTGAGGAGAGACGAGAGGAGGGAATGTCCAAGGCAGGCATTGAGACGGAGGTAAGGGGTCAACTGAGATTGGAGAAGAAGAAGAGGGGAGAAGGGAGTAGAGAAGTCAGGGAGGAGGAGTGATCTCCCTTGATCCCTCGGAAGTCAGAGACGGCATGGGATCGAGAGAATTTGAGAGAGTCTGATTGTTCGGGGATGAGGTGAGGAGGGAGCAGGGAGCAATCACTCTCTTGATCCTACACTGCTTCTCGTCAGAAGGGGAGAAGTAGAGAGGACGAGGAACGAAGAGAGATAGACGAATATCGAAGAAGCAACTGACATGCAGTCGAGGAAGGGGAGAAGGTCGATGAACTGTCATGTGAGAAGAGGACAGAAGAAAGATCATGAGGGATTGATCGTGAGATGTGAAGAAAAACGAGCAGAGGGAGAACTCACGAGGGCAGTTCAGAGGTCTAATAATCAACGAGCGCCTAAAGTCTAAGCCCTAATTTTCGAAAAATTTAAAATATTCCCGAGAAACTCATGTGGATCGATCCTAACAGATCGAAGGTGGATCGCAGTAAAGTTACGAGAACTTTGGGTTGAATCAATAGGCAAACAGTGGGAGCGCGGAGCACTATTTCGGTGTGGATGACGAATGTTCGAGAAAAAGTCGGGACTGATAGCGGGTATCACTCTTCCTCTCTTATCATTGACTGTTCATGCGGCCACTGTCATTATAATAGCACTGTATACGAAAGGGCCAGTGTTACTGGTATATTTTCTCTTTTTTAATGAGTTTCGCTATAGTAATAACGAACTATACGAAAAGACGGCCGGAAATCACTCGGAATGTGACTTTTGACGTGAAAGTGTGACGTATATTACGACATCTCCGATCAGACCCCAGACATTGATGAATCTATTGTTTATCGAAATGGCCCTGGCTGATCTTTGTTCGGTTTTTCTGTTTCACTGCTCGCGAATCCTATAGGGGATAGAGGGGCTGTGTCAATACGCAGATCAACTGGCGTTCAAGGAAGGTGGCAAAGTATCGATTGGTTACTGTATATGACCCAGTTCTGAGCTCGTTCGATGATCAATGACCCGTTATAATTAGCAGTGTTAGGGAAACTTAAGTCACATCCAAAGTGAGAAAAGATCGAACTCGAACTGCATACGGTTGGCACAGAACTGTCTACTCCGTTCTGTTATTACAAGGTCATTCTTGCTATTCTAAGCAACTTCGAGCTCCGATTTGGAAATGAGTTTTGTATTACAGTAACCTGTTTTCACACGGATGGTGATATCTAGCCCATAATCTCCGTAATACTAGATAATGCTTGTTATTGTCTCCTCATCCCTCGAGAGACTGCAGCTCACCTCGCCGACTGCTGTTGTTGCCCATTGCTGTGAGGATGGGAAGAAGCCGTGTGATGAGAGGAGAGGGAGAGATCACACGGCCCTACAATCGAACAAAATCCATATTACTTCTCGGAAACGAAACGGTCGTGGGTAAATACTGCAAGGACAGTAACGTAATATCGCTAAAGCGTTGGCAATAACACGGAATTATTACTACTCGGCAAGAAAATAACGCATTTCGAAGAACATTGGTATGTATTTATATAGCAGTGACCAAAAGAGTGATGAAAACCCATACGAGGACATTTCGAAGTATGATTGATTGTATATTTATTGGTACAGACACCGGAAGACGATGACAATCACATGCAGAAGACAACATGATTAGGGAAGGAGCGAAAGTGAGTGGAGGAGAGGTTCAGGAAAGTGATCAGGAAAGGATCAATGCGACTGGTTTGGAAAAGAGCCGACGAATCAGAAGTGGAAGGAGAGAAAGGGAGTGTGTTTGTTGACTGATTGAAAGAGTGCTTTCGGATGGGTCTCCAGTTTCATTTAGGATTATACGAAAATCGAGAAGGAAAGAGGGGAAATGGCCGAAGAGTACTGGTTATGCGGGGCGCGTAAATTGAGTGGAAAGGAAAGGAAAGGAAACAAAAGAACGCGGAGAGTTCTCTTCTCCTGTCTCTTCTCTATGCCGAGAGTTGTTGGAATCGTAAACGAGAGCGAGAAGAGAGAGAAAAGAGGGCGAACGAAGTAGAGCAATAGTTATTGAGTGGAATGAACAGGATGGGACGATCAAATGGACCGTTCAAATCGAGGAAAGATAGCCACTCAACCGTGATTAGTGTCGGAATCGTCCCCTGAGGATAGAATAACTCCCTTCGACTATACGAAAGTCGTGGATATGAATGAAAGCGAGGAATAAAAGAGCGAAGGCGATGAAATGAAGAAGATCAAAGGAATAATGCAAGCCAGAGGGAAGGATGAATGGCCTCGCATTGCCACCCAGCTGGCCTTCCCCTCTTAGCCCATCTCTCTTACCGTAACCTAACAATCGCGGCGGGAGTCCCTAGGCCGCGATCTCTCACTGTGTTTAGCGGGAGAGCCAAGGTCAAATGTTTGAATAACAATGCTTTAAATAAAGAATTTGACCTATAAACACATTTCTCTTAATAAAATCACTGTGGAATCGAAAAGTGAGGCTTTTGCCATGATCTGGGACAAAATTGTGCTATTGGGGTGCGAAAAGGATGACTTGTGTGCCCTTCGCTCTCTTCCCTCAGTGCTTGTCCTCTGTTTGTTCACAGCTACTTCTACACGGAGCGAAGACGACCTCGTTGTTTCACGATATTCAAGACGATGGTAAGCCACACTACTCAATTCTTCCTTCAATCAACCCATTTTTATTCACTTTTTGAGCTGAAATGCTTCCAAAATGATATAAACTGCGAACCGTTCCTTTGAAGCTTCTTTTTGAGTAGTTTCAATATTTTTTGAATTCATATAATTATATTTTCCCTTGGAAACTGCTCGAGACTCTCCAATCCCGCATTGATTGGGGCCTCCTCTCAAGTGGATGCGTACCCATCCATCCAACTCCCTAATGAGTCCCTTTCTCTCCCTCTCCCAGCCTCTATCCGATTTCCTCCTTTCATGCGTATCACTGGCTGCGTTTCGAGGAATGATTTAATTCCTGAAACTCTCAGACCGAGCGAGAGAGCACGGGAAATCAAGAGAGTCCGTCCAGAATGTATCCATTTGTGTATCCATCCATCTGAAGCGGGGCCTCGCTCTGATTCCCACGGGACTGTCTCCCCTATCCCTTCCCCCTTCTCCCTCTTCCCCTCCCCAATTCAGACTGCCCATCACTCTTTCCTGCGCGAGTTTCCCTTATTTTCCCGGTTTCTGTTTCTCGTGAGAGCCGGGAAAAGCAAATCCGGCTATCCGGGGAAGTTGTAGTTGTGTTTTCTTTGCCTGATCGTATCTGTTCCGCCTTCGTATCCGCCTTCTCTATATAGAATATGCCAACAAAGCCATGGTTCCCTGCAGTTATTTCAATAAAATCCCAATTAATATATGGTATAAGTCATTGATGCTGTGAACGTGTTTATTTTGAATCAGGGTTGATTGTAAGATTTCCCTTCGCTGATTGTACCTCCTTTCACAGTCGCCATGAGTAACTTGGTCAGAATCTCTTCGTCAGGAAGAGTGTGTGAAAAGAAGAGAGCAATGCTCACTTCTTCTCTTCCCGAAGAAGAATAAGGAGGTTAGGTCTCTCCATTCCGCCTTCTCTCTCGTCTTCCCTGGTTGAAAGGGGACGATTCTTAGGCTGGAGAGTGACGAGTCTCTCCGTAATTGTGCGTGTCTTCCCGTCTTCTTCCCCTTCCTTCTCTTCTATTCTGTTTGTCCCTCATCTCCGACTTCTTCGTCTCCTTCTCCACTCCGTTCTCTTCTTCTTCTCTTCCTCCTCCTCCTCCTCCTCCTCCTCCCCGTCCTCCTCCTCCTTCCCACCATTGGAAATCGAGTCTTCTGGACTGGAAAGTCGCTCGCGCACTCAATCAGTTGCGAGTCCTTTTCTTTCCTCATTTTTGCTTCTTCAAGATTCAGCTTCTTCTTTCTTAGTCGATGACGAGGTTGTCAGTTGCACGCATTCAGCTTCAAGTTCTTTTATCTTTCACTATCATCACAGGGCCCAAGATTCAGCTGCACGCACTTTGATCACTTTGTGTGTAGTAAGACTTGCCAGATTACGCAGTAGTAAAGTAGTATCGTGCACAAAACAATGCATACAGTATTTTCGATGAGATTTTTCATTCATGATTCTACAATTTTTCATTCATACTTTCATTTATTTTAGCAAAATTATGTATTGGATATGTAAAGAATTAACAAGAACACTATTCAAATCACCATCATTTAGACTTCTTCAAACTCTCCCCGCCGCATATACTCTGTTTGATGACAGAATACTTCAAAAGTACGCTTACCGTCCGTGATTGGTCATAGATTTCGAATTTCAATTACATTGCCGATTGAATCGTTCCATTTGATCCATAGAGCATGCAGTATGCTTAGAGGAAGACTTTTTCCATCCCAGATTTTCATGACCTAGTTGTAGAATTCATTCAGAAATTTTCCTCCGTACTGAAGCATTCGAATGCAATCGAAAATCTGAGACGATGACTAAAAAATCGCTTCGTCGTATCATAACTACCGGACTTCTTCCCTCCATTCGTTTCGCGCATCCCGCATCTAGCTGTCGAATCGAAGCTTCCGCTTTCACACCGATCGATCACGCGTAAGCGTATTGCTTTTCTGAATCGGTTTTGATTTGCTTAACGCTACTAATGAAGGCGGACCAGAGAGGAGTTCCCAACAATATTCTTACTTGGCCAGGAACTTGTCGCATTGTTGAGCTTATTTCCTCCGAAAACTCTCCCGAAACCCACGAATCTCTCCTTCTTCCCCAACTCTCGCCCCTGTTTTTGACAGTGTGTCTGATTCTGACGCGCGAAGCCTTACCATCCATCTTTTTCTAAGCGAACTCTTCCCATTTTGTGCAATCTCTCGATTTGTCGAGCCAGCGATTGAGTGTACAAAAGGAAGAGAGTACCCCTATTCGTCTAACCGAAGACCTCTATTCCAGAATGCTCGATAAAGAGCCTCCGCCAGTAACGAGAGCGGCCGCCTCCACTCACTTCCGGTATGTATTCACACCTTTTACTCTCTAGAATGCTCAGTTTTTTACCACTTCTAGGAATCTTTGTTGTACTGTTATCTTTTGTGGGAATAAATTTTTTTTGTGTTTTGATAACTAAAATAAAATTTGCTCTCCAACCACTACCGGTATGTATTCACACTTATTTACTCCTTTGCTTCACAAACGAGTAGAAAAATAGCTCCGTATTGAATAAGATGCTCACTTTTACAGTGAAATAGTTTTAAAAAATCACTTTTCGTCAAAATCCACTTCCTGTTTCGCCAAATTCACACGTACTGCTTCATATTCCTCTATTTATCTCCAGTCTAAGCTACTGCGTTTTCCTCAGAAGTGGCCAGCAGTAGCTTAGTAATTGCAGAGGGTTTTAATTTGGGCAATAGGATTGGGAAAAACATGAACGCTATTGAAATGGAATGGATTGAACCTCAGAAATATCTTAATTTTAGAAGTGTTCTTTGGTCCCTCGTGAACTGGTAGGCAGCCATATGGCTAAGACTCCCCGTTAATAACTCCCTGCTCATCTCTCGATGAGAGATTTATATCTACCTCTTGTGCCTCTCCTTCTCCCTCTCCTCTCCCCACTGATTATAATCTTCAATCCCATGATACAACATCGTCTATCATTCCTGCTCACAACCTCCAATCATTGTTACCTTCCCTCTCTCCTTCCTCCTCCTTCTTTCCTTTTCTTCGCCCACTCATGAATTGGTTGCCTTGAAGGAATGGTCTGATTCTCTCCTTTCCACCTTCTCTCTCGCGGTCTGACTGACAGAATTTATGGTAGAATGGAGAGACAAGAACATTGCATTCAGAATGGCTGCCCCATCGTTGTATCCAATTCATTCATTCATTCCTCTTACCCTCCCGTTCTCTTTTCTCTCGCCCGCCCCTTCTCATTTTATCCCTTTTGAATAGTGGCTAAGTCTTCTCCTTCTTCCCCATTCCATTCCAACCAAACTTGCACATTCTCTTTCCCACTTTCTTCAGCCAAAACGGAATTTTCCTCTACTCTCTGCTTCTTGATTTGACTCAGTCCGTTTCTCCACTCGAGAAGAGAGAGAAGCTCTTTTCTGTTCTCTTCCTCTCTCTCTCTCGCCCTCCGGATTCAGCCATAATGCACTTAGTATTGGAGGAGGAGCTCTCTCCTCCTCTCCTTCTCCCGTCTCGATATATGAGAAAAATGCGCGGGCCTGGGAAACGCGAAGGGAAACGGAGACTCTGCTTGTAGTTAGCGCAGCTATTCTTTCATAAGACTCAGAGACTAAGGGCTTAGTGCGCGGGAGTCAACGTTTACTTCTTTCTTTGGATTCGTCTTGAGTACTTGACTTCTATCGTCTCAAAAGTCTCTCTGAGTCACTCCCTGACCATATCCGGTTTCAGAGGGATGAAGGAACTGCTCGCCACCATGGAGCCGCACACCGATGCAAATTCCGTCATCGAATTGAAGGTAAGTGATACGGTATTTTCGAAATCGCTATCGACCACTGACTTTTCTCATCTACCGTATTCCAGGAGCGCACGCACCTCCTGTGTGCTCGCTTTCTGGGTGGGGCGTGGAAGACCGCAGAACTCGAGGATATTCATCTACACAGAATCAAGTATGCATACCGTAATCCATTATGAAATGGCGCTAAATTTGGAGGTGCGTGCACGTCAAACTGGTAAATAAATACAGCACGCACGTAGGCTTGTGACTTTATTGACATCTTCTTGGAATAACTCTTGTATTTCTTGGTCTTCTCATAGCAAACGGAGGCGAGGGACCTTCAAAATCGATGGTTGCCTAGGGAAATATTCATGGCCCATTGTTTGGCTAACGCTATTGCCCCAGTCGTTTGTTGTTGTCGGTACTGAGAATAGCAGAACAGAGGAGTGAATTGCAGGGGCGTTAGCTGAAGATAATTATAGTAGTCGTATCGACTAAACTGTTCGACTGAATTGTAAATTGGTTGCTTGAATTCAATACTAAATTGCAGGGGCGGAATGAGCAACATGCTCTTCCTGTGCAGATTGAGTGAGAGACATCCACCAATCAAGAACGAACCGGATAAGGTGAGAATCGGAGGGAAAGACGACATCAATAAATCAGAAGATGCGATTAGGGTGTAATCGAATCAACGAATCCTCTCGAATCTCTCTGTCACAAAATGGAAACAATGTTGTTACTGAAGAACATCACATTCTCTGTAGTGTAGACGAGAATACTAGTTCCTTCTTTGCCTGAAGACGTATTTTCATGAAAGAATGCCCCATAAGATACAATAAAAACAAAATTGAGGTGATTTATCACTGCGTAGTGATGATTGAGGGGAGTGATGATTGACAGATTCTGGTATTTGTTCTCTGGGTTTGAGATTCAATCATTCAGGTGCTCCTCCGTGTCTACTTCAATCCCGAGACCGAATCCCATCTCGTGGCCGAGTCAGTCATCTTCACTCTCCTCTCCGAACGCCATCTAGGCCCGAAGCTCTATGGCATCTTCAGTGGAGGCAGACTCGAGGAGTACATTCCGGTATGTTTAACAGAAGGTAGAAGAAACGATACAATTACAGTAAGACCTGATTTTTAAATTGATTTAGTTGCTCTTATTCAGATACGGTAGGTGAATATGGATCAGGTGCTCTACAGATGGTGAAAGCCGTCAATAGAGTGACTGCCGGCTTTTAGGCTAAACATACGGTCAGGTGATGGATGTCAGTCAATACCGTGAAACCTGGTGCTTAGCTACTGCATCCTTGAGATACTTAGGCTTTCAGAGTAAATATGGGTGTCAGATGGTCCAGGATTCGAAATAGCCTTCAAGTCAGTGACTTTTAGGCTAAGTATAGGGATAGGTGATGGAGTCCGTTTAGCCGTCAATGAAACCTAGTGGTTAGCATCCTGGATAGATGGGGAACAGGAGCCATTCAGTGCAGTAGCCTTTAGTGATGTCCGGTTCCTTGCTTCAACGCCTCTCACTTAGACATAAGGTGATGTTCTTTGGTTCTTTCCTCCTCGAAAAGTGGCTGTCACGCTCCGATGAATGATTCATGGTATGCGGTGGTGGTGCGTCGTTCCCTTCCCGTCGTCCCGAGAGACCTGAATGTGGCTTGACTCTCCAATATGTACACTCTCAAGGTGGTAAGAGAAGGCGAGAGAGCATGGGGAAGTGAGAGAGTCAGGCTGAAGCCCCATTTCATCTGATGGATGATTCCCCACTTTTTTGCAGTCGCGTCCGCTTTCGTGCCGGGAAATCTCCTACCCAGCAATGTCGGCCAAGATTGCGAAGAGACTCGCGAAGGTGAGGGAGAAGGAGGAAAAATGTAAAGGAAATTGCGTTAACCTTTGTGCAAAATGGTATTTTTCTCGTATCCATGAAACCGAATGCTTCATAAAACTTCGTTCAGGTTCACCAACTCGAGGTTCCCATCTGGAAGGAGCCCGACTACCTCTGTGATGCACTCGAGAGGTTCGCATTTTCGCAACAGCTCTGACTAACTGAATAATACATGCATCTTATTGATAATAGAAAGTGAGAGAGTGTGGGATTCTAAGAGAAACAGACAAGATAAATTCCCACGAGATCGGCCCTTTCTCCTCCCTCTTCCTTGTCGTCGTGTGAAATATAGATGAGACGCACTCGTGTGCGCATGTTTCGACTGTGACGTCTTTCCCTCCCCGCGAAATGAGCTTTCGGATGAGAGAATGTTTCATTAGAAAACGCATTGTCTGGCTCGATATCTGACACGTTCACAAATAATAGAATAAAAAATAGTGAATTTACATAACAGATGGCTCAAACAACTGATGCTCACTCCAAGTGGCCAGAAGTGCTTCGAACTTCCCGCCAAGTATGGTGATCACGTCCCCGTCTCGATCACTTGCGATGATCTCGCAACGGAACTACTGTATCTCAGGTACCGTATCCCATTGTTCTTCCTACCATACCAATCGAGCTACAGTAGCTACAGTAATCCTTTTCATTCAGACACATGATCGGGCAGTCATCATCGCCCGTTCGCTTCTGCCACAACGACCTCCAGGAAGGCAACATCCTGCTGCCCAAGGGTTCTTCAGGTACGCAACTTCATTTGAACCCCAAGAAAAGGTGCTTCGGTGCATTGCATGAAGTGGGTGCAACGTTATGGTTACATTCCCACCTTTGGTACACTCGATTCTTCCTCTCAAGGGATAATAGTCAGGCTGAAGAATAAAGAATAGGGTGAAGGCATGCGGAAGTGGAATACGCTTTCTCTTCTCCTTTCTTCTCGCTGTTGGGTGCAAGGCCGAAAATAGACAACATCTCTGTTTCATACTCCATGCATCTATTGTTCTATAGGAGAAGTATCAATCGATATTTCGAAAGAGAAAGAGTCAAGAGAAAGAGAAGCTCAATTCCGGAACGAATAAATAATTCCAGGCAATATCCGCATGCCATCCATCTCTCTGAGCGACGGCGAATCTCTCACAATGGGCAATTCACTCTCGGCCTTCAATCCGGCGGATCCGAGATTGGTCCTCATCGACTTTGAGTACGCCAGCTACAACTATCGGTAAGGAAGTTGAAAGTAAACATGTTTCGAGTAAACTTCTGGTGGCTTACAGTGAACAATCAGGTGGGACGGGGACTTCCAGAAAGAATATCACTTTCTATCGATATCTGTTGGTTGACGGAAAGGGAGCGTAAAGATTTTCCCTTAAAAGTGACCGCGAGAATCACTTCAATCATCGTCATCTTCGACGGTTTCTGAAGGAAAGACGTCATCTCACAGTGGCCCAGTTGGCACCGCCTAGGCAGCGCCGTCCCAAAATTTGAACGTTTGGCATAGCCACATCTTTCGATGGGCCAGCTCGATCACTCACGTTTGAGAGTTCGGTAAGAACTGATAATGGAGCCGAGAGCGCGTCTCTTCTACACTATGATGCGTGCTAGACACGCCGAGTAGTACACCGCAGGGGGAGGGAAGCAGAGGGAAGTGATCCCTCTCCTCCCTCTATCTCTTCCTTTCTCCCTTCTGATCGGTCATCTGCGTCTCTCTCCATGGCGAGAGCGCCAGAGAAGCAGAACAGAGACTCCCGTCTTATCAATCTACTCCACTGTCACCTTTCCCTAGGAAGACAACGTACAATCATTGATTCCTTTCAGCGGTTTCGACTTCGCGAATCACTTCGTTGAATGGAGCATTGATTACGATGTGGATGAATACCCTCTCTATTCTGTGGACACCAACAACTTCCCGAGCAAGGAGCAGGTAAGGAGCAATCAGTACTACTAATCTCTTCAGCATACACCTTTGTTGTCCACAGCAATGATTAGTGATGTTTTCGATGAATGAGTGTTGGCGATTTGAGAGACATTCTCCTCAGATGATTGACTTCTTCGTCAACTACGTCCGCGAGAGTGATCCGCATGGGGACAATGCAGAGGAGGCCGCGGAGAAGATTTATGAGGTAGTCTATTGGAGTTGACAAGAAGATTGGGCTTGGAACTCGAACCGGAAACGTTTCTGGATGCCTAGAATCTCTCAGAGCTCGAAACCCTTCTTCTAGTAGAGCAAAGAATGAGTAGGGGAGATGATAAGCTCCTAATTGTTCAGGAAACCCTGCCCTTCGTGCCCGTCTCGCACATCTTCTGGGGCGTCTGGGGACTGCTGCAGGTGGAACTGTCGCCCGTCGGATTCGGATTCTCCGTACGTTACTCTCTCGGACCACAATCATTACTCTATTCTATTCTATTCTTTGTATCTGAATGACTAATTTTCGAAAAGCAATCAAGTTGATCCTTTGCAGGAGTACGGTCGCGAGCGCATCGCTCTCTACTACCAGAACAAGCATCTCGTCGCGGGCTTCGAGCACAAGCAGTGATTTGTTATCTTCACAATCATACATTTACTCCAACCTCCTATACCCAGAACCTATTCTTCCCTTACAGATACAAGTTTATGATCTTCCTTACTCTTGTAACCTTCTCTCTCTAGTCTACTATTTCTAAGCTTAGAGCGTGCAAAGATTGTCTAGTCCTTCTAGAGTCATCTTTACTATTCTAAGACTTGGATTTGCAGGCTTATTTCTTTCCGAGTCCTACTCATCATACTCACTTATTTGTGTTTCCCTTTCTCAACTATTCCTCCTCTTGACATCCAGAGTGAATTCCGAGTTGCCATAATTCCGATTTCCAACTGTAGTCGTGAGCTTTAGTCATTCGTCCCCTCTCTAGTCAGCACCCCCGCTCATCATTAGCACACTTCGAGTCAATATTTTTATTGTATATGCACAAATGCACGGTAAATGGAGAATAAATGAATTGAGTAGAAAAGGGTGAAAAGTAGAAAAATGAAAACGACATTCGCCTTCTGACGCTGTGATTCCAATAATAACAATCTACGTTGATATGGTCTCGATATAGTTCAGAATCGTCGTGATTCTTTGGACAGTAAGAGATAAACCGAGTAAAATGGGGCACTACTTATTATTATACGCTCTAGACATTTAGGTAGCACAAACGGAGACACGGAGCAATAGTTCAATTGCTTTCATGAAAAGTATGCATAAAGATAGTCTGATTAGTTAGTCTGGCTTGAGAAGAATATCGATTCTATTGATATCTATGGGTTTGCGGAAAAGAAGCAATAGGGTTGAATTTTGAAAAGTGACCGTGATTGATTCATTAATCTACGTCATCTTCGATGATATCTGGAGGCAAGACGTCATCTCTCAGTGGTCCAGTTGGCACCGCCTAAGCAGCGCCGTTCCAAAATTTGAACGTTTGGCAAGGCCACATCTCTCGATGGGCCAGCTCGAATACTAACGTTAGAGTTAGCTCTGTGAGAGCGACTGCCTAAGGTCCCGATATGCCGTCTCTCCAACCCAATAGTGTGTGCTGGACACGCCGGGTAACACACCGCAGGGGGAGGGGAACAGAGGGCAGTGATCCCTCTCCTCCCGCTCTGTCTTCCTTCTTGCCACCTGATCAGTCCTCTGAATGTCTCTCTCATTGGCGAGAGCGTCAGACAAGCAGAGCTGTCTCTTATCAAATCATACTCAACGATCATCTTTTCGATTCTTCACTATCGAAACATAACTAATAAATTTATTTCAACTCTAGTTTAGAGAAAATCAATATCTGACTGAATATGCGAAAATGAAATGAAACAGATAAACAACTGACCGGCAACGTGCTAGAATTCGAAAAATGTAAACCATTGTAAACCAAAGAGGCCCATACAGATAGGAGACAGTGGAAAGCAAGGGCAAGGGCCATATTACCTGGAGAATTAAGAGGTTTAATGGAAACCTAACACTTTGAGGAACAATGAACAGTTTCGCTATGAGGCAGACTACAAATTACGGTAGCGCAGTGTTCACTCCGAGCGAATGTTTGGATCCTCTCTTGATTGTTTATGTGTGACTCAGCTTATCTAATCTTTTGAGCGCTAGGAAATAGTGCGTGAAAACAAGAGGGAACTGAGATTCGGAATTGAAGATCTTTAATAGTCTGAACAAAATTTATTAAATATTTTGGATTTTCATAACTGGGAAGAAGTGAGCAATACATTGATAGGTCATTTAAGAGAATGATCCTTTATTCATTCAAAAAATGCTGAAACAACTTGATCTAATCCATCACTCTTTCTTCCATCCAGAAATGGCTGCGTCTATGTTGATGTTTCGTATTCCCTCTTGGTAATTGCACCGAAACAGGGCTAGAAATAGAACGATGATGAGACAATAATGAGAGAATCATAGACAAAAATTAGTTACGATCATTTGGGTCCATCGCGAAGGGCAAAACTCGCCAGCACGAGTCCTCTCTCGACTGAGGAGATATGAAGACGGGGAGAAGATGACGATAATAAACACACGGCTCAAATATTTGGCGCAATTGAACACTAACAAGCAGATTTCAATGAGAAAAGCACGTTAATACTGATTGAGCAACTAGCATTTTTTTTCTCTCATCCCTCAAAATTAAGGCAGTTGATATTCCCCAAAATCATATGTCGAAATAAGTGGAAATGTAAAGGAATGGCCGATTTCAGTCGACTCATCATTTTTATCAGGAACAGTTGTAATCAATGATTTTTCAGGACGATTGTCTATTGATTGCTACAATTTGGAGGTTGCAACGTCAGAATGATCAAATGAAGTCGAGTATTCAGCAGGCAGTCAGCAAAGCGAGAGCACAAGAGAAGAAGGTATGGTCAATCGATTGGTTCATGTAAAAAATATGGGGATGAGGATTAGAAAGCAGTAGATGGCAACTCAGGACTACATCATGGAATATAATAGCGTGATAAGAGCGAAATAGCAGATAGATTTGTGAAATCAATTAGCCTTGTCGGAAGCGAACCAGTCTTGACTCTTGTTTACGAACGATTTTCCTACTGGAAGGATTCCTGCTTTCCTCGTGCGTTCTCTCTTCTTTTCTTTCCAAATCATGAAAGAGATTGTCGGGAAGTACATAAAAATCTCCTCTCTCTCTCCAGCAGACAAAGCACAGTAGTCAACGACATATCGAGTGACCTAAACTTGACTTTTACATAACATACGAAATAACTGGACGAACGTTCTTTTGAATCTTATCAGCTTCCTGAATTTCTTTCCAATCATATTTCATTCCTCCTCTACTTACGTGGCTGGCGAACGCCGCGAGAATCTAGAAAAAAATGTTTTCTTTATTTCCAGGAAAAATTGTACCTCTCGGCATAGCATCTTCGGCTTAGGACTCATTGAATCAAGACGAGTCTTAATAATCTCTCCTAATTCCCAAGCCTTTAAATTGTTTTCGGTGTTCGAGAGGGGGAGAATCTGATCATGTTAGATCATTATTTTTGTGAGGGTAAGTACTGAACTCACGACATCACATCGAGAATATTCAGAATACATGTCAAATTCCTTGTATCGATCACATTTAGAGGCGTAGTCAATGGCCATCAAGAGAATTACGCCTGACTGCTCTTCGGTTGCATTTTCCAGCAGAGGCCGAGCCTCGAGAGGAGCCAATGCTACAATACGGATACTTGAAATAATTTGAATTTTGGAGTCTGTACATGGTCGAGGGATTCATTTTACCTTTAAAGTCCTTCACAACATCGCCCATGGGAGCCGCGGAGACGAATCCACTAGTGAGAGCGATGAAAACCAAGATTCGAAACATCTACCTGATAAACTTCATGTGATTAATTAGACAGTAAGACGCACGATAAATAGGACACGTGGATGAAAGCAACACGATACAATGATTTGCAGTCTGCCATTCGGCTGCTAAACTGCAAATCAAGGGATCGCATTGTTAACTCCGAGCGAGTAGTTGAAACCTCGTTTGTTTATGTGTGACTCAGCTTGTCCAATCTTTTGAGCGCTGTGTATTAGTATGCAAACGCTAGAACAGATACGGAGAG
>LS512711.1:174986-230785 GCA_900490845.1 Pristionchus japonicus | reverse complement strand
CAAAATTCTAACTACCGTATATTCCCAAAGCGGTCTCTAGCGCAAAATAGATTCAGCATCTCGATAAAACTAGCATAGGCCATAGTGTAGAAAGAGTGAGGAGAGAACGAAAACATCAGAGAATGCTGCGGTTCTTATAGTGGAAGCGATATGAGCTACTTATGATGGCACAAGAGATATGTGGCACTTATAGTAGTAACAAGCTGGTATCTGAGATGGAAGAAGGCCTGATGATCCGTGACAATCTTCTGCAGAATATGCAAAACGGAGAGAGTTATCGAGGAAGTGAAGGGAAGGAGAGAGAGAGAAATCGAATATGCGAGTCGAGAAGTCCAGATAACAGTTCTTGACTGGGAAGGCATGACCGTGTAAGTAAGATGATAAACGCTTGGAAGTTAAAGGGTGCTAAGAGCTTCAATTCGAATCGATTGATGAAATCAAATTTCGAATGAAGGATATGTGATCAATTCTGGGATTTCTGACATGGATGTTGATCAAAGTTCAAGATGCAAACTAGTGGAGCGTGCAACGAATGAGGTTGAGCCATTAAAGTGGAATCGAGTTGGAAGTCGCGTTCACAACGACACATGCTCACATCACAAGGGAGAAGAGAGGGGAAGATTCGAGGGGCAATCAGTCACTCCCGTTTTTGCATCACTCGGGATTCCGGAGAGCGAGAAATTCATCTTGATTACTCATCGGGGTCAGATTACTAGATCACTTAGAAATGAGAGAGAATCATCTAGAATTGAGCGTTCAGGACTTAAATGCTTCCGCAAGACCCTGATGTCAAACGGGCAACTGATTTGGATGCAAAGGTAGTGTGTCGTACTGGTGTGTACTTGTTGGGGTTGAATCATTCTTGTGAATATAAACGGATTGAATACAGTCTTTACAACAGAAGACGAGGAAGAAGGCAGAGGAATAAATGCTAACGAAAGCTCGCATTCCTTGGAGTCAAACACAACATGCATAGAGTTCAAACTCAAGTCTAGCTTCCATCCTTTACTCTTTTTCGAGTTTCAGAAGTCTCAAGGGAGAGTTCAAGATGGATGGGCAAAGAAAGAGGGCCCGGCGTTCTTCTCAACTCCTCCAGACCAATTCAATCTACAGAGTGGCCCAAAAGTATAGTCCAACTTTTAAAAAAAAATCCAGCACACTTCGAGTCGATCTTTTTATTGTACATGCACAAATTCACGGTAAATGGAGAATAAATGAATTGAGTAGAGAACAGTAGAAATGCTAACGACGTGAGGACACATTGTGCCTCATGACACCATGATTCGGATGATATCGATCTACGTTGATATGGACTCGATATAATGCAGAATCGTCGTGATTCTTTGGATAATAAGTGATAAAACGAGTAGAATTTAATACTACTTAGCATTCTACGCTCTAGACATCTAGGTAGCACAAACGGAAGCATGGTAGAATGATTTGGCTATCATGAAGAGAACCAAATCACAAATCGAAACATGATATGATGGAAAGTGATAAGCTAATAGTGCAGAACTGATACGGAGGAGATGTCCTTCTTTGATACCCAGAGGGGAGAGGATTGCTACCGACTGAAGGGATGGGGATTGCACATTGGGAGGCGAGACTACTTGGGACTGATGATGGAGACTGTGTATGGGTGACCTGTGTGAGTGGGAGCTAGTATTGCAAGGGCGGAGTGTGACTGATTGGGATGATGGATAACAAGGATATGGTGAGTCTCTGAAGGGACGTGCGAGTGAAGGTGCAACAATCGAATACTCGAGCAGATAGGCATACAACGTCACAATTCGATGGATTTGAACGATAACTTCAAGAGCAAGAGCTTCAAGAGACAGTTGCGAGTTTTTTGCATCAACTTCGAAGTTATTGCTCATTATCGTCGAAATTTACGATTTCAAGCATACTTTAACATCAGATAGGAGACTATGTACATCTAGCAGGACGATTGAGGAGAAGCCTGAGCTGCTTGGCTGTTCTGCACGAATTGGTCGACGAATCGCTTTAGCATTTCGGGATTGAGAGATGGGATAGGAGTAGGGGTGGGCATGGGAAGGGGAGAGGCAGTTGTGACCATCGGGTTGACGGGCATCGGACGGAGCATGTTCGCACGGAGGAGTGCCTGGAATTGACGAGTTGATTGTTGGGTCCAAAGGTCAAAGATCAAGATCTGAGATCAAAGATCAAGATCTGAGATCAAATAACAACGACCAACCATGTGGTTCTGCTGCAGAGCCTGCATCTCACGCTGCTTGCAAGTTTGGGCGAGCAGGAGGATCTGCTTCTGAAAGCGATTTAATTGGACTAATCCTATAAAGAATTCAAAAAATATTGATCACTGGATGCAGTGTTGAAGAAAGTACCTGAAGACGATCGACAGTCCCCGTAAGAGACATCACTTCCATCGTTCGCGTACGAAGCTCATCATCCTTCTCCGTGAGCTTGGACTTCAACTCCTTAATACAAACATTTTATTAACTAATCTTCTTCAGATATACACCAGTTCGAGTTTCGATTTGAGTCTGATCATGAGAATAATCAGATCTAAACATACCTGACAATCGAAGCACTTCACTCCATGCAGATGGGGATGATGATGAGGAGGACTGTCCATTCCAGGATGACCACTGCTTCCACTGCTTGTGTGAGAGTCGGAGACCGTTGGGGAGGAGGCATCTCGAGGAATGATCAGACCAGTCTGGAGGAGGGTCTTCTCGACGGCGAGCAGCTTCAGAGGGGAGGAGTCCTGGAAGAAGCTATTCTTCGTAGCGAAATTTTTAATAACATCTTATTTTTATTTTTTTATTGTGACTTAGTTGATCGGCACTCTTTTTGTATTGTTGAATCATGTACAAAATATTTGCTAGTTGAGAAGCTTAAATATTGATCAACCTACCTCCTCCTCCACTCCCTCCATCAACTGCACTGGCTTGGTTGCTTTCCTCTTCATGCTTCCGCTTCTCTCCTCCTTCTTCTCCTCGGCCTCGAATGAGTCATCAGCAGTCTCGGAGACAACGTCCAGTTCAGCCATCTCGTCTTCGAGGTCCTGATGATTGTAAATATTGTCCAAATTCTGCAGTAAATTTACATTCTACAGCGTCTTCAGTAGATGATCATGTATTCATGAATTTGTTTGTGTAATAAGTCATTTTTCATAAAAAAAGGTAACTGAAGAAATAAAAAAGTCATAGAAGGAGAACATCACAAACCTCCTTCTTGATGTTGATCTCGATGTAGTCATCCTCGTTCAGATCAGGAGAACCGGCGGATGAATCTTGCTGAAAATCCGAGTTTATCATCAATAAAAAAGAAAACTACAGAATGCAGTTGTTCAATCTTACCGATTCACTCGATTCTCCATTCCTCTCCAATCCCATAGCCATATTCTGCTGCATGTTAGCCATCGGGTTGATGTTGATGAAAGGGTTGTTCGTCAGCCAAACATTGAGAAGCTGTGCCGGTGAGAGCACAGAGGATGTGGAGGGAGAATCGCTCTGGAATCATCGACATTGTTCTTCTTCATGATGGTTGATTTATCTTTATGATTTACGATGGTATCATCATCTTTCAATATTATCATCATTGTGATTTCACTGTTCAACTTTGTCACTAACTTGTAGATCATGCAAATGTTTTCGAATTAGTGAAGGTTCATCATAAGGTTACCGTACCTTCTTCAGACTATTGAGTAGCGATTGAGCATTTAGAGGATTGAATGGATGCATCTGATCGAGAGGTCGGAAGAGAGAAGACGATGAGAACTTTGTGTCATGCGAAGGCGATGATTCCCCATCTCCAGGTCCATCTGAATTACGAATTGTTTGTTTGATATCCATGTTTATCCATTTCGGAACAGGTTGCTCACTGGAACCACTCGCCCCTCGACCCCGGAAACATTCTCATCTTCCTATCCTGTTTTTCGTTATTTTGTCACTTTCACTCGGCGCTCATTTCATCTCTTCATCGGCTAGGATTCGACTATCACTGATTTGGCCATAACAAAACAGCGCGCGTAATCTAGCCATTAGAGTGGGTACTCTGCTCGTCGAGAGTGGGGAAGGGATCGTTGGAAGTGGGGAGAACAGGGAGATAGGTAGGTGTATGTGTATGGGTGTCAGCCGATCGACTCTAATTGTGTTGTAACAATCCACCGTTCCCGAGTAATGTTCTCGTGTATCTTCAATTCGAATGATATCTAGTCAGTAAGAGAATACGAGAGAGGGTGCGAAATGAAGAGAGTCAGACACTAATATCTCCTCCTCTTCTTCCATTTTCTCTAATCGAGAATGATCGAGAGCGAGTCGAGATCAGAACGAGACAGCTACGCACTTTGAGTCGCTGCTCGTGATGAAATTACCCCACGGAAACTGACTGTTTGAGAAAAGGATGAGAAATAACAGCACCTATCGTTCACCTATCCAACCATCGAACACTCCATAGTGAGAAAGTCCAGTAGTAAAGAACTACAGTATCTACAAACTAGCGTACCCTCAGTGGAGCTCCTGGCCAGGACCGGGACCTCTCCCGGCTGTCCGTTCCTCAGCATCGACTGCATGTGAATGTGGAGAGAAGTCTTGTCGGGGAAAGCCCAATTGCAGCATCTGAGATGAATAAATCAATCAGTTTCCAAAATAGTATACTGTTTCTACACAGCATCTTCAATTTAGTGAAAAGACATCTCGAAATTTTAAATGAAGTTTCCTAGAGAAAATTTTCTCACCTGCACATGAACATCCGAGATATGGAGTGCACACGGAAGAGATGCGAACGAAGTGTTTCGTTGCCTGAAAAGATACGGTAATACGGTAATCGATTCTTCAAACTATGTGAAAAAAACGAAACTTTTTCGGAACTTTTTTATATTATTTTTTTAATACTTGTTTTGTAAACCGCTGAAAACATCGTTCCACTTTATTCTGATCTTCCAATTCTGCCCTGCATTGTCCCAACAGCCGTAACCTTTTCGCTGAATGCTAGCTTTCCATGGGTCATTGAGTGACCGATGAACAGAATCGGAGGGATCATTTAGCGAATTTGATGCTTGATCAAATATATTTATTTTCAACATCTTTTCAAGAGGTTCGAAACCGTCTTTTGGAGCTTCACATTGATCGATATCAAATTTGTGGAAAAAATCTATTACTGATCGCTTCATCCGCATTCGAGAACTTCCCCAATCTCTTCCCCAATCGGTCAGCTGTGTTATTCACTTCGATGCGCAACTCTCTAGCCGCAGTGCTCATCCTCGGTTGTTTTCCCCCTCCATCCATTCCATGCTCGGCTACGATCGGCGATTGAGAGAGAGAGAGTAGGGTTAATGTTCTCACTCTCTCCGTTTCCCATGCTCTCTCACTGTCTCTGACCACCTAGAGATCACTCGTAATGGAGAGAGTCGACGGGAAAGAGTATGGCTGCCCTCGCTGACCTTGTCCCTCTCTCTTCTCCCCTCCGATTCTTCTACTAGCCAAAAATTGAGAACTTGTTTTGGCGTCCATTTGGTGGCTCTCTCGAGAAGAGGCACACACAGCTGAGAATGGGATGGAAAAAGGAGTGAGCAGGTAGAGATCAAGTAAAGACAACCATCTAACACCATGTGAATCTAAGCATGATCAGTTGCGTAAAGCGGAACCACTATGAACTCATTCCACCATTACTAGTAAATGATCGAATGAAGGTCATCGAGCAGCTATACTCTATTCCAACTCTCTAGTTCGGTGTGAAAAGCTCCTATCAAATATCCGATCTAACACCATATTAACTCATCTTAGTAATTTGCTCATTATGGGTTACGTGAAGCTTAACCATTTCGATCCGGGGAAGAACTTCACCCAATTCGCTTTACCAGTAAGAGATCTCGATCGAACATCCATCTAGCACTCAATTACTCTGCCCCTGCTTTCCCTCTATTTGCTCTATGACTTTGATTCGGGGGCGAGCTATCGCTCAATAGCTCCCCAATTCACTCCCTCCATTCATTCAGAAGTGACTGAGAGTGGATGGGATACGGTAGCCAAACAATCTCTCCCCCACTGCTAGCGCCGACCAAGAATTATTCCATCGCCTCTCTGGATGATCACTGGAGGTCATATCGCTTAGATATGACGAGATATCGCTAATGAATGGGTACTATCTATCTTTCTCCCCTCCTGGATTCGGGGCGCGTTTCCTAGCGGGAGTCGCAAGGTCGAATGGCCAACTCGATAGGTAGCCATCGCGCTCTCTCCGTTTCCCTTGATCTCTAGCCTGTTAGAGAGAACTAGAGAGTATGGGAAATGGAGAGAGCGCAGAGAGGGGGCTGGTAGTTAGATGGGGATCAGCGATAAGACGTTCTCCCCTACTCTCGACCTCTCGTGGCGCGGATAATAGGACAAAAGGTCGCGTCGGATTGACGCTTATTGGAAGCGCAAACACTGTAGTCCTGGATACAGAGACTAGAGATCACGCATATTCGAGAGAGACAGAGCCCATTGTCTATAGGGCGAAAGGGCAGCCGAATCCCGGATGATTGGGCGGATTTACACACAGCTGGATGTGTGAAAACATGCACGTAATTATTGCGCAATGACATCATCACAAGCACTTTTGTTCAGAAGTTCATCATGCTTCCGTTCATTCTCCGGGTTACTAATCACAATCAGATGAGCGGCTAGTGGCAACCTGTTCCGTGTAGTTGTGCTCTCGATTGTTGAGAAAACGAGCAGAGCAGAGATAGAGAGACCACCGCTAGGAAAAAGTTGGAGTCAATGCTATGGCGTCATCTAATTTGCGAATCGCGGAACCCTCAAGCTTTCCGGAAACCAATGCTCAATTTCACGCATGATTGATACGGTAGAACGACAAGGAACATTACGAACGTTCTTATCGCAGTGTTTTCGAAAGTTAGGAGGAGGCTATCAAATCAGTGACTCACTGGAGATATCCGTATTACATTGGGTGCAGGTGTAGCTCTTGAAGTGAGCCTGCATCCGGTGTCTGCTGAGGGAAGAAGAGTGGCAGAAGATCTTGCCACAGACAGAGCAGGGGAATTGACCTGAAACATCGACTTTGAATATCACCAAACGTTTTCGAAAAGATCTAAAGATCAGCAGATACTTGTTGAATCTCACATTCTCGAAAAGTCTCTAACGACACTTTCAGCGTTTTCTTTCCGCGTTTCTCACTCGGGTTGAAACCAGTATTTCGCGGCGTTCTCAAGAAAAGGAGCGAGAGCAGCTGACTAAGCAGGCGCTATATTGAGAAGATAGCTACCGTAATCTGGGGGGAAGTGATGAAATGGGCACCTATACTCTCAAATGTGCTCTCTTCATTCATCGCCGATACATAACCTTTTGCAATCAAGTTTCAAGAATGAGTGAAGCCCAACCATCCTGGGAATCTGAGGAGATCCATAAACGCACCTTTGAGATCGGGACGTTTCAATTCGGCACGGTACGGCATCGATATGTTACTGCACAAATGAGTGAGAAATAGGGCAAGTAGGTGGAAAGGGGACGCTGCTCTGAAACAGATCTCAATCAAGATTTATCTAGCCGAGTAAAGTAGCGATCAGGTGACGAGTAAGTAGCTCGAGAGAGAGAGAGAAGAAGGAACATGTGACAGATAGGGTTCAGCTGAGGAGGAGGAATGGGGGGGATGGAGAGAAGGTACGAAGATGGATCAGAATCAGTCTATAAGGGCCGAGAACACAACGAAAAGCGAGAGAAGCCGATGAGCAAACAGAGAGGGGGACAAGCTACGGATTACGGTAGGCAAAGAACAAAGAGAAGCTACGGTAGCTGAGAGGTGATTCAGTCCACGCAGCAGCTACAGTACCCCCACTTGTTGTGGACTATTCTCCGGGATTGGGAGTAGTAGCCTAGAGAGAGTGCGGCGGGGTGGGGAGGAGGGGGCGATACAAGGAACACATTCTCCTTCCTTCTCTCTCTTGCTCGATTCGTGGCCAAGGACAGAAAGAAGAGACAAGTTGAAAACAGCTTGCGCAACAGTGAATCATGTGGTGGTCGGCTAGAAAAGAAGAGGGGCGAGAGGCGAGAGCGCGCGCTAAGAACCATCGAGTAGGTGGGAGTAGTCATGGATGAGCCTGTAAGTTCCAAGGGGCGGAGCCTACCGACCAGCCAACAAAAAGAGAGCGAGCATGAATGAGTATTGACGAGAATTATGAGGAGAGGGGCCACTCTCAAGCATGCAAACAGTGTTGCCATTGTGATCGGGGTCTCCGGAAGTGCCCGAACCACTCGACTCATTAGCATCGGACCAGAGTGACCAAACACTGACACACACTCAGGTGTCAGTGAGAGGACGAACGAATGCCCCCTAGAGGGGCGGATCCGGGGTTCCCGCATCGGGAGAGAGAGAAGGAATGGTAGCCATGGAAGGAGGAGGAGAGATAGCGATTGTTTTGTCCTTGGCCCTTTGGCATTAGGGTACTTAGGTAGGGAGGGGGTCTCTCTGATAGGAATCTAGACGAGAACGGGGGAGAGGAGGATCTTATCCCATGCAGAGAGAGACGACTAACCTCCAACGACCTTTTAGAGGGTATATGCAGATATCTTTGCGAAGATGAGAGGATCGAGATACCGTGAAAGGGGATTAGTTATGGAGAGGATTGCCACTTCTTCAAAAGAATCGGTAGCAGGTCCTTCTTCTACCTAAAATTTCTGGGTTTTTTTTGAAAAAGAAATCATGAATTTAGCTTTTTCTGTTTTTTTGTGTCCATTCCACCTCTTCTCGTTGATTTCTTCCCTCCGATTGTTCGATGCAGAGGTGCGAATCAGAAATCTCGCTCCCACACAATGGAGAGAAGAGAGGCCGAAGCTCTTGACTACCGACTGGTCTCTCTCTCTCTCTCTCGATTGAATGAGAGAAGCGAGAAGTGCTTCCGAATCTGATCGGAGTGACCAGTGAGAGGCTTGGGGTTGAATGGAAGTGGAATCAAGGGATCGGTATGGCTTCAGTACTCTAAAAGAGCGAAATTTCCAGAGAGGTGGGGAAGTACAAGGAATTTTCTAAATTTCATGTATTCACCCTCAGAAATGAGACAGGGCCTAATTCCAGGAACAATCAAGACGGAAGTTTCTGTTTCCCGAGAATTTTGGTTTCCTGTCCTTCGCCGTCCACCTCAGTGGTCATTCTCAATGGGAGTCGCAATTGAGAGAAAGGGAGAGAGCTCACTTGTCCCTATAATAACAGCTCTACGTGGGAAGGGCAATACCCACTCTCTCTCCTTTCATTCCCCTCTCTTAGATGATTCCGAGGTCATCCTTGTTCTTCTCCCCTCCCTCTCATTATAACTGACCATAGCCGAAGGGGGAATAATTGGTGCGGAACTCCTTGAGATGCTCTCAGATAACACACTGGACATTACCGCGTCCGACCTTTGTACGGGGTATCGAGATGGGAGGGCGCACCCCTTCTTTTTTACCGGATACCTCACTTGGAGAGGTTTTCGAACAGGAGCAGTATCTCTATAAAAAAGTGAAAATGGGAGGCAACTTTCAATTGTGCCTCACGACGTAACGGATTGGGGAGAATATGGGATTAGATTAATCAATTTTGTGAGAAGCTGCGTATTCCATATTTGAATACTATGTGCAATCTCAATATTCAATATAATATTCTCTATTCAGACTAAACATCGAGAAGATTCTTTACCTTTCACTGATGCAATCCTATGCTCGACCGTTTACGACCTTCCCTTTCACTCTGGATCGGCTCACCTTTTCCCTTTCCCCTCTTCGCGCATACTCTACTGCTACGAAAACAACGCTGTAAAGTCTGGTGAATTGACATCATGAGCCTAGATTGTTCCATCACTGATTAGGGGACTGGATGTACTCAGAAAATTCGAAAATACTATAAAAAATGTTGAATCAGAAGGATTTCCAGAAATTGAGCAAATTGAGCACTTTAAAATCTCATTATATTATCATTCTAATTTCAAATTCCATTATAAATTTATCGAAAATAGGATCTATAAAAGTCTCCAGACCTTATGAGTAATCGGCAAACTGCAATGAAGATTCCGGACTACAATAGAAATGTGTGCTCTAGCTGGAAAGGAAGAAGACCTCTCAGTCAAATACACGGTCACAATCACTTCTCCTTTCCTTCTTCCTCTCCTTAGTCAGAGGCGCCACGAGACCTTTCGCTGACCGCTTCATGTCTCCTGCTATATGAGTGGGCAGTGATACACGTGATTCACCCGCCAAAATTCAGCTGATTTTTTCTGTCTGTTTCACATTTTGATTCCTTCTTTCTCGAATTCGTCTCTTCCTTTGGTAACTCCCATCTGTAATCCCTTGATCCCATCAACTCTTCATCTCTCGTTACAGACAGTCAGCGATGTTCTGGTTGTCGTTATTACTCCTTCCATTCCTCGTCTCGCGAGTTGATTCTATCACTTGCTACGAATGCACGAGTGGCGCGGGCGTAGACTGCAAATGGGCACCGAAGACGTGCGGATATGGCCTGTTCGGATGCGTGAAGATTGCAGTATACTCAGGAGGAGTGGATAAGAGTGAGTTAACGTATTGCCTAAAGTACTTGAAAGTTGAATATTTAAAAAAGTTAAAAAAATGAACAAAAAATCTTCAACATTAGCAATTTTCAGTGGGAAACACATACAACGACGAGAATCGAATCGTTTCCATGGTTCGTGGATGCTCCATTCTTCCCCTCGGATCAGTCGATATGTGTGAGCAATCTGCGATTCTTGGATACCGTATCATCAAGTGCACTTGCTTCAACGACTACTGTAATTCGGTATCATATTCATCTTTGAGTCAGCCACTCCTCATGACTGTGTTAGCTTATCTGTTCTTGTAGTAATTTTATGTTCAAACACGGGTATGCTTGGAATTAAACACGTTTATCATTGTTATACATTCTCAGTAAGAGTAAAACAGCACGAGTTGGGGGTGAAATCATGACTTATCGTACTCATCGTTATCTGTTTTCGCACAATAGTACCATTTCATCTGACGTATACAGTACCAACTCAGATCTGTGGAGCACATAACATAATAGGAATAAGTGGTTGAACACGGTAGACTTCAGGGGGAGTGTGTAAAGTCCTGGATGGGGGGAGTAAAGCAATGTAGGGAGGACGTCATATCAACACCGAGAGAGTAATAGTATGGGAAGAATTCAAGGACTGGAGACTATTTGAGGACAAGTTTCCGTTTGGTTGTGGTTGGCATTCATTGGGGCGTACAATACGATACAGTATTTGATCTAGATATTCAGTGAAAAGCTCAGAATTACGAAGTCAGACAAAAACCAGGAGTATTAGTTCTCTACATACTTCTTACAATGCGGAAATAGAACAGGCGGGTTAGCTACCCATGACCGAAACGAGTGGAGAAAGTGGATGTGATGCAGGCGATGTTGACCGGACTGCCACGAGTAGATTAGATTGAAAGAATGATGAATGTGCATTGAAATCAGAACAGTCCAGTCAACAGCACTAGCACCAAGGTTGTGCAGTATGAGGGAGAGGTGCAGTGCGAGTACAAATAAGGTTATCATGTGGAGCGAAGGCATTCTATGAGATCATGAGGAGAGCTTACACAATAGCCGGGGAGCAAACAATAAAAAGCACAATAATGGGAACGTTGTGTAACCTCAGGAAGGCTCTCTGTACTATCGCCAGTCTCTTTTCAGTATTCAAGCAATCAATTCACAATGAGTATAGATTGCAGAGAAGTCGAATACTTGAAGTGTCGCAAAAAGGGACAAAAAAGTAACGATGCGGGGTCAATAGTAAACTTTCTAAACTGAGGCCGTAGCGGCATTCAGATGACCATTGCCCAGTCCATTCTCATCCTCCATCTTGATCATCTTTGTTGGGGGAGTTGAGGACTCAGAGCGGGTCTCTTCCTTGGGGGAACCGGAGGTTGTCGTGCCATTCTCTGGAGGGGAAGGAATGCGGAAGACGATCTGCGTCTCGGTTGCAGCAGGAGATGAGGGAGACTCGTTGGATGGGTTGGTGCCATTAGAGATGACTGGAGAGGTCTCCTCACGCTGGAATGGATACTATTCAGTAAATTCTCTCGATATTTAGTCAATTGCATCGCTGTTCATGCAAACGTTGGCACAGTGTTCGACATGTTGCTTCTTTCATGAAAAATGAGGTCAATTACCTTGAACGGCGAGCTCGTGGCCGAGTTGCTGATCCTCGGGCTCTTAGCTAAAGGGCCGTTCGAGCCGCACGAGGCCGTTGACGAAGCCGTGGACATACCCTGAACATTAATTAGTTAATTTAAATCAATTATTTAATTAATTATCCTTGTCTAAAAAATGTTCTTAATGATACTCACGTGAGTCGCAGCCGCCAGACTGGCGAGTGCTGCAGCCGGAGAAGTGTGTCCACTAGCAACGGATGCCGAAGCGAGTGCGAGAGCGGCGGAGTTGGGGTTCATGAGCAGCGGGTTCAGAGCCATTCCTCCAGTCATCGCGGCCAGCATCGGATTGTTCATCATGGGGAAACTCATGCCGGGAGGCATACCGGGTAGCCCCAGGGGACGACCTGCAAAGACTGAGCGAGGGTGTGAGTAGATGGAAAGGGGGAGGAACTAGACTAGACAGCACGGCTACGGTGAACTACTTCGTGACCATCCACTATAGATGATTTCAGACTGACTATTCTCCAATTTTCGAAAATGATGACGTGTTCTCACCTCCGAATCCCTGAAGATGGTGGAATGGATTGAGGTTGGATGGGCTGGGAGCCGGCATCTGTGTCATCTGAGGAAGTCTGGTTGTCCTGCCTGTTGCAAGCAACTGCTCTTTGTTCACGCAGTTGGGCAGGTCGTGCGGCAGGCGACCGACGAGGGCATGGCGGACCTGTTGTTGTTGTTATTATTGTAATTGTTATTGTTGTTGTTGTCATTGTTGTTGTTAGTCAAAAAAGTACCTCCTTAGCAGCCATCTCCCGTAGCTCCTTGCACGCTGCATCGGAATACCAGGAGGAATGAGCTGTGGCGATGACGTTAGGGAGAGTGGCGAGGTGGTCTGGAAATATTGTTTGATGATAGCAACATCTTTTTTTGCATCTAGCACAATCTTGATGTGAAGATATGTAAAAAAAACTAATTCGATTTTCGATGTTTCTATAAAAAAACAAGAAATTGCTAATATTTGCACTCACTCTGCTGGTACTCATTTCCAGTAGGTTCGAACTCGAAGACGTCCAGTGCAGCAGCACGGATGTGACCGTTCTTGAGGTAGACAGCCAGATCGACGTCGCTGATGAGACCGCCACGAGAGGTGTTCACGATGAAGGAACCGCGGGGCATCGCCTGTAATTTTTTTTGTTGTTGTAAATAATTCCTTCTTCGACAATCGTCTCATTCACTCATCATCAAAAATCTGTATAAGAAATTTATGACTGACCCTTATCTGCTGCTCATTGATGATGTGTCTAGTCTCATCAGTCAGAGGGCAGTGAAGAGAGATGCAGTTGGACTTGGAGACCAGATCAATTAGAGATTGGGCTCTGAAACATATTATTCTTTATTATCTAATTATTCCTTATTTACCACATTTTGAACGATTCAAAAAAATGTGAAGAATGCACGTACCTCTCCACTCCGAAGCTCTTCTCGACTCCATCCGCCACGTGGGGATCGTAGAAGATGACGTGGAATCCAAAGACCTTCGCTCTGATTGCAACGGCCATTCCGATACGGCCGAATCCGATCAGACCGAGGGTTTCTCCCCTGAATAATCATCCATGAACAAGTTCGACGTGACTATCATTCGGATAAAAAAAGGGAAAATTCTCACCTAATGCGACGAGTGCCTACACACTGCGTGCGCATAGTGTCGATGGGCATTGGCTGAAATTGTTATTAAAAATTATTTAGTTTACAATCAATAATCTACCTTGTTCTCCATCGTAATCTTCTGGGACAGCATGAAGGTGTTTCTGTACATGCCCGTAATGAGGGACAGAGTAGTGTCTGCTGTCTCCTCGACGCATCCGGAAGGCGTGGAGCAAACGGAGATGCCTGGGAGAGATTTATTGATTATTTTCAGGGTTTCTTCACAGCATACGATAGTTGGAATGTGAAAAGTTCAATGGGTTTCTGAGTCTCTACATCAGCAGGGCCAAATGATCTTGACCTCATTACCGTAACCTTCTGATCCATTCCAAATGTACTCCACACCCAAGTAATCTTCGATGCACTCTCTCACTCCGTGGGTGTTGAGTAGAAGAGAGAGAGAGAGAGTAATCCTCCATTCCTCATTCTCTCCTTCCTCATCTTCACTCAACCAATCCTCTTATTCTCTTCTCTTCTCTACTAGTCGGAAGTCGTCTTCTGAGACGGAGGAGAGAGGACTGCCAATTTCCGAGAGATTCGCCCCTTCCTATTCTGACTCCTTCAATCGAGTCTCTTCCTTTCCCTGCTCTCTTGACAATCATACTCAGCGAGAGAGTACACGAACTGGGTAGAATCAGACTCTTCCTCTTCTCTTCCTCTCTTCCTCTTCCCGTCGTCAGCTCAATGGGTCCTATGTTCATTTGAAGTGGCGAGAGGAGGGGACGAGAAGAGATGGCATAGTGGGGGTAGATTGAGTGTCAGATACTACTCCATCCCGGGAAGAGGAAGAGGAGAAGAAGAGAGGAAGCCGATTGTTACCACTCGGTGAAATGAGCGACCCGAATGATTTATGTGAAGGTGAAGAGAGACAGAGAAATGTTGCATACAGTAATCCTTTTCGTTCCCGAACGGATAAAGCTCAAGTACATTCCCCAGAAAATCCGCTATTGCGTCACGGCCTAATTGAAAACAGCTGGGCCAATACACCAGCTGCTGATTGTTTGAAATGCCAGGATATTTCAGTAATTGTGTTGAAAGGCCACCGAAATGGCAAGTTGCCAAACCGGAAGTGTATACTCATTTCGTCTTTCTTACACGAATGGAATCATAAGGAAGGAGGAGAGAAAGAATTTCTCACCGAGATCCGTAGCTGCAGCAATGTCGATATTGTCTGCATCGGAGCCAATTCGGACAACCACCTAGAATATTATTATTTACATTTTTAAAATATTTTATTCATATTATTTTATTTTATTTTTTATATTTATATTTTATTTATTTTTTGAAATTTTTTGACGAACATCCATCATGCATTTATTGTTTTTGAATCGAATGAGTTCCGGAGTATCAAGTACCTTGAGTGCCTTGAACTTCTCGAGATCCGCTCTCTCCAGACGGATCGAGTGCCACATGAGAGCAGCAACGGCTTCAGTCAGCACCTGAGAAAATTATATGTTTTTGTAAATCATCTCTTCGATTTATTGAGTACCCCTCAGAAAAGTGATGCAGAAATGAGATGTCTACATTTCGGATAATGCACCAGCTGACATTTTACGTGGATTTGGTCAAATTGGCATTCAAATATGATTGATGGCAACTGTTTCTTTGCTACAATTTACAAATTTTAAGAAGTTTTCCCGGGATGGTTCCGTAATTGCTTGTAATTGTTTAAATAATGTACCACTCCTTTTTAAATTTAGTTTGAGTAATAGTGTGGTAGGCTTTCTCAAGAAGTTTTCGAGAAGCGTCGCATCATTCGGGAATCATTTGTTTTCTCCCCGGTCGCTTTCATTTTCGCCGATTCGTGCGAATCTCAAGCAATCATTCATGGTACGACTCTCTCCTTTCGTCTCATCACCCACTTAATAATAGATGAGGTACACTGAATTTGTCGAGACAAACAATGGTCTTCGTCTCTTCTTCATCTGTTCAATGTTCCAGTCAAAATATGTGGCGTTTTCCAATTACGCTAGAGAGTTTTCCGCCGTTTTCTCGAGCAATGAAGAAGTCATCTTCATATGAATAATGGAGTAGTTGAGAAGGGTGAGAGAATCGGCCCCATCGAAAGACTACGGCCGATTTCGCATTCATTGCGTACTCTATTAGGCTTCTGCTACTCCCCGAAGACTAGAGACTGCATAAAAAGAGGAGAGACAGAGAGGACCTATCTATCTATCTATCTGACTTCCCGTGCTTGGCCCTACTCGAGTTACTTCTCTTCTTCTCATCGAGAGATGGAGGGGAGAATTGGGTACCAGAGTGAGGAGAGGACTACTACTAATTCAATCTCGATACAGCCGAAGAGACCAGGCAGAAGAGCCCAAATTGCGTTATGAAATTTATGGTTGCAAGACATTCGAGCGGAAATTGGCTCTCGCTTGACGTCAATTGGACTCTCACTAAATGCTATCGTCGAATCAAGCTTCGGCACTCAATTTGCCTATTTCCTGAGTAATCCGCGAAGAGATGAAATCATCTTGATTACGAAAGCGCCTGGAGTAAAGATGAAGCAGATAAAGCGAGGGAGCTTGAGGAATCCATCTCTACAGACTCATTTGTATCATTTTTGTGTAAGGAGAACGAGTTAAGGGAAATTCATCCTCCTGTCTTCCTTATCATTTAAAGAATCATTTGAACTGTCAAAAAAATCATCGCTTCTCATTTTAAGACTTTTTAAGAGCAGTGCGAACGAATATTCTTCTTTTTTCCGTTTATTTTTATTATTTTAAGACTGAGAATGCATCACCCTCTTCATCCATCTTCATTCGTCACCCCAAGAGCTAAATTCCTGAAGTAATCCCCTCACCTTCTCATGGATCTCCGAGGTGGATTGGGCATCGCAGAATGCGAGAGTGGCCACATCCTTCAGGATGGGCATCTCCACCGAGCAGTCCCGTCCATCGAGAAGAGCGACGAGAGGACGAGAGGAGACTACGCCGTTCGCCCGTGATGCCACTGAATATAATAATCATTTGATTTTCGAAAAGTCACTATAATTTGCACAGTTTTTGAATTGAACATAAACGAAACGTGAACTTTGAAGACGTTGAATAATTTCAGAGATGAAATTTCAGATGATCTTAAATAAGTTGAAGTGTGCTCACTTCCGAATATTCCGCTGATATCACTGTTGTCCGGCAGGAGAGGCAGTGCGTGGAGCGAGTTCTCCAGGAGATGATTCACTTCTGAAATTATTTAGATAATGAGAAGACGATGATAGTGATAACGACAATGATCTCTGCTTTTCACAAACACCTTCTCTTACAGTCCAAAATGTTTCGAATATACGAGAAGATGCTCTTCAAAAGAAACCAAGAGCGATGAAAAGGGTGGTGGTGCTGGGGCAAGATAATGGAGTAATTGAGTTGCCAGAAAGAGAGAGAAGGAGTGTTGCTGTGGCTGCTCAAACAGGGGCGGACCTTCTCTTCTCTCTCCTCCTTTCCTATTCATCTAATCTTCCCGACTCACTCTGTCGCTTTCTCTATTCCATCCCAATTTCCCATCTCCCTTTTTTGCCGGTCTCTTTATCCTATCGCGCCTAGTCTCTGATACTCTGGAGAAGAGGAGTGTAGAAAAGGATAGGCGTCAATCTAGGCTTCAAGGGGAGAACAATGGCAGGAATGGGGGGAGGGGAGGAGTAAAAAACGAAGAGGCTCTTCATCGCCGCTTCTCTTCACTACAATAATTCGTACCCTCTCATGCATACTACACGGGACAAATACATAATTAGAAGAGGGGGAAGAAAAGGAGGGGGAAGAAACGAACGGAGAGGAATGAGTTACGATAGGAGGTGAGGAAGAAGAGAGGAGGAGGAGGAGGAAGAGGAGGAGGAGGAGGGAAGGGACTGTGGGACAACAAAGATGGCGGTTGCAATGATGGCAGTTCTACAGAGGGAGACTACTTCTCTCCTCCCTCTCTCTCTCCCTCGGCTTCTCTCGGGGGACCAAATCGAGATAAAGGAAGTGGACGAAAGTTATTGTCGAAATGAGACTCTCGCTGACACAAAGTGGCGACTGCGAGACAGTGAAAGGCGAAGAGTGGGGGGAGGTCTTGATAGACTATCTAGTTAGAGAGTGTGTTGAATGAGGAGAGCGGGAGGAGGGAAAGACAATCCCAGATGGGAGCAGATTCCGGAGAGGAGCAGATGGTGAGAGGAGACGGTTCGAAGTAAGGAGGCACGGCACTCTCTCGATTTCCCCTGCTCTCTCGCCTGTTAAACAGTTCTAGAGTGCAAAGGCGATTGAAAGAGTCGGATAATTCGGAGGAAGGAGAGGCAAGCAATAGATAGGCAGAGACAAAGTGAATGAATGGGAGATGAGAAGGAGGAAGGGAAGGAACTGTCTTACAGAAGAGATGATTTAGGAATGGTAGTGAAAACACCTTCTTTGTCTCATCTGGGAAGTAAACACTACCTGTAATGGCACCTTTAATGGGATACAGAGAAAGGCGCCCTTTACTTAAGAAAACTTCAAAACAACTGATTGCGAAAATGTATTTCTCAAAAAAAACCAGGAGAAGACGAACAAATAATGCTTATCAGAATGTGAGTGGGTGGATGATCTAAGTACTTCAGAAATATGCCCAATCATTAGCTGAAATGATCACAGGACTATTTCTCAAGTGGGAGATTGACGCAAGGGATGTTTCAAATGAACTCAGAGATCGGATGATGCACTTGAGACTATAAGAGAGACGAAACAAAAAGAAGTGGAACCTCTACGGTTTTACAGAAACTGATGAGAGAATGAGAAGAATTGTATTCCCGGAAAGGTATACTAGGGGATCACAACCCAAGTAAGGAGGGGGATTGGCTGAAAGATGAAACGAGAGGAGGAGCGAAGTGAGTAGTGGAGAACGTCACTCAGATCTCTCCTTCGAGCAAACACAAGGCGAGTAAGGATTTGGAGAGAGAGAGAGGAGACGACTACTCATGAAATGCCTGTTTTGGGAGAGGAAGAAGAAGAAGAGAAGGAAGACGAGGACCAGGCCTCACTCTCCCTTAAAGTGGACACATCTGAGGAGATGACTGAATGGAAAGGAGTGGAAGGAAGAAGGAGATGAGGAGGGAGAGAGAAAAGCGGAGGGAATAATGGAAGACGACTTAGATGGATAATGAGAGCAGATTCGGAGAGAAAGACAAAGTGGTAGGAAGAGAAAAGAGGAGAGAGGGAAGAGACCAGGTGAAGAAAGTGATCATGACCAGATGGTTCGAAGCGAGAAGAGAGGAAATTGACTGACTCTCCTCATTTCCCACACTCTCTCACTCTGAATATCCGATAGAGAAGAGAAGAACATTATTCTTGCAGAAGAGGAGAAGAGCCAATCTTATCCCGATAGCCTCAAAAGCGAGAAATGTCCCACGTTAGGCGAATCATCTCTGGGAATCTCTGCATGGGAATCTCTCTTCTCGATATTTTCGGGCTTTGAGACATCCCAAGTGTGGTGCATCAATGAATACGCGAGTGTGAATTGCATTGCAGTTTTCCATCGGAGTTTCTAAGATTAGTACTTTCCCTGCACTCCACATGCACGTCACTCCACATTCCATCATTATGAAAAAAAAATCAAAAGTAAACAAAATCGTGGAGAATTTGAAGTCGTCATTCATATCAAGCATTTGCAAAGATGCATTGATACCAACCTTCTTTGCTCTTTGATGGTCTTCCTCTAGTCGTTAATTGAACCTGATACGCTCTGGCTAGTGCTTCAAGTCTCAATTTCCGTAGGAACACCGGGTCATGGGTGGGGAAGTCAGGAGGAATATCAGATGCGTATGTCCGAGGGAAGATCGTCTTTCCGATCTTGCACTTTCCGTCCATCGCCCGGCTCGGAGCGGTCGTAGATATTGCAATCTTCGCAAGATTCGCAGGGTCGGATCGCTTTCTTTCATCCTTCTGATCCTTTGCAGCAGCAAGATACGTGATAACGGAGTTGGGAGTCAGCGTAATTGGTGTTAGTTTGAGGGGAGGAATGGACTTTGACGAGTCACTACGATCCATTGCAAACTGGAAGAAGCACGAAGTGTTAGTTTATGCAAAAGCGAGACGAGCAAGTTACGGTTGGATTACGGTAGCGAGCAAGGGACAAAATTGATCTTCTGGAACTCTACTAAAATTAAAGTAAAAGGGGTATCCAATCAATTGGTCGCCAGGCAAAAAGGTATCTATGGAAATAGAGGCGTTCCTTGAAGGCGTTCGATATGATATAGATGCACTAGGCACGAGATGTCACAGTGGAAGGAATGGAGAGAGATGTCCGGAATTATCCCATTGAAGGAAGGTAAGGAGAGGGAGCAGAATGGATGTTTTCGAGAGTTTCTTCCCAGAGTGCAACGTCAACGACTACTTATGAAATCATTCCTAATGCACTTTGAAAATGTTGAAAGTTTTCTGAAGTAATTAGAACAAAATGAAGACTGATATTGTTGTCAACATGCACTTCATCCCAAGTTTCTCTCTAAACTGCACTTGTTCCCATGACAGTGGGCTACAATTTTTTTTTGGAGAAAGATCTCTTAAGGAGTATCTTGTCAATTCTCTCTCACTTCATCTCTCCAACCTTGAACATTGATTAAATTTTGCAAAAAATTGAAAGTCGACTAACCCCACTCCCTTGGTCGGTTCTGCTTTAAAAATGGAGGCGTGAAGCTGGTTCTTCCTCCAAGTAGCGCTTTCTGTCCTGGTGGTGACGATTTCGCAGCTCGCTTCGGCGTTTTCCCTTCCTTTGGAGGAAGATCGATTGATAATGGTGGATCGATCTGCAATACAGTTTATTTGATTTATTACTGATACATCACGTTTGTTACATATAATTCGATTGAAAATTCAGCACTAAAATAAATAAATAAATAAATAAAACTGACTGCAGGATCGGCAACTGGTATGTCGCCTTCCTTCTTCTCCCCGCCTTCGAAGTGCGCCGAGCAAATTCGTAACTGTAATTTCTGTTAATTTTATTAGACAAAGTATTCATTAAATTTCTGTTTGTTTTCGATACCATTCCAATACTCTTTTCTTCTGAACACCCGCTCATCCCGCTTAGTGCGATTCGAACCAAAAGCGTGTGTGCTGATTGTGGAAAGCTGCGTGGATCAGCCGCCGATTAAGCGATTGAAGCGAGAGAGAGAGAACTGATATCTGATTGGAAGCCGTGGACCGTATTCTGGTCTACGCTCTAATTCACTCGAACTTCTGAACTTCCCGGTCCTAATTAGGATAAGGTGGAAGTATCCGAATAGTTCAAAAGAACATTTTTGCTGTTGTGTACTATTGAAAGAAACGTACTTGATGGTTCCAATTAGAATAATTTGGTGTGGATCAGATAGTTCAGAAGAGCATTTCAATGCTTATATAAGCAGAACCCGAAGCAAAAGCGGCAGTGCAAGCCCCCGAAGCACTTTTTTAAAACTACAGCTACTTTGTAATAACAGGAATGAAGTAAAAGCACTAATAAAAATTTTTACTGAAATAAAAGCATCGCTGCAAGCCAAGCCCCCGAAGCACCTGCGAAACAACAGTTTCCTCTGTCCTTCCAATTGCGGTGAGCCAGCGTTTCCTCAGCACGAAGGGCCTCTTCGGAATGCGATAGAAGTGCCGATTGTCCTCTACTCCTCGATAGCGCGAACGGAATTTGCAGTTGGGAAAGCCACACGTGGTGGGCATGACACGAGCTATGAGCTGGTGGAAAGCTGAAGCGAGAGGTGAAAGTGCAGAAGCGAAGCGAAGCAGAGAAGCAGCAATAGTGCACGAAAGCGAAAAGCGAAGCTGTGCGAGTGAGCTGTGAGGGTTGCAGGTTCGGTATCGGTATTCCCGTTTTGCATAACCGTAGAAGTGACGAAAGTGAAGATATACAGATACCGAACCAGCAACTGCAGTAAGCTGTGACTGTAGGAACAGTAAGCGAGTAAGAACTTAGGAAAGCGAAGTATGTTGAACAGCACATAAAGCGATTGCATTTGAACAGATCAGAAAGCGAAGCGGAAACATAAAAAGAAGCACATCAAAGCATTGCAGCCATTTCAAGCACATTAAGCTGGACTTTTAGCAACATGAAGCTTAGCCACATCACATCTCACGTAAAGCAAAGCTACCGTAAGAACCTTAACCCCACAATTAGCCACCGTAGGTAAACGTGAATGTCTCGAATCACGGAAAGACGAGGATGAAAGGAAGCAATAGGGAAGAAAAGGGAGGAGCCGCCACTAGTGGTATAATTGGTGTCGAGTTGTCAAGTGGCTCTTCGGATGGAATCCTACGTCCAAATGAGGGGCGCGGATCACAATAATGAGGAGTGAAGTCAGAGGGAGAGAGGGAGAGATGGAGGGAGCCTTTCGCCCCGTCTTTCCATGGCCATTCTTGCATATTCTAGCGTGCTCTGGATACCGTCTCACATAATGAGATTGGACGGCATATTGGGAGGATACTGAGAAGAGAAGAGGAGAGGAGAAGCCGGAGGGCCTCTATTCAGTAGGCATCTTCCAGAGTGGGGAGGCAGAAGACTCGGAAGATATGGAATCTGTGCCCGTCCGATCCCCTCTCATCCTACCAATAATTCGCGGTCGGGATAAGTCGGTGGGGATGAGTCGACTTTCGGCATGGGGAATCGTCAGAATCCCCCGAACATGGGGAGTTATCCCCTCTCTACTCAATCACTCGACACACTCAAAAACAGAGGATGATTGTGTTCGGCAGATTTGGCCATCGGGAGCCTGAATCTCTCGGCTCTTCAAACCCAATTTCGATGCTCACTTTGGGTTGTCTCCTCTCACTCCTCTAAAGCGATCTCGCCCCTCTTCTCTCTTGACTCTTCCCTGCCTCTCTCTCTCTGGACTGGTAATGTAATCAGAGCTCTGCTCCCGGGTATGACCAGTTGAGTGTCGGAAGAGGGATCCTCTCCCCTTCCCCCTCTTTCACTCCCACCTACCGTATACCTCAGTGGAAAATGCCTATGGAATCGAGTGTCAATCAGAGTTTGAGAAATGCTTTTGGATGTTTTAGGAACGCAGACTAGCTAGCTAATTGGGACTACTCAAGATTTTCAAGTGCAAAAGAAGTGCGTAGAAGTTCTCTAATTTCCTCTTCGATGACAGCTGTTCCTATCTATCTGATACATTTTAAAACTGATAAAAAATTGTAAAAACGTCAGAATCCGCAAAAACTAATTGCAAAAGCTAAACGTCCATTGACCGGAACCCACAATTCGCCAACCTCAGGCTTATCTCCTAGTGGAGATCAAATAATTGGAATTGGAAGAGAAGAAAGAGACAGGCTTGGATCTCTAATTAATGGAAGAAGGAGAGTACTGACTCTCTCCGTATCGCGTAATCACTTGTGAGTGACAGAAGCGAAAGAGTGTGTGTAAGAAGAGTGTCAGACAGGGAAGGAGAGAATTGCCGAGAGACTATCAGCCATTCAAAGGAGATGCGACACCACCGACACTCCATTTACATAGTGAATTGGAGAGAGATTAGAGACTCGCCTCTCCCCCAAGGGAGTACGGTAGTGACGGAGATCTAGAGTTAGATTGGAGGAGCTATATTAAACCACGCAATCTTCGTTGACTGGGCTTTGGTAAATTACCTACGAATGTATTAGGTAGAAGAATAGGCTGCCAAAAAGCTGTTCTAATCCCAAGAGAAGAGAACAACGGTAGATAAAATAAGCGGAAGAATGATATTAGGGGTACTTTGCGCATGAGGTATGAAGAAAAGAAGATTGAATACACGAGGGTGCATGATTGTTTTGGTTTGAGGGAAGGAAATGATCGAACTGAACGATTGTACGCATGGTGTACTACAGTCCCACCATCGAACCGCGTCTACAGTAACCGTGCGTGGGATTATTCGAAACTACATGATACGGTAGGCACCAAATAATTCAATCGTTGATAGTGACGTAGAAAACCGTCCGCGGGATACGGTATACGGTATACGGTATCACAAGTCGCCAGAGCACTCGGAGCAAGCCAATTATAAAATTGTGAGTAGTGGCTGCGAGGGGGAGGAGGAAGGAATGACCAGCCTCGACGGGTCTCATCTTGCGTGAAATTCGACCGATGGATGACTTCTATCTCCCCCGATACGAAGTGGCTGCTGCCGCTGTCAACTATGGGGCGGAGCCGGGAAGGGAACCGTTTAATTGGGTAGGAGGCCTCTCTACGCCACTCCCAATCTGTCTCCTTCCTTCTCCTTCTCCCTCCTCCGGTCCGCTATCTACAGATGCCTCCACTTAGCCCCCTCCTTCTTGCCTTGAGGGTCACGACGATCTGATTGCATTACATGAGAGAAAGGGATGAGAGCCCCGGGAGAGGCGGGAGCCCCGGGGGCGCAGCAATACAAGCGGAGAAGTATGGAGAAGTGGGGAGAAGATCAGGACTCCGTTGGGGATTCAAGTGTGCACTATGCAGGAAAAACGGACTCAGAAGAAGAGGTTGATTTGGATTAATGACCAGTAATAGGAAACGACGCGTCATTAGGAACAGTGCAAATTTTGAAATAACGACAATTAGTGAACTTCCAAAACACTGAGGATAAAGAAGATGATTTTCGAAGCTTCGAACTTCTAGAAAGTTTCCATTGTTGTAAACAGACACGACAACGTGAATGTCAGGCACACAATAGGAGTCTGAGGGAAGACGCGTATATCAAAGAGGGAACCTGGCCTTTTGCAAATTACGGTCGGCCTATGGCTCTGACGTCTTCTCAAGACGGAACTAGGCCAGTTATGAGATTGGAAGAGTGCGTGGAGAGGGGATAAGGGACGCAAAGGAGTCGAAGTCTCTTCCCTTTCTCTCTCCTCCGTTTGGAAGAATGAATGGGAATGGCAGATGAATAGCTCGATTAGACCAAACGCAGGATGGATTCATAAGAGGGGAAGCGGCGAGGAGATTCGGACCCTATTATATTCCCAGAGAGAATGGGGCTCTTGGAGATCCTGGACATTAGTGCATTTCAGAAAACACGGAAGATAATGGTGACTAGTGTAGGTCGTGTGTTTGCGTCACCCACAACAATGGAGAACGGGTCAACTCGGAAATGACTCGGAATTTCCCGGTACTACGGTAAGCAACACATGAGGGTGGGGGTGGGGAGGACGCACAATGGAGTCTGAACTAAACAGCCGAGATGTTTTCGCTTAGTGGAGGTCATCAAAGCAAGAAGAGGGTACGAATAGAGACGTTTTTCGATCATCGAAGAACGCGTACTTCCAGAATAAAAAACATACGCAAAAGTGTCAGATTTTTTAGAGATTCGTAAGTTAGGTAAATATTAGCATAGAAAATCATTAACCTTCAATCAAAATCAATTCTGTGTTATTTTTATGTTCATTTGACCAAGTAGTGGATAAACTCAAGTCAATGAGACAGAAGTACTCCAGCCTTCTATGGTCGAGTGGATGGGTGTTCTAATTAATCTAGAAGGCGTCTTACTGGGATGCATAAGACATGACACCGGGGGAGGAAGGGGAGGAAAGGCGCAGTGGCGAAATTTCATTAAATGACTCGGTGATGCGGGAGAAGAAGTGAATCGACGATTGGTTTGACAGGAAGCGAGAAAGACAAGGAAAGTGGTCGGCCTCTCTCTCTGGTGATTGAGACAATTGGGATGCATAGGAAATCGGATGAGAGTAATTGGTGAGATGGGCAGTGAGAATCGAGAGGAGTGAGGGTAGTAAGAAGGGGGTGGTCAATGGGGGTGAAAAGGGCGGAAGTACTACCGCATGATCAACCTCATCATCGAGCACCCTTCTAGTCACCCTTTTCGCCCCTCTGATTCCACCCCGGAAACTAGTACGGACTAGTACTATTAGCACCTAGTACTGGACTGATTCTAGGGATACAATACAGTAGACAATGATAGTATATAGTCGATCTGACTGGACTGAGACAGTTACTCCGAGCCGCTCTTTCACACTAATTGAAGCAATTGTCGAGATATAGAGCAGGAGCAGCAGAAAGAAGAAGAAAGAAGAGATGAGAGGAGGCGGGGGGAGATATGGATCCTCTGGTGGACTGGACCCCTACTGCCTGACATCCGATCATATCTCTCCACCTCTCTGAGCCGCGCCTCTAAGTGTAAGAATGCAACGACAACGCGTTGGCGCCGTGCGTAGATCGGGACCAGAAACTGTCACATCACTCTCTAAACTGGAAATAAATTGTCTGCCTTCAAATCTAGAAATGGACATTTCGAGTGCAATTGGTTCCACTGCTAATATCGAAGAACTAAAAGTTTTAAAGGGTCAGTCCTAATAAACAATGAATGTCGAATTCTTGAGAATTAGGGTGGAAATTGAACAAAAATTCATGACATTTCTCGTGTAGATCAAGAACATAGAGAGACCACATTCCACTCCATATTTAGCTCTCTCTGGTCCACCTCTCGGGGCGGTGATATCATAACACCTGGACCTCCCAATCTGTGCATATCTCTGTATTCTGGTTCCGCATCTAGAGAGAGTGGACATAGATGACGTTCAAACGATCAACCAAGCTCCCTTGTGATTTCCGTGTTCACTGTTGGGGTAAACATAATCTGGTGCCAACAAACATAATCTCACGAGCTATTGTTCGTAGTTTGCACTTCCTATTGCATGTTTGGCCTAACTAACGGTCCGAATTAGTCACTGTTGGCTACTTCTTTGGACACGATGTTTTCAGGACCTAGGAGTTAGGAGTTGAATAATAGTACAGGTCGTAGAGCTTGATTCAAAGATCATGTACCGAGCACGTAGGAATGCAAAATTGAGGAAGAGTTAGAAGTTATCACATTTGTTTATTATCTCGGTGCAACTTTGCGCAACTTTGCAAGAGAGAGTTAGAGATTTGTAATCAGTTGTCGATGATAAAGGGATAACGGTAGCTGAGTGGGAGGATACGGTAGTGCAACTCCCCGTGTTGACTGGACTCTTCACTTCACTTCTCTAACTGCTCCAATCATCTTCTCTCCTCCTCTACCAACTTCGCCCCTTCTCAGATTACCAGAAGTGAAGAGTCGAGAGTGTCGTTTCCTACCTTTACCAACTGTCGGGGAGGGGAAAGGAGGAAGAGAGAGAGAGAGAGGTAATCGGATACCGGGAGGAGAAGAGGAGGGGCTGCGTATTGGAAGAGAGGAGGAGATATGGAGTGACGATGGATCAGATCGATGTAATGAGTGAGAAGATTCAGAGGGAATCATCAGATGAGTGAGGAGTGGAATAGCGGGGATGCAACGATCAACAAAGGTCTTCCTCAGGTCATTCAAGATTTATTTCGAACTAGCGCTGTATCCGATTAGAATTTTGAATATTGCATCACTATTTCAACAAGCGAGTTAGCCAATTTGTTAGATTCTCTAGCAGCAATGGGCTAATGCACTTTTCGGGTTATCGTCCTTCTTTCGCGCATGGAGAGTTTAGTTCCGTATCACTAATTTTCGACACGGCCCTAATGTTTCGATTGACAGCGCTGTTTCCTGTTCCCCAATGTGCAGTTTATCACGATTTTATTTTCGAAGATTTCGAGGATATCACCCGAATCTACCAATTTCTACGCGATTTTGTCATTACCAAACACCCTTGTCCGATGGGTGGAAAAGGGGGACAGAGAGCACTAACCTTCTCGCGGGTCGACTATTAGGATCGCCCCAGCCTCAGAGAAATCGACCTTGAGCGAACTTGACGAGCCGTTTTTGTGTTTTCGTCTCCCTCCTCGATCCTGCAAACTTGCGTGTGTGAATGAGCGTTCCGATCGAATAAGTGAAACGAATACTGGGAGAGAGATTTGATAAGAAGAGATGAGATGGGCAAAAAGCGAGAGTGGGGGAAGCAACAAGGGAGCGGATATAATTCGTTCTCACTTTCGTCCCGATGATACCATCGAAAGAGAAAGGGAAGAGATTGAGAGAGACAGATTGAGAGACGATCCGAAACGGAATGGGTGAAAGGGAAGAGACAGAAACTGGCACTGTCAATGAGACCAGAAGAGACATAGGCGAAAGTATGAATAGGTATGACGATACAATATCGAGATAGGGAGGATCGAGTAGAGTGAAGTGGTCGAATAGTAAGGGAAGAGAGGGAAAGCGAGAGAGGTGGACAGGGCTCGAAACCGGCTGGGCTTAGTGAGAATGAGTGTGAGAGTGAGAGGGAGAGGAGCGAGCGTGATTTGGACATGAGAAAGGAAGAAGATGAGAGGGGCAGCGAACACGGGAATGGATATGTTAGAGGAGAGGAGGATTGGAACGGTGAATGATGATCTACGAGAGGATTGGGCCACGATCAATGACTGTCTGTCCGCCCATTCCCCAATCCAAGTTGCGTGAGGAAAAGAGAAAGTATACGGAAAGTGGTCGAATGTGCGTAGGGAATCGAGAGAACTTGGACACAAGGAGAAATGCGAAAGTGAGTGTGAGGGCTCTGTATGGAGAACCTTTCACTTTCGATTGTAGGAAGGGATAGAAACACCGAATTGGAACACCGTTTTTGGCGCAAACATTCGAAGGCGGTGATGAAATGGAGAGAGCACTACAAGGTATTTACCTCAGTAATCTATCCCTGTAACCTTGAGAATTTGTAAGCATAGGATGCCTGGAATTCTTTATCAATTGATACAAAAGAAGACAATTCTACTAGGTTCCAGGGAGCTCAAGACAGATACAAATGCGATTTATGGAATAACACAGTCAACTTGATCGATCGATGGAATCAGAATAGGATGGAATCGACTGTTCGATCGTTGTGAAAATTTCGGAAGTTGACATGGACAGAGTATAGTAAGCTGCGAGTAAAGGAGAGATGATGAAGAAAATCTTTGATTGGTGGATCGAAGGAAAGAAATGCGAACTCGCAAGAATAGATAACTAACAGTTAGATATTTGGAACAAACGGACTACGGAGATAACCAGGGTAAACATAACTACTAGTGGGATCGAAGAAAAGCCATTCGACTTCTAGACCTCATTCCATACGTTTAAATGGCAAAAGGAAACGATGATGGGGGAACTAAACGGTGTAATTCAGGAATCGAAGCCCAAGTATGGGTCCAATACTATGGAAAAGCACAGGGAATGAGAAGAGGATAAAGTCGAAATGAAGGCAGCACATCATCTCACAATAATAGGGCGGAGCTGGAATTTGAATAGTGATTCTGGGGGATGCTGTGATTAACATCAGGTTGTTGGTTGAGTATTCTGGAGAATAGGTGGGAGCATTTATATGGAGATGTGCAGAGATGACGATCCGTATCACGTCGCCCCTCTTCACTTCTTGCGCTTCCTGAAATGTCCCTCGTTTAATAGCTGATCTGATTTGACTCTTTTCATTCAGCACACTCTCTCACTCCATCTAACTGGCTTGTGATCAAGTGGAATTCAGTGACGAAAACCTTTCGCCTTTTCATCGCACAGATAGCGGCATCTGACCGTCTGATAAAAACGCTTTACGAGTCTGAAGTGCGCGCTTGTTTGCTTCGGGAGAGGCTATGGCCGAATTTTAGTGCGAAACACGCTTGCGAAATGGATTCTCGAAGCTAGAATGTATCCCTGAGTATCAACATTCATTAATTTCCGAATGAGTACATTTGAAGTGAGAACAACTAAATAAACCTTCATTGTATTTGACGAGTCGTGAATGATTCTTTAAGGGAAAATTATTACTAGTAATTTCTTGGTACGCTGATCACTGATTATTACCTCGCTTCATTGATGGACGCATTGAGACGATCGACGAAGTCATCCAGTCCCAGTCCAGAGATGGCACAGCAATTGACGATGGTGAAGTCGTGCTTGTGACGGTAGATGCCGATGCGCTGCAATCATGAGATGATGTCGCCAGAATTCGTATCGAAGAATTGGTTTTTTTAGGAGATCATCGGATTACGGTACTCTAAATAATTATCGATTGAAGTTACCTCGAGAATGTCCTCCTCACGCATGGCTCCGGGCAGATCGATCTTGTTGAGCACGATGATGAAGGGAATGCGGGGAGGAACAAGTCCTTCCCTGAAAGAATTATTGTAATGACATATTGAAAAATGATTCTTAAGCGTGCAAAGTTTACATGTTCTACTGTAGTGGAGCACAGTTTGGATTATTGACTACTATTGTTTATCAGTTAGCCAGAACTGGTTTTCTATCATCCATAGTAATGTTCTTCCGGGTTCAACGTGTACAACAATCGAGAAAGAGAGTGTCAATTTATGCAAATCTCTTCCAATCTACGTGTTCACGGTCGAATTTCTGCAACGATTGGAAGTGATAGCACATCATTGTTCAACTATGGATGCAAGAAAGGGGTATTTTACCATCTCCGGAAGAAAAAAACATGATGCCAATGTCATCATTTGAGGAGTTGTGATTGCAAGAGAGGGAGGAAGGGGGTATTTGGCAAGATCCAAAAAAGTGTAAACATGATCTGACTTGAATAGATGGTCGAGTTCCTCCTTGCACTCTCTCATTCTCTCCGAATTGGCCGAATCGATGACGAAGACGATCGAATCCGTGCGAGTCACGTACATCTGACAAAGTAGATTTAGTTATCGCACTAGTCCATAAAAAAAACCAGAACCCAAACCATGGGGAAAAATTCTTATTTAGTGAATATTTCCTAAAGAGAAGCAGTTTTAACTTTTTTTTTGGCTATGAGGAACGTCTCGTTTTTTTTTGAATCCGTGCGAGTCACGTACGAGGAACACCAGATTTTTGGTGTGTTTTCGTTTATTAAGGAAAGTCAAAACGCCTAACTTGAATCCATTAGAGTCACGTACATCTGACAAATTAGATTTAATTAGTGAAGTTAAATTTAAAAAAAATCGCAATCTCTATAGTTTCTGAGAAAAATCAGTCATTTTTTTCTGAGGGAAGTCATTTTTTATTGTAGTTTTATTCTGCATTAAGGTTGATACGAATTGCTATAATGAACTATGTACTCATTCATGAAATCATCTCCGCGCGAGTAGATCTGATTAAGTTATTGAATAAATTAGAACAGATCGTTTTTTTTAAAGTGCATTGAATACCTGAGGGAAAAAATCCATTTTTAATTGTTTGATTGTTTTATTCGAAAAAATCCATAAGTAAATAAGGAGTGTCTCATAAATCTGTAGCTCTTTTTTTGCTTTTTTAGGATACTGTATAAAGATCCAATAATAATAGATAATTTTTAACCTTCAACTATTCTTTAGTTTGCCCTTCTTCCTTCCCATTTTTCGCAAGTTTCTCCCCTTTGTTTTGTTCGAAACGTCAAGGGCAAACACTAAATGCGAGAATTAATGCGCATTATTTGCAGAAGGGAAAGGACTCTGGAGCTAAGGCTAATCTGCATTTAGAGAAGGACGCTTTTCTTGCAATTTTCTTTCTCCCTCATTGAATTTATTTCAAATGTCGTTTACAGTATGTGGAATGGGGTCGAGTTTGGGAATATTATCTCACATTCTCTCAACCACTTCAATTGGGAACTCTTTTTGGGAACTTCCGGTGATAAACTCAGTCATTGAAGTTCGCAGACTATTTCGCTTTCTATGGCCAACAAAGGAACGTTGAGAAACGTGGACACGGAACCCTCATCGTTCTTAAATTAAAATCCCCCACTTTGAAGCTCTCAGCCCACTTCAAAATCCACACTCAAAAGCACTAGGGAACGCTTCATTTTTGTCGGTTGCCCTCTTTTGTGCAAAGCTTGAGCTCTTCCCACAACTTCTAGTCCATGCAGCGACGAACTACATCCCATTTCGAAAACATGACTGAACAAAGGAACAGCACATCTGGCAAGCCAATCAACTGAGAACACACGCATCCATTTCGTTCATGTTCCTGTACAATTTTGCCGTCTACTCTAACACATGCCTACAATCACTACCGTGGCAGTAGCCACATTGCAAATCGGTTGCAGCAGCTGCATGATAACCAAGACTCTGCCAAACTCAAGTCTACCAGGCCGGGAGCCAATCACAAGACAACAATGACAACAACAACATTGAAAACAAGGCAAGGCACTCAACTTGCTAACCTTCCAGAGAGCTCTCAGTCTCTCCTGGCCTCCGACATCCCAGAAAGTGCACATCTGCTGCTTGCCCTTCGAATTCTTGCACGGGAACTGGAAAATAGTCCTGTTTTGTTGTTGTTTTGACGAATTGTTTTGTGTCAAAACATCAACCGACCTTCTCACAGTTGAATCCGACAGTCGGTCCTTCTTCAATGCCATCGTTGCTCTTCTTGAGACAGCGAAGGATCGATGATTTGCCCGCTTCATCGAGACCAATCATCACGATCTTAATTTACAATTGTACAATCATTTACCTTCCTTCTCTAACAAGTTATCAAATCCGTTTCGAATAAAAAATATTTTAATCTCTTTCTACGAACTCTCCAAGTACCAATTGTTTTCTCTCAATCTTGTTCACATCCGAATTTGGAAGGATAACTAGAATCTAGAGTAAAGCAATCCCCAGATTCGAATTAGGCGGAAATGATTCATGGAGTATGTGCAGAGGAAGAGTAATCTCGCAACAGCATATTGATTCAACGGTAGTTTGCTTCAGGAGTTTTTTTTACGAAGAATATTAATCATTTGGCTCTTGATAAATTGAAGATAACTGCTCACCTGGTGCGTTTCGGGTTCGAAGAATCCGGAAACGAGTTGGCCCATGGCGACAACGAAGGGATTCCCACTGAACGGGATTCGGAACTGAGAAGAAGCTGATTGTAAACGAAGAGAGGCCACGCGATTGAAGTGAAAGGAACGGTCGAAAGAGAAAAATGGAGAAGAAAGAACAGCCTATCATGAGAACTCCCTCGTTAAACTCGCGCATTAGCGAAGAAAGGAGATGCGCGAATGCTCGCAAAACAAAGAGAAGATTCTGGAAGGAGAAAGCTAGAATTTGGACCGGAAGCAGAGGAAAAGAAGGAGGAGCAAGTAAATCGGACGTCCTCTGCTCATCCTCTTCAGAATGATTCATTCTCATCATTACACTTACTATCTAGACTGTCAGAGAGATAGAATGGAGCAAGCATAAATGAGAGAGTTGTAGGACACTCTCTCTAAAAGAAAATTAGAGGAGAGGTAAGAGAAGAGAAGTTGGGGAAAGGGGAGGAGTGAACATCAGCCTATTACCCAATTCCCTCAATGATTATGCCTTTCTTCGAATAGATTCTCGAATCCCCGATGAATTGCGCCCGCGCTTTGACCTATCACATCACCATGTATGATGATAGGAGATGAAATGGGCGAAGATTGAGTGGGGAAGGGAGGGGAGTAACCACCCTGGGGAAGGGGGTATAGTAGACATCGAGAGCAGCCGCCAAGACTCCAAGATAACGACGTTTGGGAGTAAAATTCAGCCCCGGGCAGCGAAAGGGAGAAGAGAGGGGAAGAGTCAGAGTGGGAGAGCAGCCACTGTTTATCAGAGGTCGCAGAAGGAGAAGGAGTGGTCTGTCCATTTCGCAAGCGCTCTAGCTAGTCAGAGATAGAGAAAGAGGATGCGGATCGAAGAGAGACGATCGCCCTAAACGGGGGAGGGCCGTGCGCAGTTACGTAAGCAATCCGTTGCTCGGCAGTCAACACCTTTGTCTTGAAACTGGTCGCTGCGGACCCAAAACAACGCGAAAGTGATCCCCTATCCATCACATGCACAGCTCAGAAAGTATAGAGAAAGCTCATCAAGAACCTTCGGAAAGTGAAATGGAGCCCACGCCCCAAAAACCCACCGTAACCCCGCCCTTTCTTCGCTCGTCACGACTGAATTAGGTGAGAGGCGGAATGATGACTTCTCAATTCTGAGTGATCTCTAGGGAGTCCAGCAGAGTGGGAGATCACGAATAATCGAGAGAGTTCCGACCGGATGGAATGGAAAGTCATCTCATTTCCGCTGATGGATCTCCATAGTGCGTCTCTCTCTCTTCCGCCTACGGGCATCGCCAACGTTGATTCCTCCCTCGGGAGAATAACAAAGCGCCCCGCACTCTACTCATTTACATGATCTCGAGGGGCTAGGACTAGTTAGAGATCATCAAAAATAAGATAGGAATACAATCGCTGAACAAAGTGATGATGAGATGTATTCAGAATGATGAGATGAGAATGGCAGTGCCATCCTCCTCCCACTTATTCATTATTGAGATTGAGGGGAGGGAGAAGTCGATGCAACATCTCGAGATGAAATACACAGGAGAAAAGGATTGGGTGGATACGTGCTTGCAGAGGCTTTGGAATGAGCAAAGTGCAACAATTAAGGAGAAGGTCAATCTCAGGAAGTTAATTTCCAAAAATTGAGGCATTGCAGCGAAGGTGAAATTAAAACGGAGAGCCTAGGGGTGAGCATCGACTCTCATCACCAAAAGGCTTCCAAATAAAGGACCTTCGAGAAGAAAGAGAATAGGGACTCGCCTCATTTCCCCTAGTTACTTACCGGTTAGGGAAAATTGCGAAGGAGATCAGTCCCGTTTTGTCTTCTTTTCGACAAACTCCTAAAAAAAGAAGCTCTGCCTTCCACCACCACTTAGTAACAAGCCCTCGTCATCCTTGTGACCTACTATTCTCTGCCTTGCTACGTACTCTGATCGAGTGGGGAGACAAGGGACTAGGGTAGGATAAGGAGAGTTATGTTATCGTATCTGCAATTCGCATTCTCTCAAGTAGATCAGACAGAGCGATAGATGGCAGGATCTGAAGAGACAAAAGTGAGATGAGTGAGAGGGGAGTCTCTGGACGTGAAGAGACCAGATGAGAAATGCCTGTCAGAGCAAGTGATCCCCAGGGGGTCTCGCGGGGTTGGAGGAGTCAAAGGGAAGGATTGAGAGCGAGAGAAGCTTCACTCACTCTACCCTGTTTGCAGCTTCCATCTTCTGAGGATACTTGGTTACTCTCGCGAAGATATCGAGACGAAGAGTTGAGCGGATTAGACTGGCCAGGAGCGAGGCACTCATGGTTAGTTTAGTGATTTTTAAATAAGTCCTTGCGAAACGATGCTCGGAACAGGAACAAATAATTAACAATTTTCCATCTGATTTTATAATACTTTCGATTTAAACGTTTTGATTGACAGCACACCTAAAATTAGGAGCGGGTACTCGTTGGGGGTTTGTTTAACTGATTCATTTAGGATCTTTGGAGGGAGATCAAAATAATAAAAAAAGAATAATGATCAGCGCACTAATAGTCCGTTTTCGATTATTCTTTGTCAAATTTATTCATGGAAACCCCACATTTTGCGAATAAGGGCAATTTAGATGATAATGAGCTAAGGTCGAGGCACTACTAATTATCAGTTTCGCAATTTTAATGAAAAGTCGATAGAAAATTTCAGACAGTCAGGACGGCTTTTGCTTAATGCTAACTCAGGGTACAAAACTGGGAAGAACGGATCATTTTTGTGTTATGAAGAGACTTTTATCAACCATACTTATCAGCATTTGACCCATTTTCAAAGATGACAGAAACACACGAAAAATAGGTTGAAAAGATGCACAAATGGACAGCTGATTGATGTTTCACGAGGATCCTAACAACGGTGTCCGTCAGAGAGTGGTGATCAAGAAACATCGAGCGGCCATGGAAACGAGAAAAAGTCACGAGATTTTCAAGAGTTGACGAAAATCATCGATGTCTTCCATAGCAAAGCAATAATTGAAAAAGAAAATCGATGCTAGATGGATCGTTACTATAGCGTGCACGATTGAGGAAAAGCGCCGCCAATTCGAGTTTAGAGGAAAGAAAACAAATTGCTTTTTCGATAAACTTAGCGCGGAAATTAGTCTCGCGAAAGAACATTACTGGAGAATTATCAAACCTCGAAGTACGATCAATAGTGCACAATCTCCTACTTTTGGATATAAAAAAATAATGGAACACCAATAAAACAATACGAATCGTTGGAACGGAGGGAGGGATTGACTGTAATGAGACTCTCTGTTCTTTTCATCTTTCTTCTCGTTCATCTCTCTTCTTATCTCTTCCGATTTCTTGCACCCACTCATTTCACACTTCAGTGATTCTTCTCCAGTAACATTCGATAGTGAAGATGAGAACCTTTTCGTAAATTTTTTTTGCTGCAAATCCTCAGGAAATTTACAGTATCCCTCCCTCCTCACCACCTCATTAATCTTCTTACTCTAATGTATGTAGATGGCTTATCTAATGTGCGAAGACGCCCATTTCCCCGACAAAATTACTAATGCACTAGGCGAAAAATACATTTCTCTTCCATTCCAACTCACATTTCGCCTCGAAAAAGGTTAGGTGAGTGGCTTTCTCCCCTTACGTCTCCGAAAAGAAGGAGAGAACGTGTCCATTAGTGCCCTTTTCCCCAAGGCGAGAATGTACTAACTCGAGTATTGGTCTACTTCTCAACTTTCTGCATTCTCTCTAGCTCTTTCGCAGCGAAAATGGATCATTCGGAATGGAGAGAACCCGAATATTGCTCGCTAACTCAGTAGAAGACACCTACTTTCTGTCTTTCGCGAATACTACTGTAGTTCATTCTCTTAGTCATTCATTTCACATAGAAAAAGTTGTAAAATTTGAGTGAATTCAAAATTGTTCATTCTTTTCTGTCAGAAGCAGGCTAACGTGCTTCACTCAATTTTCTCACCCATGAAGTGAAGAAAGTGTCCGTTTTTCACCTGGAATAGTCAACTCCATCTCCTCTTTCTCGTCTCATTTCGTGCCCGTTTTAAACGAGGCGACCGAGTGGAAATTGAATTGTCTTCTGCTTTGGATGCACTCGAGAAGCAGAGACAATACAAGTCTTCCCTCTCTCACTTCCTCCCCTCCTTCCCTCTCCTCTTTCAACTGACGAGAGAGTGTGCGAAACGAGGAGAGTCCTGAGATTCGACCTCCTCGTTGCTTTTGTGTCCCTACCATCTGCTCTCATGATCATACATTATTATTGAGGAGGCTTAGCCGGCCTTTCGAAACATGCGAAGAACCCAGGGCTCCTGTTCGAAAATCGAAAGAATTCCGTTTTCTCAAATTTCATCTCCGAATCACGTTGATAGTTGTATCTTTCATCTTCCATCTCTCGTCAAAGTACATTTCGAAGCAATCTCTGATTATCATTCATCTCTCTCATCCTCCTTTCAATCCGCTTCCGCTATAGCTTCTCTTCCCTCAGATTTTCCCACACGCTAAGATTGAGATTCACTACTATCAGAAGTCTCGCGAAATAGGGATGAGGGGGTTACGGTAGGCGCCAATACTTTGAGTCAGAGATATCATGGCGCTTTGCTAGCTCTTAGGTTGATACTACTAGCGCTTAGTAGGGAACTGGAAAGTGATACGACTCGTTTATGAGCTCTCATGCCCGATATTTGCATGCGAGCGAGAGAGAGAGGAGGGAGAGAGAGAGAGAGAGACTTGCAGAGCGGGAGTCTTCTTCCAATAATAGAATCGATGGGGTGAACTGGGGGGAAGCTTTCCCTCTCTCCTCGGTCAGTTCAGTCCTCGCACACTGTTCCAACCACCTCCCCTCTGTCTCCTTCCTCCCTCTCCTCTTCCCCTCTCTGACTCTCCCTCCTCCTCCCCATCGATTCTCTCTGAATGGAACGAGTGAGAGGGAGGGAGGGGAGAGAGACATGGCGGGGGGAAGCCTTCATCTCTCACACTTATGTGCTCGCTTGCGGTCTCGTCGGTCACTATCCTCCTCCTCTTTCTTCTTCTCCATCTTCCCATCTTCTCCCCTTCCAATCCATCTTCTCCTCTTGTCTTCATTCCATTCCAATCACGTGCATTCTATCCGCATTCCATCTTCTCCTTCTTCTTACTGGGTCTTCTTTTCCGCGTTCCATCCTCATTTCATTGCTTTCCTCCTTCTTTCTGGGAGTCTTTAGATTGTTTTGAGTGGGGCGGACGATTTGCAGCAGCGTTTTATGCGATTTTGACTATTTACTCGACTCGCAATCACTAATGCCTGCGCATTTGCAGTGGGAAAGTCTCGCCCGTGAGCAGTTGCGACAGCGGGAGAGCTCGGAGGAGTGGAGATTCGGTAAGAAAGTCAGTTGTCAATTGCCTAATCTACGGTAACCGTATCAGGTTACGGTACCGCGGATGCATCGATCGCCAGCGAGAATATGAGCAGAGCAGCAACAGCCACAGGTGCCACTGGTTCGTTTCATTTTTTTAGTTTTAGGGCAATAAATCACAACTACTTCTTCACAAAGTGCGCCAGACTCATGAATAGGGAGTGCTGTAAGCCGACAACGGCTTGATTTATTGTGGCACAGAAAAGGTAGCGAGTGAAAGACCAACAACCTTCGAATCAAAGCAAATCCTGATGTTATTGTGGTAATTCGCGGGAATAGCAGGAAGGAAAAACGACGTGATGAGAAGATGTAGAACCTTTCGTTTCCTTCATTGAACATTGCGTGGGCAAATAGTTTGATTATGACAAATACAGTAATTTGCATACCTGAATCCAACAGATATTCTTCATAACTGGGATATTTCAAAACATCCAGTCTCTATCATTCATAATGTCTTATTCAGGCGTTTTGTTTGACGAAAATAAATTATTAATCACATTCACCCGTTATTCAAGCACTCGAATCTAGTTCATTTCAGCTCTTATTCACAGAAATTATCATGTGACAATATAAAAATTTGAATTTTCATTCCTCATATCAGTTTCATAATCTATTCCTTCAGGCGCTCCCTTCTGCTGCGAGTGCGCGGCCTCTCAGGGACGATGCAGTGCCGATTCGTGTCCGTGCTTCGCCGCGAGAAGAATGTGCGATGAGCACTGTGAATCAGCCAGGTATGCCCTACTCTTTTCCAATCTGCAGTCTACTTGCACAATCTCTATAATTGCTAAGCTCGATTTGCGGATTTTTGTGGTCAGATATGCGTGGGAACCGTAGGTGATATCATGCTTGTTGCTCTCCGGCTTCTTATGATAGTACAAATAACCATGACGTTCGAATCTTTAGCTGTTGACAACATCAGATTGTAAGGACAGACATGATATTTGTCGTATATACAAGATCTAAAAAGTACAGACGTCAATCAGATGTCACGCATTCTTTTTCGAGCCCATTCGTACTGATAATATCATTTTGTATTCGAATAAGCAACATTCCTCGTGATTGACAGCTTTGAAATCCCCATCAAATACAGCCTATTCGTGATGAAACATCACAGCGGCAGCTGAAATGCGAAATTAGTCTTTTTGCAATAGCAAATCGGAATCGTAGGCTTCAAAGCGAAGCGCCGACTCAATTTGTGCGAATGCGTATGACACCTTCATCTTCCATCAAGAATATCTAGCCTCTCTCTCTCAATCTGCCATAAATCCTCCCCTTCGACCTCTCGTGGTTATCAATTATCCTCTCAGTCTCGGAGAGGGATAGTCCATGAATTGGCGAGTGTGACAGGCACAGGGGAGAGGAAGAGTTCATTAGCACCCATACAAATCTTGTTCTGTCGTTCGGGAGGAAAGAGGGGGAAAGTGGAAGGCTTCTAGCCGGGGGAAGGACGAAAAGACATTATCCGAACGCGAGGCGACACCTAACTCGATTTGCCAGTGTGGTTTCCATGGGGGAGTGTGCAGTGTGCTCTGGTCCCTCATTTCGGCATACCTTACTAATGAGTTTCAAGTGTCTAGCCTGCACGGATTTTTCTGCACACCTCTAATGAGCACTCGAGAGATGAGAGTCATTACGGTGGTCTAGTCTCTGCTTCTTTCTCTTCTTTCCCTCTCTTCTCCTTTCTCCTCTGATGAGTCTAGGGGGAGATTATGCGCGGTGCTTCATTAGGAGGGAGGACATTATACTACGTGGTCGGCTCGCTTTTCGCTTCGTTTCACATCGAGACTCTCCTCGTTTTGCACGCTCTCTCGTCCACAAGACTGACTCTCATTATAGAGAAAGACAAGCGGCAAAGGTCGTGCGAGTTGATGAGAAAAGGGCAGTCAAACTATGATTAGAGTAAGGGGAAGAAGGGTGAAACACTTCTGCAACAACTAGTGTGTGCAATGTGTAGTCGAAATGCTACTCCCGTTTAGCGCGCGTCTCATAAAAGTAGTTGAAATGGGAGTACTACGTCTCGGAATGATTCCCTCTCTCAATCCATCCCATCAATGCATCCGCCGATTGGGGGAAAATGGAGGCAAAAGCCGTCCATAATTCCCGGCGCTTATTTCGGGCTTCAATCTCCTCTTCCACCACTCTTGGAATGATCGATCGCCCTAATCCAGCCCGTTTTTCGCCCTTTCTCGCGCCCTCAATCGTGAGAGTTTCTGAAGGAGAGAGATGGAAGAAGATGGAAGAGTGGGGGAGGAAGGGAAGGAAGGGAGAGGTCAGAGAAGGACTCAATTATTAAGGGAGTGCACGACAGTTGGGTGGAGGGGAGACAAGAGCCGAGTAATTACCGGCCTCTTGGACCTACTCTCTCCCTCTCCCCACTCCATTCTCTCTCTCGAGTCGACCCCTAGGACCCCCGTCTGTCTCTTTTGTTCGCGCACCGATTTGTGGAGCAGAGGGCAGTCTATCACGCGAGAAGAAGCATATTCTAAAGGGGGAAAGCAAAGAGTAAAGAAGCAGGATGTCCATTGAGAAGACTGACCAGAGGGAAAGTATGACAGAAAAAATAGTTTCTCGAAAAAGAGATTTGGATTGTGTTCATTTGTGGTGTTTAGTTGCACAATTAAGCCGAGCTTAATCGACTGCAGTCTGCAATCCTCTTCCTCAATGGGCCTTTGGCCTCTTCTAGTGTTCGCCTCTTGAGTGAAAGGGCACTGCGAAATCGGATACCTTTCTGTGTGATAGTCTGACTCTCTCAATTTAGACTGCTCTATATTTGATCAAACAAAACGAGAGGGTGTGTGAAATGTAGAGATGCAGGCCATTGTTTCCCTCGCTTCCCCATGACTGAAAGGGTGCTATAGCGACTGGGAAAGACCTAAAGGGGTAAAAGTGGAAACATCATTGCCAATTCATCACAAGTTACATGTTTCTTTTCTGTAATTTTTATTGAATCTGCAAATATTAATTTATTTGCTAAATATATTATTAGTTGATCGAAAATTTCGAAATTTCGTTCAGTTTCACAACCACAAATTTTCGAGGCAATTGATTTCGAAGCCCCGTGAGAAGCTAATTCAAGGATGCAATATCTCTAATTATAGGTGTACTAGGCTTGATTGAGAGAGTGGTTCGAGTCTAAAGGGCAGGTGGAAGAGAAGGAGAGAATTGAAGATGCTGAGAGAGAGGTGTACTTAGAGTGACGTGCGGAATAGGGACGTGCTTCTCGACTAGACTTGGGCGTTACTATACTTGTGAGGAGACTATACGACTCAACACCTAATAAAATAGTGCTTGACACTAATGTCTTCGAGTAAAGATAACACCGCTTTCAAGTCTAGAACTTAACAGCGTCTATCATCCTTGTCATATGACTTTCTGGAGATAAAAGCATACACACCCACTGAAACGATCAAACGGTCTAACGGAAACCAGAGAATCAAACAACACAAATCACAGAATATGCGGATATTTCAGAGCAGGATTACAGAATAGGATTGAACAATAATTTACATGAGTAATTAGAACCCATGAAGCTAATAAAATATTCCAAATCTTCTTCAGATACCGAGGAGACTGCTTGAACCAAGCCATCTGCAAGTGCTCCTGTGAAGTTGATCCCGCGAAGCCAGCGAAGAATGCGTGTTCGAAGAGTGAGAGATGCGATTGTCTGAGGATCAAAGAGGGATGCTCCAAGTTGTGTGCGTGCAAGCAGATCTGCAAGAATAAGGTCTCATCATAATCTTTTTTTCTGTTTTTTTTGCATATGAGAATGAACAGTTTGTAGTAAAGAATGAAAGTTGATCAACAGCAAAAATAATTAATTTTAGGAACCAGTCAAGAAGATGGTCAAAGTGACGAAGCCTTCTCAAGGCTGCCAGTGTGCCAAGAGCAAGAAGCAGTGCGTGAAGAAGGAGTGTCCGTGCAGATCGGTCTATGAGTTCTGCTCGTCAAAGTGAGATATTATCTTATTTTTAGAGAGTATGCTTATTTCGAAAAATTCAGTCATCTCTATGATAATTTCCAGCTGCAAATGCTGCGGTGACTGCACGAATGGTCCCTCGAAGTTCCACGTTCCGAAACACGTCCAGAGCTGTTTCCTCGAGCACAAACACGAGAGCAGCGGGCTGATTGTGACGCTGATAGGTATAGTTTTTATTGTTCGAGAAACCTTCAACTTTCACAAAGTTGAACAATTTTTAATCCTCTAGAAAGAAAACACTTAAAGACTCACGTGTTTTGAAAGTTCTGAAGAAACAAACCATTAGATCGTCACCAATTGATATCTCTGATTTATGTTTTATTATTAATTCACAGGTGAGGACTACATCTACCGAGGAGACTTCTACCATGAGAGCAAGAATGAACCTCACGTTGAGGAGCAGTTAGTAGCGGCCATCTATGATCTCATCTCGAAGTACAAGGTGAATAACAATAAAAAAATAACAAAACAGCAACAATAACATCAACAACGAACAATTATTCAGGTCGACCTCTACGAGATCGTCATCTTCGTCTCAAAATCTCCATGTTTCCATCAAGACTGCGACCCGAAGTGTGAAGTTGTTGATGAGTGCAAGAGTAATAAGGCCTGTGCGAAGTTGCTGGGATTGTTGCTCTCTAAGGTAAATAACTCGACTTGGAGAAGAAATTTCAGGAATGTTAGCACTTAGTGAATGAGTTCAACTTTGAATCTGCATTTTGAGATAAAATCTCACTAAATCTGTGATTGACAGGTCCGCAAGGAGCTCACGAAGGTGGACGTGAAGATGACAGTGAAGTTCCTCTATCCCCATCTGAATCGAGGAGATCTCTACACGAAGCAGGGCATTCTCTGCATGCTTCAAGCCGGAATCAAGGTGTGAAAGATGGATGTTTTTCTCCTGTTCGCATACTAATTCCTTCCTTTTCGCATTCCTCCTTCTCCTTTTATCATTCTTTTCTTTCCGCATGTTCCATTTATATTTCTGATAAGCAAAAGAATGTTTGTGAAAATGAGAGAAGGAACCAACACCAAAAGCGGGGTAAACAGGATTGAAATAGCCAACGGTTATCTACTCCGCACCTCAAAACTGTTGTGTGTTGTGATCCCTTGGTACGCACAACCATGTGATGCTTGGAAATTGCACAGGAATCAGAATTGAGATGGGGTGCGCTGTTGGACTGATAAGCAATCTATATTCACACACATGATCAAATACCAGTCAGAAATAGCAGAATTAGATTAATTGATTCTCAGAACATTAGAGAAATGTCAGGATTGTGAAGTGATAACTCCATAAGCTATTCACATGTAATCAGAAACAAATCAGAAGACAATATTTGCCAAACAGAAGTGACAACGACATTGATTTTGGGCTCTTTTGACCATGAACATGGAAAGATCACAAAAAAGGTCCCAAAAACTATGAAAAGTAATGAAAATATTTGTAAATGGGTCGATTCTTTCAGGTGGAACCCCTCCTGATGAAGGACTGGTCCGCAATCATGGATTGGACGCCTCACGTCGATCACAAGGGAGAGTATCTCCAATTGTGGAACAACCACAACCTGGACAAGGCGAGTTTCAGCAACATTCGATCGTTTGAACCAAACATCAAATTCAAATTCCCTCGTCGAGGCAATTGTAAACACTCTTATCACGCAGGCCAAAACATTTGGTGCTCACGAATTATAATCGTAAACATTCCAAAATTTCCAGGCAGTGGCCCAGTCTCAATCGTTCATCAACGAGTGCCGTCGTGCACTCGGATTGTCCATGAAGTTCTGGGTGGCGGAGATTCACGAAATCGTCAAGAACACGATTCTCCACTATTCGGAGATTCGTGTCAAGTGTGGAGAGCTGAATGATGCATTGAAACAGGTTTGGCAATGAAAAATTGGAATCGTCCCTGTTCTATGAAGGGCACTCTGACCGAAGAATTGTGCAAATCAAAGTGATGATACCCGTACCTCGACCTCTAGTCTTCTCAACAGTGCTGATCAGTGGTTAACCCCATCATCAGTTGCTCCTAAATTGACGTCCCCCTTCCTAATCCTCGCTATACTTTGTCGGACTATCGCGACATTTTCGTCACATGCGCACTGATCACAGATAAGAATAGCCATGGGAAGAGAAGAGAGAGAGAACCCCTCTTATCATCGAGAGAGAGTGACAGGAGGATTAGTTCTCAGTATCAAGGGAGAGAAGTGATAGTGCTCTCTTCGTTTTGCATTATCTCTCGTCGGTAAGAGAAGACGGGAGAGTATGGGAATCGAAGAGAACAAGAACATTGCTCGGTTAGCGTTGCGAACCTGCGTATCACGTGAGAAGGAGAACGAATACTACTCTTCGACCCTTGAACCTCTTCGCTCTTCCCGGCTGATTCGGATTAGTGTCGAGTTGTCGGATTAGTGTCAATTATCAACTGACAGATGATACTTAGAACTCTGGGTTGACTTTTTCGTTGAAAATTCCTGCAGATAGAGAGACAAAGAAGTGATGATATCATGCACAAATGATGAGTAGGATTCCCCAGCACTTTGGAGGACAATGCACTATTACAAGGATTCAGATGATGAGATCAGTGATCATTTTTCAGTTGGATCTGACTGCGACTCCTCACAAGATTCGCTCCACTCCTTCGAAGAGGCGTTCGTTCATAGACATGCACGAGCTAAGGGACAAACTCCTGATGAGATCCTCTGATCACTCGAAGAAGAACGGCAGTAATATGTCAGTGGCAAGGTAGACTCCTCGCTTTCGCTGTCTCTTTCTTCACCTGTTGAGAGTCGTACTGCGATCGGTTCACGTGCGCTCTATCTAATCAGGAAACTGTCAAAAAATCGTCAAAACGATTCTAAAAACAATTTTTCTGTATGCTGTTTGAAATTCGTTTCTTTCAAAGACGATGGTTTCCTTGTAAACGTGAACAGAGCAGTACTTCTCTCGGCATATTAATATTTCCTCTACAAACTCTATCAGAATCTGGCTTCCGCATGCTTACTGTAACACATCACTAAGTTAATCCTGAGTTCCGTCCCTTCTCGTCCCCTATCAATGACGATCCCTAATCCGAAGGGGGTTCCCCTCAACTTTTAGAGCGCGCGTGCTCTCTATCTCACCCCACGTCTCACTTCATCGCGAAACAGACAAGATAGTGTGTGTCGTTGACAGAAAAGTGGAAGCGTCGCTGTCCATATAGATAAGAACCAACGCTGCGATAAAGAGGAAGAGAACGACTAAGAATCACTCATTTGCAGAAGGCCAAGTCAACTCGAGACTACAGTGTAGTCACGATGCTAATTGGTGTATCTTTGCAGTGAGGACGCTCACGCACAGGCGATGGTCGCTTCCTTCTGTGGTCGTTCGTTCGACGATGGAGAAACGAACGAGATCGCGCAGAGAATCCGAAGGGCTACGGCCAGTATCAACATGGAGATCGAGACTCTGCTCGAGTTTCTCACCCACAAAGGCGCACTTGCCTAAGACAGATCTATTATTATTCCTTTTCTTTCCCGCTTTTCGCTATTCGATCTCTAGTGTACATCGCTTCTACGCAGTTTTAGACACTAGAACAGATCGGTGACCTATGGACTCTTTCCCGATCATCCATCTCTATCCTATCTTCGTTTCAGCTACACTATCCCCAGATTCTCTAGTCGCTCCCAGACCCTTCAGATGATCTTTGATCTTATTATATATACTGCCAGTCAGTCTCTCGTCTCAGTTTATTTGCGTATTTTGTCGGCCCTCTTTCATTCTAGGCATCCAGCGTCTAGGTAACAGTTGTGAATCCCCTTGGTCTCCCTATATTTATTGATCTCTCAATCGCATTCCTTTTAGATCGTATCGTCCAGTCTCAGATCACTGCCTAACAGCTCATTATTACCCCTCGTTGGTCAATAATTAGCCATCGTGATCGCCTGGCTTTCGATCGAGTCTGTGTCATAAAACCCCCATCCCAATTCCCTTCATTCCACTCCAGATAAAGCTTGTTTAGCACACAACAACTGCCACTCAACAGAAGGATTGACAGGTTACAAAACTGCAGTCATCAACAAGTTATCAAAGAGGCTTTTATCATGGACGCGTACAGTAATGACGGATAGGCATGTGAAGTGTAGTGTTGAGTGGGTAGAGAAGTAAGATTATGGACATTGAGGAGGTTGAATGCAGTACGCTCAGCGTTCGGAGGCGAAGGAGTCCTCGGGGTGGCCGGCCATACTGCAATTATTATTAATTAGTACTTTTAAGGAGCTAATTAGCTAATTAGAGTAACCAATAAGTGAATAAACTCACTGTTCCTGCATGAAGAGTCTCTGCCTGTGTTGGATGTTGTTCAACTTGTCGAGGTCCTTCTCATCGAGATGGAAGTCGACGACTCCTTGCAGATTCGCCTTCAGTCGTTCCGGGTTCGACGACTTCGGGATGATGCAGATTCCTCTGTCGAAGAGATAGCGGAGAAGCACCTATAACATTTTTAAATCTTAAAAGATTCCATACTTTTCTCGAGAGAGTGCCCCTTTTCGTAGAAAGGAATCTGCTCTTTCCTCCGCTAATCTTCACACTTTCTTGGCACGCAATAGCCTAATCCGCTTACGCGCTTCATCGCAACACGGTGAACTGATAAAGGTGATAAAGGTGTTGCGAACCTGCTGAGGCGTCTTCCTGTATCGGTTAGCGATGGCGACAACGGCCGGCTCAGCGAACATGTCCGGAGAATCGGCAAAGTTCAGGGTTCTGCAACGATCATTTTCAGTTTCTGACTCGTCTCGAGAGCGGTCGTCTCACCTGCCCAGGAAGGGGACCTTTCTCGCCGGGGATCCGAGGGTTCCGTAGCCGGTCATGACGATCTTGTGCTTGTTGCAGTACTCCTGCATCTCGAACTGGGGCAGGTAGATGTGGCACTCGACCTGCAAATGTTTTCGTGAAAACCCGAGAATAGAAGAAATTCGAGGTTGAAATTAATCCTATTAGTAGCTTTCAATACTCGAGACTAGAGTGTAGTTTCGAGTTGATTACCTGTTGAACCATAATGGGGACGGTGGCGATCTTGCGGACTCTTTCCATCTGTTCAATGCTCCAGTTGGAGACGCCGATCGCCTTGACGAGACCCGTCTTGTAGATTTCCTCCAGTCCCTGCAAGATGCGAATTGAGAATCAACAACCCATCTCAGATGATGAGTTCGGGAATCCCCTGTTTCTCATTTCACTTTCACCAATTTTAGGTGATTAGGTGTTGATATTTCGAACAACACCTGACGTGATCCTATTTGGGCCATCTATTTTCGTGTATCTTCTCATTCATCATAGTGCAGCAACGAAATGGGAGCAAACAGCGATGAATATCTCCTAACCGGTGAACCGTGCAAATGTGCAACATCTCTAACAAGATCACACATCAGCTGCTTGCTAATGATGGAGTGGCAATGATACTCTCTCACTTTGACGAGCTATCTCGTCTGTCTGATTGACTACACCGAAACATTCTTGTTGCATACCTTCCAGATCATCTCGACAGTGACTGAAGGGTCGTGCGTGACTCCATCGAGCTGAAATTAGCCGTTATTTCGTTGAAAATCTCTGCAGTTCGTTCATTAATCACTTGGTTCGGTTCACCCTCTGCACGTATCACGTAAACAAAGGTGATAGTGAAGAGGTCGTTGATTTAGAGAAGTGGGAGAGGGCGCCAGGGTTTGTGTGCGGAACGGTTCGAAAGATCATTGTCTGAGAGGGCGAACGGGGGAGTGAGGGGAGAGGTCAAAGATCACACTTCATCAGGATGGGCTTCAGGTACTGGTAGGGGTCAGAAAGATCAAAGATCAAACCTCATAGCAGGTTGGCTGGTGAGCTAGGAGAAGGTCGACGTAATGAGTGTTCAGCTTAGCCAGGGACTCTTTGAAGTGAGCCATCTGTCTGTCAGGATGGAGGTACGTAGGCCAGATCTGAAGAGGGATCCGATATAATACATCAATCCTTTTTTCATGTATCCACTTAGAAGATTCCAGAATCACCGAGTATCATTTGAATCATTCGAATTGTTGACCTCAGTAGTCCTGTTATGAATCGACACAGTGTACTCAATCGATCAGTATCACTCAGTATTTGTGAACATTCACCTCCGTCTTTCGCCACGGTTTGATACCTAGTCCACTGCCCTTTTCGCCTTAACTCTCTACTAAGCCGCTGGGCACATTCCCCCTCTGCAAATCCCCTTGCTCTTCTCTCTCTTTGGGTGATAAGGATGGAATTATAAGGGGCCGTTTGACGTGTATGCTCGTAAGAGAGAATTCCACGTGCCATACTCAGATCATCATTTGATCCTTTCTTTCACGGCTCATTTCCTAGGGGTGGAAGGAAGAAGGGATCGCGCTAACTTTCACTTAGCCAATAGGCCATTAGCCACCGGTTTAAGCCGACATCACCCTCTAGTCTATCCATCAAAACCACGCGCTTTGCCTGTCAGTTAATAAGGAAGAGAAAGCATCCAAAAAGCATTCCCTGGTGAAACTCTGGCTCCACATTTTCCCCAAAAGTTCCTGATTCCGTACCTTGGTGGTAATGAAGAATTCGCTCCTGACCATCGTTCCTCTCTTGTAGAATTTGTCCAGAACTCTTCCGATGATGTGCTCATTCTCGTAGGAGGGGGCAGTGTCGAACAGACGGTAGCCCAACTCGACTGCAGTCGTGATAGCCGCTTCAGCCTCTTCCTCCTTGTCGGACTGCAATACGAAACTAGAGTCTAGTTACGAGTTGGTGCCGTACCTGCCAGGTGCCCAGACCGATCTTGGGCATTTTCACGCCGTTGTTGAGACAGATCATAGGAGCGTTTCCCATCGTTGAGTCGTGTGAATCTGAATGGATGACAAGTTGACCAGAAAGTAAGGTTAGAAGACAAGAAAGGAAGAAGGCACTTGCAATGAATGCATGAATTCGAATGAAGATGGGGGTAAGACGCACTGTCTGGGGCCCAGGCTGATAAGATACCCCTGCTCACTCCTCCCCTCTCTCGACTCCTCCCACCTATGGGTCATCCCCGATCGAGAGTAGAGAAGGAGTTCGAGAGGACAAAGTACGGAAAAGAACGGGAGAACCCTATCAAGAAGAGAAGAGATCGAGTGGAGTTAGCGTACACTAGAGTGAGATCAAGAAAGTAGTTCAAACAGAACCAAATCGGGAGTGACTACTCTCTTTTCTCTTTGCAGAGCAAGGAACTGTCACTCTCAACTTCACCTGCTCCCTTTCATTGTCTGACCGGGAGAAAAAAGAGAAAAAGATCCTCGGAGAAAAAGCAAACGAACAGCAGTGTGAGATGCGATCGGCAATGGAGAGTGAAAGGGGAATAGATGAGAGGAAGGGCTTTGATCTATCGCTCTCTAATTGCTATTTTCTCTGGTTCTTCTGACAGGTGAGTGAACAATGGAGAGCTGCTAATTGCACGTCAAGGGGATTTAATTCTCCCTATTTCGAACACTCTGAAGAACTCTCTGGCAGGTAAGAGAGAATGGACAATGTAGAAGGGCAATGTAGGGAAGGGAACGGTTCAAGGAAGGAAAGATCACTTCTCTAATTGTTACAATGTTTCGCTCTTCCTATGGAAATAGTGAACAGGCGACCAGAGAGACATGGACAAAAGGAAAGGAGTAGTTCAAGGAAGGAACTCCTTCCCTCTATTCCATTCCTGTTCACGTGATTGATTAGGTGAGTGAGTGAAGGAGAGAATGGAGAATCGCACGCTCTTCTCACTCTAATAATCGCACTGCAGAGAGGAAAGGAACACTCTCTTGTTTGTTGTGCTGTCTCTCCTCCATGCAAAAATGGGTGAAGAGAAGAGAGTCCAAACACAAAGTGATAAGTATTCCTTGAGAAACAAGATTGTTTTGAATGTGAGGTGCAAATAGTTTTGCCTCCTATGTGACAATTGTATTCGTAAGGTGCGAATGCGTGGTTATTAGCACTAGAAACTTGGATAGTCGGAGTGAAAAGAAGTTAGCACTCTACGAGGTGAGATGAGAGTTCTGTTGGTAGATAATATTTAAACATTGAATAGAAAAGGAAGAATCCATTCACTTCTGACATCAATGATGTAAATACGAGAAGGTATGCACTTTTAAATTTTACTGAATTGGATTTGCTTCGGGAAAGACAGAACGATTCTCAGATGTTTGGCAAGTTGAAACGAAAAAATATGGTTATGGAGATTCTTGAGAAGAAATTGGGTACTTGTTCTACAACCAACCATCAGCAGTCAATGTACTTCATGTACTTGCGAAATTTTAATTGTACTCAGATAGTATGCACTTTCTGGAGGCCAGATGGTACCACATCGTGCCTAGAAAGAGAGGAGAAGTCTCTTTACCATTCACTCTCTCCGATTCACACACTATCCCACCCATTGAAGCTGTCTTTGTGACAACATCTAGCCGACTCATTCACTTGTTGCCCCAAGTGGTAATTCCTCCCTTCATTCTGAAGACAGAAAATGGATCCAGGTCAAGCGAGTCAGGTAAGTTTTTTATGGGCCTTTTTTTTATACTAATGTTCTGAATTCTCCAAAGGCATCATTATAGAATCTAAATGAGGTTGCTGAGGAGTTCGCTCCACTCTTTCCAATCGACTTCTTCCACAATATTGAACAGTTGAACTCGTTTATGGAAATGGTCTCTCAAGTGGTGAGTGCGGTTTAATGGCCTTTTATTGTGAATTGTCTTATTTTTCTCACAAATAGGCAGCATTGCTGAAGGGAAAACGCGAAAACGCCTTTATTTGATGATTCTCGTCTAACATTTGTTAGATCACGGACAAATTTGAAGAAAAATAGACCGTTTTCAGCTCCTCCTCCACAATATGCTCGAGCAGCTCAAGATCGACCTTCCTCAGCTGAGACTGGGAACGTTATTCGCTCTCCGTGTCCGTCAGATGATCCTCGGAGTACAGAGAGCACGCAGGATCGAGCTGAAGCATCAACTCAGTGTCCTCAGAAGAAAGTTGAACAATAGGAGATACAGACTGGGACTCGCGAAAAGATACAGAAGAAGACTCGAGGGAGTCTAGTGAGTGAAGTACCACCCAACTTACCGTACTGCCCTGGTCTACCGCAATTCCCACCTTCTCGAGACACCGTATTCTTCAAAAATTTTGATTCCGTACTATAATAACAACCCCATCAGCCATTTTCCAATCCCGCTGCAACTATTTCTTCGCTGATCTACCGCATTGAACATTCACTCTGCTTACTTTGTAATAATGTCCTTCTCGATGCAGATAAACCATTGTAAAAATAATTTTGCTGATGTGTCATCATGATTTAGTGGGCACCTCATCTCCTCTTCTTGTCCTTCTCCTCTCTCTCCCCGCTTCTCCCAGATGGGAAGTTCATCATTGTTGTCTGCCCTCTATTCTCACTCCAATTCACTTACTATCTTGTGAGAACGTTTTAAGGCAGCTCATCTATGTTTCCAAATGAAGAACGTGCCAATACATGGCGGAACATGTCAAATTTTCGAAAGAGAGTACACCACAAAAGGGAAAATAGTAAGGATAATCATTATTTATCCCCGGTTATGATATTGATACTCTGGTATTCTTGCATCAATCCTACCAAAAAGTTATTGAAACCGGCGGCATTCACTTTACGCCAGATGGTACCACATCGTGCCTAGATAGAGAGGGAGAAGTCTATTTGCCATTCAATCTCTTGGATTCACACCCTCCCTCACCCATTGAAGCTGTCTTTGTGACAACTTTCAGCCGACTCATTCGCTTACCGCCGCTAGTGGTAATTCACAGTCAACGATTCCTTTCGGAAACCTATGATGAACCAGGCTCAAGCAGTTCAGGTAATGCGTCGTACTTCTTCATTTGTGCATGAATATAGAAGGGACTGATTTTTCACAGTACTTATTGCAGAATCTCAATGGCGACCTCCGCGAAATCGTCGATCGCTTCACTCCACTGCTCGCGGTCTACTTCTTTGAGAACCCAACACAATTCGCGGAGTGGTTCGACTTTGCTCATGAAGCGGTTAGTTTTTTCTCGATCTTTCGTTTTTATTATTTTAGAATTACAGAATAAGCTAATAAAATGATAGGAGAACACTAAATTATGGATTCTTCTTTCAGCTGGACCTTCACGATGAGTTCGTCAGACAGGCCAACGATGCTCCGAATCAACTCGAGAGAACGAGGGAAACTCGTCACTTCCGTCAGTTCTTCCTCGGTCGTCTGATGGCTGCCATCACTGAGCAGGCTCGACTGGTTGCGGTAGCTCGTGGAATGGCGAGACCCTAGGAGAGAGGCAGAAGAGAAAGAAGACAAAGGAGATGAGAGTGAGACCCGGTCATCCACGTATTCTCACCTTCTACCGTATTCCCGAAGCCCATCTACCGTAATCCACACCACGATCGATTCGCTTCTTAACTACCGTAATCCTAGTATTATCCCCCACTTCTTCTCTTCATACTTGCTATCACTTCGATTATGTCGTACTCACTTTTGAATATGGCTTTCCGATGTTGATAAACTATTCTTATTCAATTGGCTTTATGCGTCATCATCACATGGGTAGGCCATCTCCTCTACTTTCCAATTCTCTCTTTGCCACTTTCAGAAGAGAAGATCACCCTTTCATCTCTTCCTTCTATTCATTCTCTCCTATTCAACTCTTCGTCTGAGATGGGGTGGGAGGTCCTATTCATTAGGGGGTATTTCGCCACTTCTTCACAGTCTACATCTAACTTTGAACTACCCGCTCTCTCACTCTCTTCCTGTTTCATCTTTTGTTGTCAACCAACATCATAGATGGAAGAAGCAGCACGTGACCGTGAGCGCTTCGAGGTGTGTGACAACTACGGTATTCTGGGAGAACAGGGCATGTCGTATTGTTAGGACTACGGTACTTGCATAGTTCAGAAACCATAATCATGACTCACTTCTTTCGCCTTACAGAATATGCTTCGCAAGGCCGCTCGACTTGCCAACTACCTGCCTCCAGCCAGTCTCGGCTACAACGATGAGCAGAGGAAGCTGATGACTGAGTTCAGAGATGCTGTGGTGAGTACTTTCTCGCTTTTGGTCATGCCAACAGAAAATCGGATCTCTTGAATATAATGCACAATGTCATACTCGAGAGTATTCTGACATATTTATTCTGAAGGTCGAATAAAAATCAGGCATTTGCAGAATCAATCGATCGAGACTTCTCTCGGACCTCTGATCGCTCAGAGAAAGGAGGTTGACGCTATCGAGAGGGAGACCGATCTGGTCAACATAAACATCGCTCTGGCGCAGACCAGTCTTCTGGATTTGGAGGATCCGCTGAAGAGATTGAATGAGGCTGCGAGACAGAGAGGCGTGGAGATCAAGGACGGCAAAGAGGGAGAAGTAGAAGGCAAGGGAGAGGAAGAGGAAGTCCCCAGACAGTGATTAGACTTCTTCTACTTCTGTCCCTTACGAATTATTTTAGCATTCTCACATTATTAATCAAAAAAATCGTCGTCCACACCAATCAACCATTTTTCACTCGATCCCGACGCAAATACTTCATGCTGATATTCTATTATAGCACTATTTCGTGTCCTCTTTTGATTATGGTTTCTCGAGGTAGATAAATCAGTTTTCATACTGTAGACTTGATGAGTCATGATAGCATGGGTAGGTCATCAACTCCATTTGGCTCTTCTTCTCCCTCTCTACCTCTTGTTTCCGATGAGAAGAGCACCCTTTTATCTCTTCCTTCTATTCACTCTCTCCTATTCACATGATCTTCTCTTCCTCTGAGATGGGGTGGGAGGTCCTATTCATTAGAGGGAGAGATTTCACCACTTCTTCACAAGTCACAGCTAACTTTGTACTGTCCTTCTCCCTTCAAATCTCTATAAGCCCCAGAGATGGACCAAGTCAAGAAACAACGTCAGGAGGATCGACAACGCTTCCAGGTATGTTTTAGACCTCCCGGATATGGTTTTATTCGAGATTAGTCTTGCAAAAAGACAGTTTATGTAACCAAATTAATCAATAGGTTCATCAAATTCTCTTGTAAATATGCACAACAGGAGAACCCTGATAAGATCGTTCTTTCTAATTGTTTTCTTCACTAAATTCTCTCTCCTGCTTCAGAAATCCGACTAACCTTTACGTTTTTGTTGCTTTTCCTCACTTTGCACTCTCACTATTCACTATTCTTGCAGTCGGTGGTCAATCTCGCAACTCACTTGTCCAACTACGTGCCTCCCGACGGTATCTTCACCGATGCTCAGAAGCAGCAGATCGCTCAGTTCACCAATGCCGTGGTGAAGACTGCCTTTCTTATGCTTAGTAGACTAGTTGTTTGGCGGGGTTTGAAGGAAGCATCATGTGAGTGACAGAGTATCATTCATACAGATGGCATAGGCGCGCGGGGTTTTGATTTGTTCAAAAACATTTCTCTAGTACTCTCCCCATTTCTCCTCACTCTCTCACATGCAGCAGTCTCTTCCTTTGTTGACTTGAGCAGCTCAAGGGAGAGAATGAGGCAGTGATGTACCCTACTTCCCTCATTACGGAAAATGTACTGTTCCTTACGTTCGAGTGGGGTTTTTCAAATTCACTCGCTCGACAATCCTCACTAATAATATTGAATATGTTTACAGAAGCGATCGATCGACTCTACCCTCGGCCCTCTCTTGGCTCAAAGAGGGGAGATCGAGGTATTCGAGAAGGAGAGTAATCGTGTCGACGTCAACATCGCTATGGAACAGAAGGAACTTAAGCACCTGGAGAATCTAATCAACAGAACCAAAGAGGATCTCAAAAAGGTTAATGAAGGTTTCAGAAAGTGAACTCATTGCATACTTCTCAACTTCTCTTTGTTAGAAAAGTGCTCGCATTCTCACTTCCCGATTCTGAAATTCATACTTAACCAGTCCGATGATTATCTTTTCTCTGCTCTTCTGCACACCTCCAAACCTTTCCCTATTCTCAACTAATCTCTCCTTTCTATTCGATGGCAAGCCAATTCGTACCTGTACACTTTCATCTCACGCAATATTCAGATAAATTCCGTTTCTATACTGTCTTTCTTGCGTTCTTTCTGCACTTTCTCATGTTCAAGGCAATCGAGAATTACTGAAACAGATGGAATATTTATCAAAACTCAGGAGGAGGGGAACCACGAGCAAATCTGTGAGTAGTAGAGAAGGGATCGAGTAGCTGAGCAGTAGCATCGGCTCTCATTGATGTGCATGGGTGATCGATTGGGAAGGCAGATCGCATCGTCATCGGAGGGACAGTACTCTCCGCTCCTCAGTTGGCGATCGATCTGGGCACAGAGACATGGGGCATCGGCGTTCATATTGGGCGTGCATTGTTGAGCAGCAGTAGGTTGGCCTGAAGTAATGTAGTCATTTAAATGATTAGTGAATACAGCTCACTATTTTGTCTCCGGACTCTCACTGCCTTCTTTGATGGCCATGTGAACTTGTCCGAATCGGTGAACCGCTCTGGAAAATAAATCTTCAGTTTGAGATGGGAAACGAGTGATCGAACCTTTCAGAGCGTTCCATGAATCATTGCATTGCTTAGAGCTCGATTTCATTGGAACTGAAAGGGTTGAAGATGTAAAAGAGAAAAATCATTCGCAAAATACCATTATTCGATTTCTTGGCCGATTCTTTATTGGTTTTCTCATTACACTCCTTTTTCGGCCACTTGAATCGCTCGGGCGTAGTGATCTTATCTAAAATAATCAAAATATAGGAATTCTGAAGCTCGAAATTCACCTAGCAGAGGTTTCCACTTGTTGCACTTGTCTGAATTGCCGTTGCTTCTATCAGGAGGACGCGAGGTTGTAGGTTCTGTAGATTCAAAAGTTGTCGTCGTCGGATCCCTGTCGTCCGGAGAGGAGTCGTCTCCGCCCTTGGTCGATGTCGTCGGATCCCTGTCGTCCGGAGAGGAGTCGTCTCCGCCCTTGGTCGATGTCGTCGGATCCCTGTCGTCCGGAGAGGAGTCGTCTCCGCCCTTGGTCGATGTCGTCG